>VXAZ01018984.1:9240584-9549372 GCA_013399875.1 Gymnorhina tibicen | reverse complement strand
TATATATATATATATAAACTGATCATTTAGTGTTGTTTCACTCTAATCCGCCCCAGGAGATCTATTATTAACAAGAACCTTACCCTTGCGTTCAGGGGCAGGCTGTAACAGCAGAGAACGAGTAAGAAACTGCCTGTCACAGGAGCAAGGTACCAGGTTAAGGGGAGGGACTTTTCTTCCCATCTGCTAAGCTGCCATTTAGCACTGAAAACTCTTATTTACGACTTCACACAAAGTGCTCAGCGACGAGTGCTTCCCCATTGCTATCCTGGTTTTGTCAGACCCTCACTTATTGTGACAATTATCTGGCTCTACCTGCTTGCACCCCTGATGTGAGTGGAGCCACTGATGACAGACCCTGGCCCTGTGCCTTCTGTATTAATACTTACATTATGATTCTTATACTGCTGATAGATAAAGTTATTTCAATTATTCTGCGGCATGCTTTCTCTACTGTGTATTTTGCACACAGGGCTTTGCACTGATAATCTAGGCAAAGCGTGTCTTTTTGTAGTTAAAAAAAAGCAATTCCCCTGAAGATCTTGTAGTGTTTGCATATGACAGGGGAGATTTACAGACAAATTATATTTTAGTACATTCTCACTAGAACTGTACTGTTAAGATATTCAGAAACACTGGGAATATAAATCCAGAAACTTCAAGCAATAGGTGGCATGTTGCCAGGTTTAGAAACAATCCCAAAATGTCATATTTTGGAGGTAAGAGTTTCAGTCTAGCAGCATCTTAAAGCTCCTAGCTCACATTACTAAATTCATATTTCATGGAAGTTACACATACATAGATTTCAGTTTTGCTACAAATCCAACGAATTGCAAAAGGAGATGTCACACCAAAACATAAACACAAGCAGAGAAAATGTGCTGCCAAGTGTTACTTTTTCTCGAGAATTCCAAGCATCAGCTGTAATGCAAAATTCCAGTGTAACAGACACTGTGTTAGATACGGGAGACCTGCTTACACTACTTTGAATGTTCAACTTTGGGATATTCACTCTTTCCATAACCTGAATACATCCCACTTGTCTTCTGAAACTATGTATAAGCCTATGATTTAGTTGGTATTCAATGTACTTCCACTAAATTCAGTGAAAACTACACAGGAAGCCATATACAATGGCAACAATGCAGTGTTGGACACTCACTAGACCATGAAGTGACGCAAGGCCATGTAGTTGGATAACATTAGGAATCACAGAGCTCTTCAACTAGAAATATAATGTCAAAATAAATCTACCTAGCTCCTTTCCTCTTTTAATGAGATTTTTACTCTTCTCTGGCAGTACAAATCATCCAGTAAAGTATCTTGATGCAGGACATCACCTGATATTGGCTTGTTTATATACCATTTATCCTCTCCCCCCTCCAGTCAGCTCTAAAGATATTCCACATAAAAAATAAAGATGAAGGAAAACCAGATTGGATACTGTTATCTAACTAAAAGCCACAGCAATAAAACAGTGCCTTGAATACATGGCTTACTGACATGGGTGACCCAGGCATTCTGAATTTATAGCTACATGTGTAGACTGACTTGTGGATGACAATAAACATACATATAATTACCTCTTGGCTGACAGAAAAGGGTCTGGGGGATACAAGGTGAGAAAGAAGAGGAAAAATGCAGAAGAATGACAGGACAAGTAACAAATTTAGCTGGTTTTTAACAAGCAATAGTAAAATATTGATTGTTAATTGTCTTTGGCATGGGAAAGAGTTCCCTATTAGAACTTGTTTTTAAGCTGTAGAAAGTAAGTATATATTTAAAGTTAGAGCAAATTTCAGAAGGTATATAATTTTTTACCAAATAGTGTAACTTACTGCAACTGTGGATATGCTAACCACTTGAATTATTTTAACTATAAATTAATTATATTTTCTTGCTCCAAAATCAAATGCTGAAATGCAGAACATAACTTCTCCACAACAATTCATGCCTGTGTATAATTCTTTCCTGAAAGACCTGCCCCCTTTCACCAAAGAAGTCGAGTGTCAGATGTAAGTTTCCACTGTTTCACTGAGAGTGAAGCAGTGCTGCTGCTCTACACCAGCTAAGTACATATGTTTAAACATCATCTATTAAATGTCACAGCTTTTGCAACCAGGAAAAGGAAATATTTTTGCTGAGGAGGCAAGCTTATTCTAATGCTGCCCTAGGCAGAGCAGAAAGGTTCTTGGTTTTGAAAGTCTGAAATATTTAAAAACAGAGCAAACTGCAGCACCACTGATTTTGCTGACAAATCTCTAATGGAACCAAGTTTGTCTCTATGATTCAGTATCTAGGTAGAAATGTGATTCACCACTCACTAGTTTGAAGAGGTTTTCTTGGATGAAGCCTGTGCATGTGATATCCCACAACTCAATCTCCACAATGAACTGAAGCATTTTTCTTTGACAAAAAGATCCAAGAAAGCACCAGCGTATGAGAGAGAATGGAGATTTAATATTGCTGGAAAGACTGTCTGAATGAACTTCTTAATACAGAACGAGATTGAATCTTTCCATTATAATAAAAGCACTGATTACTAAATCTTGATTAGCCTAGTTTATTATGGGATTCTTGCATAGTCAGAGCGACTAACAGTGTTATCTGCCTTTTTCAGGATTTTGGTATGGGAACAAATAGGCTTTTCAGAGCCTCCTCCATTAAAGATGGAATGACAGTGACCACCTACTTTTTTCTGTTTTACATCCAACCTGCAATGTTACTACGCAGCTAAGACAGGCACTTCTGCATCAGAAGCCCTACAATAAAATTAGTTTGGGTTATGGTTTTAAAATTTATTCTCTAAAAATGCCCTTTAGTACTCAATAAGCCTTTTGCAAATCAAGTCTATGCCTTCCTGAACCCATATTCTTCAGTTCTAAAAATAAAAGAAACACACTCTGTATTTCATTCTGCTGGCCATAAACTTGAAGGTGAAGCTGGATTCTCTTCTACCTTGGACATCAGGAATGCATGTCTTAACTAAGTGGCTGGCTGCTGAATTGTTTCAGTGGTGAGGAGTCCTGCCCATTTAGCTTTCTAGGTAGTCAATGGTAGAATTAAAATTCAAGCTAGTAATCCCTGTAGCTAGTGATGCTGTCCTTAAACTCTGTCTTTACCAACACTCCTTTTAGATGATTTCTCACATGTTTATGCATTCACAGGCACGGTTACACACAAGTGCACAGTGAGGCACAGCAGGTCTGATTACACTCATGCATGGCACAGGGGGCTGGATTTAAGGCCCTGCAGCAAGACCTGAGTGTGGAAAGAGGTGGGAGGTCATGTTTTCTCAATGGTTGCCTATGGCTCCACCAGCCATGCTTCCTTCATGGGTTTGGGGTCTCAAGTCCTACAGGATTTATCACACTGCTAAAGTAGCAGCCAGCTGTGGGGTCTCAAGCAACAGGAATTATTGCTGCCCCCAGGCTGCAGGAGAGGTCACAGCCTCGACCTGCCACTCCACCCTGTTGTGCTGGGTGTCAGAGAGAAGTCATCCTCCTTTCCCCCGCATCACACCTTCAGGGCTCAGCATGCCTGGCTGGAGAGTGCATGGCATTGACAACCTGGCCCTTTAGGTGAGATGATGAGTTGATTACTCCTTCATAAGGCAGGTGTCACTTTCCCACATGCCAAATATGTGCCTATGCTTATGCTCACTGCTTAGAAAGACTGGCTTCAAAACCAAAATAGAACAGTACCTCTTGTTCTGTTAAAGAGCAGGGAAATCAGGACTCAAGTGAAATACTAAGGTGCAATTTCACATCTCCAGCTCACAGTGAGTTAAATGGTACTACATTTGATTTACAAAGGCCTAATTTTTATTGCTTCTATTATACTCCCGGACTATTTTAATGGGGGCAGTATATTGACAAGGGAAACCACATCTATTTATTTCCCCAAATTTACAGGTTCTGCTGCAGCATTCATCATTTCCCTGAGTGACTTTCTTCTTAAGTGAAATGTCTATCCTCTATCACTGAAAACTATAAATTACTACAAAATGCCTGCAAACCAACTGCCCACCAAGTCAACTGCATTTTTGTCAGATGTGAGTAAAGGATCAGGCTCATTATTTGAAAAATTCCCGTTTGAATGATATTTAATCACATACCTGTTATGCAACGGACAGTGATTTACACACTGCTGTTGCAGAACCCAAGCTATACAAAATATAGGATGGCTTTCATTTGGAAATGTAATCTAGATATAGGTATCTAATTAAGTAGAATTCACATTAATTCATTATGATGACGTGTCAGTAGACATTATCCTTCCATTTGGTTGGAATGACTATTATGAGTATAACCAGCATATTATTGCTATAAAACACAGAATTTAGCAGCAGGTTTAATTCTGTTCTACCTTTCTTTAGAGACCATAAGATGTACCTCATTATGACTCTGAAAGTCCAAAAATACATGTCAGAATGTTAACATTACCAATACAATAAAAAATGCATGCCATAGATTAATTCTAAACCTTCAGGAAAAGAAGTGCTTTCTGTGTATGCAGATCATGACACAGCAGAGCTTTTAACACCTTGTACTGGAAAATATAAAGCACAGAAAAGCATTAGTCCCAGGGAGAATTGCCTTAATTGCTTTGACCCCAAGGGTAAGACACTAGTGCTATATATTCAGTACAAACAATGGTGCCCTCGAGCAGAAAGCAGCCTTTTCACTCTGTTGCTTTGATTTTGACCAATGCCTTCAGTGTAATCAACTATGGCAATGCTTAATCTTGCATTTTTACATGTAGATCATACAAATCATCCTTACAAATGGAGGAAGATTTGCAATCAATAGCTCAGTCCTTACACCAGACGCAGGCAAGAACAATTTTGTATTGCACTCTCTATTTACTGGAAGATACTGTAAGAATGAAATATCTGTTTGGATTATAACAATTAAAAACAAATTAATAAATGTGCTCAACAAATGTCAAGCGTAGTTCTAATCTTGATTTCAGAAATATGCAACACTTAGCTCTTATTACCTGCTGAAGGGGAAAATGTTACAGGCACTCATAATAATGTAAACTTGGTGCACTGGATGCGCGCTTGTCCATTAAGCTGATTAATTTATTTTATACTTGCATACATGTCATGAGTCAGAGAATACCGAATGTGTATTTGATGTATACATTCAATTTCCTCTGCCATATCAGCCTGTTCCAGCTTCCTTTTTCTACCAAATTCTGCATGTTTTAAACACAGGCTCATTCCTGGCTCTCAAAGGTCAGCTTAAATACCTCATGTATGTTACTTGGTTTTTCAACTTTGATTTGTGCTCTACTGTCTTATAAAGCTTTTGTTATGTGCTGTTTGTCTTTTGCATATCGTTTCAGTCTACACTTACCAAGGAACAGAAGGCTCAAGCCTGGAGTGTTTCTGTATGTCTCTAGCTAAACCGCTTCTGATGCTATTTTGTTATAGAAAATAGCAAACCCCTGAGTATTTTGAGTCACTGGGATCAAGCAACACTGTCATGAATCTTCTTGATGTGAATACAGACTTGCAGTCCTGCTCTCCAAATTCCTTAGGCTTTTCATTATGTTATTCTAAATGAATAATAACAAAAACGATAGCGTGAGCTCACACGTTTGAAACTGTTTTCATGTTTTTGTATAAGCAGGCTGTGATTACTGGGCAAACTGGGCTGTGATGAAGTGCTCAGTGTCCCAGAAGGAATGAAGGCTTTTTCTGTGTGGGTGACTCGTGGACAGTAAATGCACACGAGACTGCTCTGCATGGGTGGGATATAAATTATCCTTGAACCCACACTTGCCCCTGCTTCTCTTTCCTGTCTGTGTAATGGATGAGGAGGAGAACGAAAGAAAATATTCCAAATAAAAACTTCTTAATCATCTTTGCAGAAAGTAGGGTATTCCCCTTCTCCTCTAGGAGGCTTACTTTGGGCTGAGGAGTTCCCACTCTCCTCTGGCTGACAGACTGGCTACCTGATATGCACATTATATAAAGAGAAGACACCCTCGGTTTTAGCTATGAGTGTGGGTGACTTGTCAGTCAGCATTGTAAAAGTATAGTCCCTCATGCCTGTGGGAGCACCCAGCCATTCCCGGGATCATTCTGTAGCTGGCGTGATGTAGATCCCACCTTCTGCTTTGTGCATCATATGGGCAATTGTGTTTACATCTATTTGGAGACTGCTGGCACCTCGGAGCATGGCATCTCTAATTCAGAAATCATTTTGACACATGCTGTGAAGATAAGTAACTGGTTCTGGTGGCATACAAATCTTTTTTGTTCATGTAACTATATGGAGAATATGCGGTAAGCCAGACCTCATCTTAGAAAACTTAGAGTTTTCAGAAAGGCTCTCGTTTCATCTGAAGGTCTTGATATGCCCTACAGTGGAGGTTGTTCCCATTTACAAACAAGGCAACAGAATCACGACGAAGTGAATTAAATCTCTGAAGTCACTCATGGTGGGCCAGGAACAGACTTGGGAAAGAAAGTGCTATCTCCCTGACATATTGATTTAAACAAAATACTGCTGATATTATTTGGATGAAAGAAATCCTTCCAGAAGGCTGAAGAGGAAAGGCTAACATGAATTAGTGAAGTACTCTTCTCCAGTGTTCCATGGCCTATTCCCACCTCTGTGGGAAAGGACAGGGCTGCTTTGATCAGCTGAGTTCTTTAGCTGCACGTATGTGCTTGTTGGCGAGGATCTGCTGTGATGCGGGAAAGCAAAGCTCACTGCAGTTGGCGAGAAACCAAAGTCAGGACATGCTGTTCAGCCTCCTCGATTAAAAAACAGTATCAAAGTGAAATGAGTCACCAGGATAACACAGACTGTATGAAGTTAAGTGGCACTCACAGAATGGCAAAGCAACACCCTGAGTATTCATCATAGTTGTGTCAAATCTAATGTGCAACAAAATTATGATGAATTCTGGGTGAGAGATGACAAATCTTTGTGAGCAAATGTTTCCCTGGGGGCAGCAGCAATGAACAGAGTGGAAAGGCCGCAGAAAATAAAATACATAAACGCACGTTTCTGAGTGAAGACTGTTGCTGGTAAGCCACACGCAAATATATCGAGCTGGAGAAACTCTTGTGATACGGATTATGCTGACCTGAACATAAGCAGGGTACTTCTGTCTACAAAAGCAGGGAGAAGGGAGGCAAAGAAAGCAGGTAGAGACTCAGCTACCACTCACTACACACAAAAAACCCTGTCACTAAGGACTCACTTGACACTCACACAAGTAGAAACCAAAGAGCCACTTTGGCATAGTGCCACTGGTGTTGCTGTAAGATATGTCACCTGGGTTCTGGCTGCCACTTCAGAAAACACAGGGCTCTTGCAGGTCCTATTTCTTTATCTGTCAGCTCCATCTTATTGTTACTGATACACAAGTGGAATCCCAAAAATCATTAGGTACTTTATGTGGAACAGTGAATCCAAGCCTAAAAATGTCAAATGTGAAGCAGGTCAGCAGCAGAGCTACTACCAGAACAGTAAGAAGGGGAGGAATCTCTGATCCCTGAGCAATGGCTATCACATTAGCTTCATACAGACAAAACTCAGCCTTTAAAATCCCAAAGTAAAAGTAGCTACAGCAACTTGTGAGAGCTGCTAAGTCCATGAATCCATTAAAAACAAAATTACAGTTATTATAGAATATCTTTTATCCTAAATGGAAAGAAAATCTGAGGTAATTTCATTCCCACTGTGTGATAAACATTAACAACTGCCGACTTTTTAATGCTGAGTACTTTAGGTCTGAAACTTAGATGGATGGAGTAGATTTCCTGTATATATTTGAATATATTTGTTCTCACTGAATGAATATACACATGCTCTTTTTCTCTATGAATATATTTTTAATGTCCTTCTGCACTTACTACAGTACATGATGTAACATTCAGTTTGACCTTTTAAGCTAATCTTTACTCGTCAAAAAAAAGATATTTTAGACATGGAAAATATCTAAACCTCAGCTGTCTTTTGGCTTCACTGTAGTGCCCTGATGCTGTCAAATATAATTTAGAAAGTCATAACACATCATTCCAAAAGGAAGGCTTCTGTTACCCTGAATGGATACATCTGTGGCCAACATTTTCCATATATGTATTCTAAACTGATCATTGTATCTTGTAAATGAAATCAGCTTGCTGTAAATTTTAGAGAGGAAAAAGTAAAAATTTTTTAAATAGGACACTTTGCAAGGGGTTTTCTGAAAGTCAGAAGCTTCACATGGTGTTTAAAACAGTGAAAGCATAGGTAAAACCTATGAGGCTGCAAGACAACAGAGGGTTGGGGAGCAGCGTAGCTGGTCCTCTGCTGGAAACACCCAGAATCTTCACCCACATTTGCAGTCCAGGTACACTGAACACTGTGTGTGCTTTGCAGGAGCTAATCAGTCCTCTGAAGTGGGTTGTAAAAAAAAAAAATTGAAATTCTTCACCTTCATTTAATTCTTCAGCTCAGTAGAGCTGAATACAAAAGAGAGACCACAGATGCAAATACCCCACTACTACATTTGCTTTAAGGATTTTTCTCTCACCTGCACGCTTGTGAAAAAGGATAACTTTCATTTCAGATAACTGCTCTCCGACACCAGTCTTTTTGAGTCTCAAATACAAAAATTGGGAGAATATCTAAAGTATTCGCTCTCTCAAAGTATATATTTCTAGAAAATATTAAAAGGAAAAAAGTCTAAGGGTGAAGACTTAGGCAGCCTGAATGGCAACGATTTCATGCTTTTTCATAACATCTTAGTTTTGTTGTTCATGGGTACCACAAAAAAACCCCCAAAAAACCCCAAATGCAAAAAACCAACCAAACAAAACAAACAAAAAACCCAACAAAAAATAAAGTGACCACTGATATCACATTCTAGTCTTTAATGTCCCCCATTTTGCACGCTCTTCAAAATAATTATTTTAATCTTTGAGATTTTTAATTAATTCTCTAAATAATATTTCAAATCAGATTAGCTCATGACCACTAACATCAAGGAATTCATTTTTAGTTCTGGTTATTTTTAGCTGCATGTATCTGTGGATTTAATGGGCAATATCTCTAATAATTAAACCCTCTATTTTGTAAATGCATATTCATGCACCAAGTCTTAAGCATGTAAATAATACCATTGAAATCTATAGGACAAGCCACAGGTATCATGTTATATGTATACCTGCACCTACAGAGAATGAAATTCAAGCTCATCTCCAGTGAAATCTGTTAGGGCCAGGAAACAGTTATTAATATCTAAAATATTATTCTAATGAATAAATGTATGAGTTTTCTGCTCCCTGTAGTATATTTTTAAGTAGCTCACTTTTTTTTTTTTATTATCATACAGTTCTGCAACTGTTATTTGGTATCTCTAAGAAAACCCTCACACACTTCATTGTTACATCCATAATCATCCACACAACACATCTGTCAGATGTTTGCAATGGACTTTGAATGCTGAATTTCTTTACTGGCAAAATAGTCCCATTGAACGCTATTTCTTTTCATGTCTTCAGACAATACATAGTCCTCAAAATCAGCCAAAGACAACTGGATAGGCAGTACAGTACCTTTAAAACCTTGGGGGGGGCTAAGAGATCATGTTGTAGCATAATGGGGAAGATAGGAAAGCCGCAGCACTTCTACAGTTTTTTGTGTTTATAATTACATAGAAGCCGAAGGTTAGGCAGGGTCTCCTTCATAAAGTGGAAAACATTCTTTGTCACTACAGAGTTTTAATAGGCAACTCATGTCTATTAATAAGGGCACATCTGTTCCAAAGACTTGCATTATGCAGGTGTCTGTTCCTCTTGCGTTTTTTGATTTTACAGTAGATAATTAGTTAGACATGATTACTTGCAACCCCCATTTGGACCACTTATAGCATTATCAAAGGCTTTAGTTTCTAATTATGAAATACGAAACAAAACCCTTACCTTTGCATGTGTAGCACTCAAATATGTACCTGTTAGGATTCTGAGAGACTGATTGTTTCGTACTTAAAAAAATTGACACTAAGGTTAGTGATAAAAGAGGAACTATTTTTGCCTTACAACTCTGTGAGAGGAAAACAGCCTTTCTTATTCTTTTCCTAATAACTGAGACCTTAAACAGTATTTCATTACCTCATCTAGGTTTAGAATACAGCTTTTTCAAAATCTGGTCAATGAATGTGACAGGCACAGATCTTAGAGACCACAATTTCTTCTCGTGAAGCACATATTTAAGTACCTTCTCTTTTCTGACAACTCATGGATCTATTTTGCTATTCCAAAATTTTCTCTCTCCATCTAAACTAAAATCGCAGTCAGTCTTTTTGACATCTCTGGCAGTGGTGCAGCTGTTAGCTTGGGCTCAGTATGGCTGAAACAGAAATACTGTTCTGCCTTTCAAGATTTACATTTATCCCTTCCGTCAGAATGAAAAACAGTGCAATGTCTATTACTGTCACACTCGTATGGGATGTCATCTTGGGTTTGGACCCTTTCCTGAATCTGAAAATACAAAGTTTGCACACTCTGTCAGAGTAATGCTGCTAAGGTTGTTTCTTCCTTATACATGCAGAGAAAATTATTTCCTGAGAACTTTTGGGTTTGTGTCTTGGCTACTGCACTATTGCTCTCCTCAGCAGAGATGCAGTCCTCCCTGTCTAATGTCTATCTTGATTGTTGCTTTAATCTACATAATCCCACTATCTCTCA
This sequence comes from Gymnorhina tibicen, assembly GCA_013399875.1. Taxonomy (NCBI): domain Eukaryota; kingdom Metazoa; phylum Chordata; class Aves; order Passeriformes; family Artamidae; genus Gymnorhina; species Gymnorhina tibicen. Next base: position 9,538,676 of record VXAZ01018984.1, on the reverse strand, counting down.
TTCTTCATACTCTGCCAGTCTCCAAGACCTTCACTTGCCTACTAACTCAGGCCAATCTCAGCAGCTTGCTTATTCAAACTGGTGTCCTTGTACGTTCTTGGTGATACCTCGACAGTTTGAGAAGCCCCTTGTGAGGTTATTTACTCCCTGAAATATCTAATAATACTCCTAAACGTGACAAAATTCATGACAGTAATCAAGGAGCACGACTTGGCATCCAAGCAGTAAGAATATTCACCTTGGGGAGGGACAAGCTTTTAGCCTGGTCTCTGCTGAGTCTGAGTCCATTTCATACCTCTGTTTGTAGAACAGAAAACACATCAACTGTTGAGGCAGAATCCAGGATCATCATTCCATTCACTGGCCCTACTGAAAAGTGCAGTGAGTGGGGATGCTGGGATTTGCTCAGGGCCTTCCCGCTATGGAGTAGATTTGCTCTGGAGACACTTAGCAGATAAAGCCATACTTCTCAGGTGTCTTTGCTTTCTGGTGCTGTTTCACCTCACACCTGGCATGAAGCAAAGGGATATCTAAGAGTTTTGGATATTTCTACATATGTGTGGGAACTTCTGTTCAGGCTTTTAAATGTTCTCACAGTTGCTAGTGAAATCCATACGCCTATTTATTTTTTTATTTACTACTAGGCATTTTTAGATTATTTTTGACACTCCATTTTCAGGAGAGGTATATACACTTTTTAAAAAAAAATAGTTACCGTGTCCTATTATCACAATTTGGGGACAACACAGGGTTTTCAGCCCTTAAAATATAAAACTGTGTAAGTAGCCAGCAGTTGTAAAACAGTGTCATTTTTCCAGGTATATCAACCCTTTCTTCTCTAAAACATCAGGCATTATTTGCTCAATTGCATGGCTTTTCATTGTGCAATTCCATCACACCTCTCATAAACTCTTGGTACCAATTTCAGTTACACAAGGGCTTAAATGAGCACCCTACTATTTTCCTCTGGCTGCTGCTGAAAGCTGGGAGGCCTCTACACATACCCTTCTCACAAATCCATGCACTACAGCAGGGAATTATTTAGAATACTTATGAATCTAAGAATTTCCCATGATGTTTTTTATTCAGGCCACATGGTCACAACTACCAATGTCATTTAATCTTTCAGATTCAAAACAGAAATTAATTTCCTCCCTAATATGCTTCACGAATTCAACAAGATAAATCTTATTTCTACAATTCATTTCAAAGTACAAGCAAAATGGTTGAAAAATAAGAGGGGCTGTAAAAGTAACTAGAAACATTATCCTGTCTGAGAGGCAGACTGGAAAAGATTGAACTGTTTGACTAATAGCTGTAATGCAGAATATGATGGGCATAGTGTCTGAAATAATTAGGCAACAACACACAGAAAAATGACAAGAAATGGCTAATACAGAGAAGTTGGCTGTCAGGCAAAGCTGTATGAAACTTCCTTCCAACCCCCAATTCTTTACTATTCTCTGCAAAGTCCCAGGTTTCTTTATCAAACCTACTGCAATATTTTATTATTGTTATACTGACAGATTAAATTCCACCACATGCCACTCATGCCTATAAGTTCAATTAAAATGACAAGACTGACATGCATGGGTAACTTTTGTGCAAAAGGGAAAAGAGAGGCAGCTCTTCAATGAAATTAAATTCCAATAGCACTTATGGCAAGGTGTTTCTGCAAAGCACAGAAGAAAAATTGTGGTCCTGAATTTCTATCCCTGGAGACAGTTAACCAATAAAAACTATATCTGGGTTTGATTAACTCTGCATGTTTTTCTTGACCTCATTAACAGAGTCAGCTGATGGACTTCTAGACCAATTTGCATGCAAATGCAAAAGAAAAGGAGTTGTGCTGTAATGTAATGCTTTCTAGACTCTTCCTTACTTCATTTCATCTTTCTGTAGGCAAAACTAAGCAATGAATGGGCAGGGGAAGCAGTGTGCCCTCTTTTAGCTGTCAATTTGTCAAAATCCCAGACCAGGATATTTCACATCCTAGTAGAAAGGTTTTTAATCATACTTGTCCATGACTTTTCACAAATAGTCTCCACTTGGCAGTGTGTAGGCTGTTCCCTTTTCCAGAAAACTGAGGTACATACAAAGGGAAAACTGAAATAATACAGTTAGTGGAATGAGTAAGCAAGTCTTTTTGATCATATTTTTCTCTTGTGTAAACAAAAAAAGTTTTATGGACATCAACTTGTATGTGCTTCTTTACACTGTAGAGCCTTGGTAGCAGCAAAAATACAAGGTCCAATCCCGACTTCACTAATTCACTGTCCAGTTTCAACCAAATCTCACACTGAAGAAGACGCCAATGTTTACATAATTAATAAAGATTTAAAAATTCATGACCTGTCCCGTTACATTTTATAATGACAACAGAAAAATGTCTCTTTTCTAATATTCTTTTCAGCATTATTTTTAAAAGTATGTAAATAAATAAAATGAAGGTTTAGGTCAGTAAGATCATTGCCATGGTTTAACCTCTGCCAGCAACGAAGCCGCACACAGGTGCTCACTCAGTCTCCTCACGTTGGAATGGAAGAGAGGATCAGAAGAGTAAAAGTGAGAAAACTTATGGCTTGAGACAGACAGTTTTACAGGTAAAGCACAAGCTGCATCTGCAAGAAAAGCAAAACAGGGAATTCATTCAACACTTTCCACGGGCAGGCAGGTGTTCAGCCATCCACAAGAAAGCAGGGCTCCATCACCCCTAAGGGTGACTTGGGTAGACAAATAACATCACCCTGAGTTTTGCTCCCTTCCTTCTTCTTCCCCCACCTTTTATATGACAAACATGGTGCCATATGGCATGGTTTGGGATTTCCCTTTGGTCAGCTGGGGCCAGCTGTCCTTGCTGTGTCCCCTCCCAACTTCTTGTGCACCCCCAGCCTGCTCACTGGCGGGGTGGGGTGGGCTGAGGAGCAAAAGAGGCTTCACTCAGTAACAACAAAAACATCTCTGTATCCAGCACTGTTTCCAGCACAATCCAAAACATAGCCCATTTTAGCTACTATGGAGAAAATTCAGCGTACCCTAGCTGAACCTGCACGGTCATTCAGGGCTTAATTCTTGATCAAATGTTCACATAATTCTGTGATTCATATGATTTTTTTTTAAACACAAGACATTAGGACTCATTTATAACTCCGTTTCACTCCCGAGACCTTGTATTAGTATAGAGATAACAGAAGCAGGCAAGGTAAAGAGATGAGGCAGGTAAAACTGAGGGGAAAAAATAGATCTGTAATACTACATTGATTTGTTTCTAGAAAGTAGGCACTTAGCTACATTAGCAAAGCTTTTAGCCACTGGATCAGTCACAAATATCCACTGACTTATAGTAGGCAGTAATACAGTATCTGCCTAACACTGGTTAGACATAATTTATCTACATATACAGCTCCAAACCTCAAGCCGGTTTAGAAGAAAAAGAACTACAGAAAACCTTACTGCTATTAGCCTGTTGATCAGCAGATTAGTATGTACTATAAACTAGAATATATACATATTCAAATTATTTTGATTAGGCAAAACAGAGATGTCAGGGAGGTACTGCTGAAAGTCCTGCCAAAGACAGGCAGCTGGGCAGCACAAGGACGAATGAAATTCAATGGTGAGAAAATGAAGGGCAGCTCAGAATAAGTGAGAAAATGCAGACAATGTAGTCACATTAACAAGGTAGGAATGATCTGTAAATTCATTAATAACAAGTGACATGGCAGGGTTACTCTACTTTGAATATTATGTTCAATAACACTCTTTCTTTAAATAGATGCAATATGCATGGGTAAGAGGTCATGAAATGATCAGATATATTGATTTTATGCATAAAAAACTCTGAAAATCCCTTCTGAAACGTTTTACAATGATCTGATCATTAGACTAAACTTCTGTTAAAAATCCATCAAGAAGAAAGCACAAGAAAAACAATTCTCTGCAGCTGCATTTTGAACCCTGTCAATATAAAAAGTGATCAGTTAGATGAATTAACAAAAATATTAACCATCTTTCTGGAATGTCAGTAGCATTTGGGAGTGGGGTTCCATTTTGATTTGTCACTGTATTTTAATTATTCCTAATTAAACACACAACTTTTGCTGCTGAAGAGAGTGGAATGACCATTTGTTGACTAGAACAATATGCTAGAAAGTAAGTCTTTGGATTCAAAATTCTCACTGAAAAAAGAGTTTGCAGAACTATTTTTGTCAGAGGTACCAAGGCCTGAAAAGTCATCTCATAAAGTTGAAAGAAGATGAACATAAACATTCAAACAAGACACCGTCAAATGATGCCCCTGGAAAAACCTTAATGGAGTAAGATCATTAGCCTGGCATCTTCGAGTCAACATCACAAGAGAAAGAGGAGGTTTGTCATCCCCGAAGCTGAGCCTTGTCAGAATTGATCCGGATTTATGAGCCAGTAAGATAATCCTTCATGATTATCTGTCCTGTTTTTCACCATTACGGCATCTTCAAGGAGGCTGTTTCATTGTGTGCTCTTCATGTCATGCTTAGCTGAAGTATAATTGTCTCAAGGACCACCTACACTTACAGGTTATTCATATACAAATTAATGGATGCTGGTGAAGTTGTGCATCCATTAAGCAGAGCATTAGCTTTCACGGCATTCATTTATCTATCAGACACTTTATTTATCACAGTTTTTCTGAAAGCTTGTTTACTAAGAGACTGTGTTGGTAGAATAACGCTGCTCTCAACGAATTTTGTGCCTTATACATTAAATTTGAAAAATGAAAACTCATGTCATTTGCCTCTTAGTTGGTACACAGTGGTCATAAGATAATGACTTTTCTCATCTCTGTTCATGAGAAGAACATAGCTCAAAAACTTTGGGTTTATTCCCCTTTCTGTTAAAAAAAAATCCCAGCCAACAAAGGTTTGATTAACTAATTAATAACAGTGATCTTGAAACTTAGAATAACTTTTATCACATTAAAATACTATGCATTCATTGATCCAGAAAGAAGAAAAAGAGTGTGAACAATTTTATAACTTGACTGTCAGGAGAAGCAACTGAAATGTCCATTTTTCAGCCTTGCTCTGAGTGCTTATTTTGTATTCAGATTCACACCTAGAGTCAGCTTTCAAATTCGGGTAGAAAGTTTTGAATTGGAGACCATCTCATTTTTATTATTCTAAGCAATACATTGCTTGGTGGCTCATTATCATTATCTTCACAGGGATTTCACTCACTCAGAAAATCTTACTTCCTCAAGTTTCCCAGAAAAGATTTACAAAGCAATCTCAGCACTAGAGATTTTGCTAGGGTTATGGCATCAGGTCCAGCACTTAGCAGGCTGGCATTTGCCAGTGCTTATGCAAGATGTTTGCCACCTCAGGGACAAGTAATCTTCCTGATGGCTATATAATTTTAGAAATTTAAGTTGTCATTTAGGCTGAAGTCCCTGGGCCAGATCCTTTAAGACAGTTAAGCATGACAAAATGAGTGAGATTCTCTTACTATGGTATTTCATTTGCACACAGAATTTTGACACATTTTAATTCACTGACCTGACCTATCATTTGCAGGACACTTCTTTGGCTTTTACTGTTTCAGCAGTTATCAGAAATGGGAGCAAATGCTTTGTCCTTTTTAAAAAAATATCCCTGTTCCTTTTTGCACTGAGAAATCCTGGGCAGTAAATGACTTGGTGGAATGACTTGGAAGTATATGCTTGCAAACTTAATTGTGGCATTTTCTGATGGTGGGCAGCTTGGCTTTCCAATTCAAAGATGCCCTTATTCCATCTTTTTGGATGGAAGTATTCTTTTTGCTAAGAGAGTAGTACGGCTTCTACATAGAACAAAATATTATGATTCCTACTTAGCCATACTGATCTCAACTCCTAGTTCCTCTAGCTGGCCAGGCAAAGACAGAAGATATGACACATTTTCCTTTTAATATTCTTGTATTCATGTGAAACATTTGAGAAGAAAGTCATTATGTTATTTAAGAAATGTCAACCATTGTTTCCATTTGTTTGACTGCTGTTACCTTCACACCTTCTTCTGCATTAGGCAAAGATATGAAGGGTTACATTGTAAAGCATTTAATCCTAAATATGTATAGTATAAATACTAAAAAATTGTAGATGCTCTCAATCACCAATTATTTGATTTACTTGTCTCTAAATGAAACAAATTCTAAACTAAACAAATCCTCTAAACAAATTCTACTTCTCTATGAATTGTCTTTTGTTCACAAATCAACATGCAGATTTCACTTGCAAAATCCTGTTTGCACAATACAGAGATGCTATCTAGAAATTAAATCACTAGAAAGATCAATCTTTAGAAGCATCTTCATCCACACTGTCAAATTCTAATCTCTCATACTGACTTGAAATATGTCACAAGCACCAGTTATTTTAGTAAATAGTTATCATCTTTATTGATAACTACAAGCTCAATTAATTTAGTCAGGAAAAGTGTGTTTTAACCAAGCTTATATGGCACTGAGAGTTTATAGCAGATGATTTCAATGGCTCTGATATATTTTATGTGTTACAATCCTATCTCATATATTCAATAATGTCTTGCTGCCAGTATTCTTTAGCAAGAGACCAGAGACAGAGACAGATAAGCCTGGTACTGTGGCAAGATTAATTAACAAAGCAAATCCACATACAACTGAGTACACTTTTACGTCTACAGACATGCACAATTATGCAATATTATCAAGCATATATGATCATTTGACTCATATTTGTTTGTAAACTGGAGCCATTATAGATTTCCTAGAGACAGCCACAAGTTTATTCCACAAGTATAGTGGCAAAATGTACTCATTAACTATATGTCATGTTGGTCACCTGCAGAGAAAATACTGAACAGAGAGTGTGTTTGACTTTTATCTCAAGGACAAAGGCAGAGACTCAATAAGCTTTAACTTTTGAACTGTTTTACAAACAGTGACCACCTCACGATATTTTCTTGAGTGAATGGTACCTATTTACATCTGCTCTTACTCAGGTCAACAGGAGTTCTACCACTTATTGCAGCATTAGCGCACTGCTGCTGTCTTTTGAAAATGTCATGTGCAATAAATATGCAAATGATTGCAGTATTTTTTTAAACCCATATTAAAAAATCTAAATTCCAAAGGGTACCTGCTCATCCTGTTTATTTTTTCCTTTTACTTCCTAGAGTTTTGACACATTTAAACGCATGCAATGGCTGTTTTTCCAGGTAGCTCCTCATAAACATTGCAAAATATTAATGAAGTTGTTAAGAAAGCAAAAGGCACAAAACATCAACAGTCATTGCACATTTAATTCACTGCTTTGTTCACTCTTTCCCCATTGCAAGTGTACTAAATGACAATATAATTATAACCTAAAGCTGTTGGTAATTATATGCAAAGTGCTATAACAGCAATGAAACCCTAATGCTGAGAGAGAGGGAGAAAGTCTGAGGGAAGACAGACTCAAAATAACCATTACTCATTGTACTCCTGGGTACCCCCTAAAATTGTTTGATTCTGATGGGTTACCCAACCTGCAAATTACCTGAAAGAAATTCAGGTCAGGTATAGAGAAAACAAATTAATTACCAGGAAATTACTTGCTGGTGTTGGGCCAAGTATTAGCTCATCAGCATTCAGCACCATTGGAAGAGTGAAGGAGAACAATGCAGAACAATCAGGAGCTGGAAGCAGAGAACAGCAAAAGTAAAAGTCTATTAGAAACTTTATTTCTAATGCTGTCACCTTTCTTCCAACCAAACCTAAGCTCCACATCCAATGCCAGTGTGTGCTACCAGCAGATCACCGTTCTCCTCACCCTCTTGCCCTGGACAATGGCTGCACTACCTGCAGGAACCTCTCTCTGGCTCTCCATAGGGCCTGGGCTGAGCTGTTCTGGGAGGTGCCATCCCTACACCTCCTGGTATCTTACGGGTTCTAGAACAGCTCCTCTATTCCTTTGGAATTTGGAATAATTCCACCAGCAAACCAGCCAAGACCAACAGTCTCAGAGCTGAGATGTACAGTAACTTAGATATTCTCTCCTCTTAGCTGAACAGATTCTTTCCTGGATAGAAATGAGAGCCCTGCTCACACAATTTGTCAAGGGAATGTTTGACTTGTGCTTATTCTGTGTTTGCTGGAATCAGAAGGAAATGCCATATAGCTACTGCTTCATTAGCAGAGCAGTAATATGCAGCAGAGCAGTGTGCTCTAGAGATGGAACTTAATTGAGATAAAGCACATAAAAACTGTGAATTACATGACAGGCAGAATTGGCAGCTTGTGATGGTAAAGTAAGTCCCTGCTTATCTTACTGATATGTGCAGTATGCTACAGTATTAGTTAAACTTACACAAATACCACCAGAAGGTACAGCCCCTGCTACCCTACTTGTTCTTGCAGACTTGCTGCCATGTTTGATTTCTCCTGCTAAAATATATTTAAAAGAGGAAAAGAAAAAGCATACAGAACAGAGCAAAAAGCAGTACAACTCAAAGATTTTGTTCTGAACTGTCCTTACTGTCTCCATTCCTTTCCAATTCTTCTCCCTAGCAGTGAGGGGAAAGTAAGCAGGCAGATGGTGGGTAACACTTAGTTGCCAGCTGGAGTTAAACACAACAATGACTTAGGAAACAAATATAATCCTAAAATTTAAAACTGTTTCCATTGCACAGCACTCATTTTGTGTTCACCCTTTCCCCAGCTGGTAGCTGAACGATGAGCTACGAACTGTTTGGGCTCTCAGACTGATCTCCAGTGCCTTCCTCGCTCCGTGCACGGGAGATCTGCCTCGCAGCAAGGCCCTTCCCTGCCTGTCCTGAGAGCTCACAAAACCCTTCCAGTCTCACCTGCTGAATGTAAAAATGCTTAAAACCATTTGCTGGCTTGCCCTGCATCTTGTGCTGCAGCTGAAACACACGTAACGTAGCACCGCGTGTGTGTCACACACAAGGGCTTCGCAGGTGGCTTTTAGCTGCCGGCAGGTGGGAACTGGGGTTCTGCAGCAGTAAACAGTGAGCAAGAAAAGCTCATTACTCCTTTAGTGTACACAAGTTCCCCACTACACAAGGTACTTGAGCAGAGTTGTTTTTTTAAAAAACCACAGGCCTGAAATATATGAACAATTTTCAATTAAAATCACTTTCTCTATTTTAGTATCCAAATACTGACTTGTTTGCCTATGTGCTCATTTGGTACCGTGTATGGAGTAGACAATCACTGAAATATGTGACATACAGTGCAAAGCATCTGTAAAAAATTATTGACTCTGAAAGGTTGTGACAGATATCTGCACTGTACTGATTATGTCCTGGATAAATGATTATGTGTGATTTATAAACGCTTAAACCAGAAAATACCATTGCACTCACCAAGTATGACTTCCTTCATTTTAGGTTCAGATTTTTATCCTCTGTTTTTATCTGAATGAAAAAATGTTTCGATAAGCAATAAATTGCAAAAAATAATAAAGGATGAAATTATTTTAAGTAGTCTGGGCACCTACCCAAAAATGAACACATGACTCCCAAAGGAAAGGACTGCTCTTGAATACATGTTTGAAAAGGAATGACTCTACTGACACAAGACAAGACTTTATACTGTTTATACCTTTTCAAGGTTTCTGGGATGAAAGGACATTCATTCCTCCAGTTTGTCTGACAACTGACAGCTTACATGTTAACAGAACAGAACAAGAAGCAGAATCCCTTCTCCACCTGTCCTCACAGCACAGGTATAACATGGGAGCACTGCCCTTGGGATGACACCAGTAACACTGGCAGGAGACTCACCACAGTTCTCATCCCCTGCTGAGTTTGCCAACAAGAACAGCCACAGTTAGTTCTAATTGCAGTAATGGTGGGTTTGATACCTGTCCAGGGATAGTCCCACCTCTGAGTTGCTCTAAGCCCATTTTCTGCTTTATGTGGTACTCTGTGCCACTCAGGAATATCAGGCAGTACGTGGCAAAAAGCCTAACTCAGCACACTGCTGTCCAACAGCTGGCTTAGCTACCCTGACAGAAAAATTAAATAAGAAATTTGAAACTACAAAAAAACTATTGCCTTTGTATTCTATCTTTAGACAACAACTTGGAAACATACTGGCCTTAAAAGTCACAGCACTTTATAGCTCAGCATAGCCAGAACTTTTTTCTCCAGATCTGATTCTAATGCAACAGGAATGATAAACCGGAATCACTACAGCCTTGTTGTGCTACAGCTGTGGATGTTCTGTTTCACACAATGCCCTCAGCTTGTTTCCCTCCAGAGGGCCACCCCTCTTTTGAGAGCTGCTAGCAGGGGATGCCTATTGGCAGGATTTGTCACTCTGATGAGTGACCAGCAACTCGCTGTGGTGAGACAGTGTAATTTGCCTGCTCCATGGAAAACTTCTGTCAGCCTCAGACATGCTGGTGAACTAACAGCTATAAATATGTGTTATCAGCAACCACACGTTGGGCACTCTACTTAATACCATCACCGTGTGTCTACAGACAGGTCAAATCAGGTCTGGAAGTGGTTCAAGGTATCGTGAAGAAAGCATCATCAGGAATCAAAAACATGATAAAAGATTCATGAGATGAGCTGACGTGATGAGAGGGCAACCACAGCCATCTGAAGACTGAACTGGGACAGGAAAGAGGGCAAGCTAAGTCATTGTGGGTGAAAGAAAGTTTAGCACTTGTTCTGTGAGGAAGTAAGTAGAAGTTTCAGTGGATAATCAGAGCTGACAACTCCACCAGCTTTCACATAGGTAAATAAAGTCATATCTCATGTGACAAGGCATCAGATTTCTATGTCTCAATTAGGTAAACGGAGGCATTTTCCCTCCATCATTGGTTTTTCTTGTTGCTTGGTTTTGGTTGGTTATTTCTTTAATCTGCCAGTACAATTCATGAAGTTTTTGTGCAACCAAAACAATTTGATGGACACTGCATAAGTTGGTTTTGCTTAATTCTGTGATTTTTTTTACATGCAATAAAGCACAGATATGTTTTGAATTGATGAAATCTTTTTGGTGTATTACCAGCAGTAGCACCTTTTAAGCTGCTAAGGTATTGAAGTAAAGGAAGGCAACATACATTAATTAAAAGGCATCAGTGAAACTGGTCAAACAGTCTGCATTTCTCTAACTGGAATTCAGGGTCACTGCCAGTTTTTACAGACTGGTGTGCCACATGAACACATAAAACCTATAATTATAAAACAAGGTTGATGCACCTTTATTCTTAAAGTATTTTACCAAAGATTCTCAGTACATCACCTGGAGTGATGTACTGAGCTCTGGGGCTCAGGAGCATAAGAAGGACATGGACTTGTCAGAGTGGTTCAGAGGAGGATTATGACAATGTCCAGAGAGCAGAACACCTCTCCTATGAAGACAGCCCATGGCAGTGGGGGTGGAACTAAAAGATCTATAAAAGTCCCTTCCAAGCCAAACCATTCAGTGATTCTACAAAGCTAAATACATCACGGCTAATGTAATTCTAGATCATCAAAATATAGATGTAGACCCTACTATGAAAAGTATGCTTAGATATGGGGGTAAGGCTGTTTTATTTTTCAGAAGAAAAGAATAAGAAATTTTACCTGTGGTCAATCTAAAACATTTTGTTCAACCCAAAATAAAATATCATCTAATATTTTCCAGGTCGTTTAACTTCTTTGTGCTTGACTTTGAAGCTCCTTCAAACGAAAATAAAAGCATTTTCACTCCCAGTAGTTTAAACAGAGTGGCAACCACCAGAGTCAGCGGGCACAGACCTTCCAGATTATTTTATAAGCTGGGACAATAACCAAATTCCCATCCTCCTAAAAACAAATACATTTCTCTGAACACAACTCATCTGGTTATTTGGGGGTTTATGCTTTTATAAATTATTTTTATTTGGGTTACAAGGTATATGCGAACACAAGGAGACCTTAATTACAGAGTCACTTTCACCTACGACAAACCCTCCAGCTCCAAAACCCGCCCTTCCCCACCACAGTAAAAATCACTTCAGACTTCTCCCTCCTACTTCACCTTGCTGTCTTTCTCATGCACATGTGTTTGTGTGTGAGGAGATGATTGTAAATCATGTGTTTAAGCAGCAGAAGCACAATTTATACATAAGCTTCAATGATGTGTTAACTATGGCCTGGAACAAATTTTGCAGTGAATCTCCAAACTCACGTAAATGAAAAAGCTAGAAAAATGAGGACAAAGTGTTCTAGGCATAGTGGCCCCCTCCACTTCAGGGAGTTCTTATAGGAGGTTCTGTATGTAGATTGAATAGATTCCCACACCCCTCAAAAGGTTTCTTTCACTTTAAGCTAATGAAAACTGTCCCTACGCAGCCCCCTCTCCCATATTGGAAAATAAAAACTTGACTTTTTAAAGCCTTCCAGATCTGAGCTGCCAATCAGTCAGCCTTGCACTGGATGATCTCATCACTAGGCAACCATCTGTGAAGGCCACTTCTCCTTGAGGATGTTCACTTATTGTTTAAATGTATTTCATTTCCGTGGAAGAGTGTTTCACCTGACAACTCTCTTTTGTTAACCTTGTGCTGGTGGCCTTTAGAATTATTTTCTGTTGTGGCAGTAAGAGAAAGACAGAAACCTGACTGCACAGTAGAATGAAATTTTCCATTTGAATAAACGTCCTGTAATCTGAACAGTGTCCATAGCTGAATAATCCTATTGATAACAGTTACTATGGCACATCAAAAGGCGTAGCATAGCCACATTTTCACTATAAGTGTAGACTAATAACAGAGAAAATATTTTTATGCTATTCTAAGCATTGTAATAGGTATCCTCAGAACTGACCTAGCTTCCACACCATGGAGAATAATTGTATCCCATGGGCAAAAGGCTCCATTTATCATGTCAATGGAATGAAAAACTTCTACAATGGTGGTGAAGATCATGGGAAAATTGCCCTTCTGCAGGAAGCTACTATCAGGCAGGGCAGATGTGCAGTGCTCGACTCTCCACTTCTATCAAAAGCCAAATAATGCAAGAGCCCTAACTCATAGAGTAGCCAAACCACCTCAACACCACTGTAGCTGTGCTCCCTGTGCTCTGACCTCAGGGCAGAAGGAGCAGGGTCCCATGGGAGGGGGGACAAGAAGGTTGCACAATTAGTTGATTAACTGCAGTATGGGTAGCCCAATTTGCTTACTGAGTGGGTTTGTAATTGATAAAATTTAACTCTGGCTGCTTATTTGTTGTTACTGACATTGTTACTTGTCCTGAAATGACTTGCCTAGCAATACTGCTTTATCTTCAGTTTGCCTCTGGGATAGCAAATCAGTGCAAATCAAAGAAAAAAATTTAAAAAAAAAGAAACATGAGGCAAGAGCCCTGAAACTCCTTTTCTGATATGGATACTGCTTCAACTTCAAAATGCAGTACTAGTCTACAAAACTGGCCTGGAAAAACAGATAAATCAACAGTACTTTGCAAACAGAAAGTAAGCATGTGTGTACGTGGCTGATTCTTTCCCTTTGCAGAGTCATTTCTATCTCCCTAATGAAATTATAATCAGTGTCCTTTCTTCCAAGGTAGAATAATTAAGAATCCATTACATTTTAAACTGTAACACTGACTACTCTGTAACTATTATGTAATTGGGAAGCAACTATATTGCCATCTTTATGTAGTTACACTGAATTACACAATCATTTAAATGGAGTTATATTGAGAAATTGCATGTAAAGTTATTCATATTAAGTTCTGCAACTTAAGGACTCAATGTGGAACAATTGCCCACTTGGAACAGGCTTTGAATCTAGTATGTACAGCCCTGTGACTGAAGGGAAAGAAAAGGTTCCTTAATAAGTCTGAAGTGTTATCATTAGTATCTTTAATGCAAAGTGGTTACATGTTAGTGAATTATTTCAATTACTCTATTATATTGCTGAGCTAAAGAAAAGAAGCAATTGATAAAAATGTGGTGAAAACTTCATAATATGCAGAAATTAAGAACAAGGCTCAAAAAGCTATTATGGAGTGCATTCAGCTGCTACCTTCAAAATTCTAAAGATACTTAACATTAAATGGGAGAATTTCAAATCACTAATTCAGTTCACAGTGTGCTTTGGGGATTTGAGTAACTTCATATTTGTAGAATGTCTCTATAAAGCTGCAAAGTTAAAGCTGAGCAAGGGTTTTAATTTCTTCTTGTGTCACAGTGAGATATAAAACACACCTACAGTGAAGCAATAATTTAAAGGTTTCAGTTTTGACTGATCCCATACATGAACCTTAGGGCCTGAAAGAATTGAAAATGTGGTGCAAAAATAAACACTTCAAAGCAGAACCCCACCTGAACACAGCAGAAGTGTGTGTGAGGAGAAGGGTCTGGCTGGATTTATGAAAGAAGCTGACAGGGACAATTTCTTGCCCTTCAGGGGTCTGATAACTCTAAAGTTTGAAAATCTGTGACTGATAAATAGGAACCTGAGTGAGGTTAGGGCGTGCATTAATTATTTAAGGATTCTAAAATATTTGTCACTCCTCCATCAATCTAGCTACAGAGTTAAGTGTAGCTAACAGAGGAATACAGAAAGAAGCATAACCATTTTGAGAAGCTCTACCTGTTTTTTCCTCAATAGAAAACTCTCCTGTTTAAGCACAAAGTTTTAAAAAGAAATATAGAACTTAAAAATTTTACCAACTTCACTCCAGGTACCTACAGCCAAAAGTGGGATGCTGGCTCTTAAAATCGCACATGTCACAGGATTTCTCTCAGACCAAAGCTGCCAGCAACTAGGACTCTGGCTGCCCTTGGAGCCCCAGACGTCACCTCCAACCTGACCCCAAGACACTGGGGGGGTGAGTATTGCTTTCTTCAGAAAATGCCTACTGTTCACATCCAGGTGCCTGTAGCCGAAAGTGAGATGCCCCCTCCTAAAATTGTGAATGTTGAAGAATGTGGCCCTTTTCCACAGGAAAAAATACTCAGCCCCGCATTGTCTCAAGGTCAGGCTGGAGGTGGCATCTGGGGCTCCAAGGGCAGCCAGAGACCTAGTTGCTGGCAGCTTTGGTCTGGGAGAAATCCTGCAACATTTGAGATTTTAGGAGCCAACATCCCACTGTCGGCCACAGGCTGTGTGCTCTTTCTCTGTTGAGAGCACAGAGAGGTTCATATATCTCATCTTTCTAGAACTGTCTGGGAAATGTCAGATGCAGATGTAAATATTGAACAATCTCTTTATTAAGCACCATGCATTAGTCACTTTCAGCTTTACAAGAAAACACATCTTTAAGTAACGTAAATTTCAGTGAAGTTTATCTAAAATCCTCAGTGTAATTAGACAGCACCTGTTCTCCAGTGGGTCCCTTCCAAGGTATTTTTTTGTTTCTTTTGGAGAGCAACCACTACCTTTTGCTCAACTGAGATTATGACTTTGTACCTGAATCTGATAATGCCATTGCAAGATTTTGACTTCTTTCTCAGCTAGGAACAGGGCCTTCTAGCCTGCAGGCTCCAGAAAACCTGCATTCAGCTTGGCCAATAAAAGAGCAGGCTTTATTGGGAAATTCCCTAATTAGCAAGGAAAGTTGGAAAATAAGACTTACAAAGAGACTCATTTAGTTGGACATCTTGAAAAATTCTGATACGGGAGAACAAAGATTTAATTAGAGTTTGGGAATATTACCTGCAATTCTCAGAACTGAATTTTTTCTCTTATTTTTAAGGTTGTGTCTGACTACATCTCAAGTCCTGCATAATTTGACTAAATTGCCCTGCAATGTGCCTCATAAATATGACTCATTGTCCACTTTGTCTACAGCCCATCCATCTCATGAACAAGGTGACAGCTGATTCATAATGTTACCTTATCAAAGTATTTTGTTTTGATTCACATGACTGGTCTGTTTCAGCCTTGCATAATCTAGATAAATGCAAAGTTATTTCCTAAGTAATATTTTACAAAACTGCACCAAAAAATTGTTACTGTCTTCTGCTAATTCAGCCTCATAATCAGTTTACAAGAAGTCTGTCTGAATATACTAATTCAAAGAAAACCTTGGAAGCTGAATGTCCGAGGCCAGTGATATAATACAAAATGACATCACAAGTTTCGTAATGAAGGATGCATTACTCACATCTGATGAGAGACCCATCATAAGTATCAAGGCTTCTGAGAGATTTCTTAATGGGCTCCACCCCTATTTTTAGAAATGGTTTTGAAATTCTTTAATGATGAGATGGCACCAGTAAATGGGTAGATAAGGTCAGGACTTAGTAGCCTGCTCTGAGCTGGTTTATGGTTGACTTTGAAAAAGATCCTTTTCCTCCAGCCCTCCTGTGGGAACACAATGCTGGTAACTGCCAGTAAAGTCCTTGCCAAGCACCACCCCTGGCAGTACTTCTGGATTAATGGAAATCCTTGCCATTTTCAATCCAACAAACTTTATACACCATTATCTAAACACTCCTTAAATCTTCACAAACTAGTATTTTTACCATTTCCCATTATTTCCATTTTATAGGTGGATAAATTGAAGGACAGAGAAGCCATGACTCCCCTAAAACTGAGTCATATTGACTTTCATCCCTTGGCTTCACCTGACAAAATGTGCTCTATCCCTTATGTCCCAGAGCAAATCAAAGCAGCTTTTTCATTAAGTTTCAGACATGTCTCATCCACACTGTTGTCTGCTGGTCATGGAAAACATAATGAAGTAAACTAACTTAGCACATGCACCAAAGTGACCTCAAATTTTTTCTCTTCCTTTTGGACTCATGAAAAGTATATTGTCAAAAAGATTATATCAAATTTTAAAAATTACCCAAGAGAGTTTCTTTTACATAATAGGGCCCTGGAATGGAATTTGCAATACAAAAATTCTGACAGGCTCTTAGCTAAAGGCACTAACAAAATTCTCTGGTCTGTGCATTCTGACTAATTCATTGGTACATTTTACGTTCACTTATGCTGTGTACCCTCAGTTGATCTCATTGGCACTTGAAATTTTGGCTAAGAAAGAGCATAGAGAGCAGTTAGGCATTTTACCCCTCTCCAAACCACATGACAGTGTCAGCCTCCACATTTAGCGTTAGATTTCTGTTAGACATCTAATGCAGTGTCCAGCTTAAAATTCTGGCTAAAATGGAGTAAGAGTAATTAAGATTGACATAAGGGGTGCAAAATCTTCTGTCTTCTTCTGAGGCATTAATTAAATAGAAAGTGTTTAGTCTTCTGATCTCATTTATCCAAACCCTACAATCCCCATGTTAACAGTATTTTGACTAAATATGCCTGTGCCTAGTAAAATGTGGTTTATATCCTCATTGTGCTTTGGCTAACTGTAAAGAATTTATTACACTGCCAATCTGGACCTAAGTCTATTGAAAATCTATCCACGCTTTCTTCTGCATAAAAATATGTTTAAAATTATTCCAGTGATGTTTCCTTTCTGTGGTATTAGTTTGCCAAAGCCTCTATATTAGCTTCCCTGAGCGATGAAAAACGAGGTCTAAGCCCTTGGTGACCCACAAATCACTTCACGTCATTTGTGGCTAAATGAATGCATTAGCCAGTGAAGTTGTCCCCAGCTGACACGGTGGAGATGTCACACAACAGCACGATCTTCAACAAAAATTTTAGCAGCCTTGCTATGTCAGTGTGGCACCAGTACTCAAGGTCACCAGCAGCATTAGTTAAGCAGTTGTGAGTTTATCCATCATCGTGAGCAACTTTTGCAAGTTCGCAGCTAATTTAAACAGGGCTTATGTATATTTTAACTGGGCTGCAGTGATGACAGCAGTTGCAGCATAGAGTGACTCATCATCATTAATCCTGCAGCTCTAACATGCAGAACAGCTTTGGCTGCAGTTTTGTGCTGTGTACAGCTAATACAGATGTATGAATTTGGGTGGCACCTTGGGCCTGCTCCCCTGCCTCCTTATTTGTGTTCCTATTCAGTGCCAATAAATCTCTAAAATACAAGTTCTTTAATGTTAGGCTGTATGAGAAACAGCCCATCTGCAGCAGTAGAAAGGAGTAGAGGTACAATAGGAGGTGTGGAACCTGTAAATCACCCTGCTCTGGCACCACCCAGGCCCATCACAGGGGAACATCAGCCCACACAATGAGGTACCTGGCAGGGGGAGAAACCTCCACAGGGCAGCCGGGGCAACGAGCCCCTGCCCGTGCACCCCCCAGGGTTGGGCCAGCAATCCCAGCAATCCAGCTGAGAAGCCCAGCACCATGGGTCTATGGGAGAGGCTGTCTGGAGCACCTCAGGATCTGAGGGGTATGGGGCACATTATGGGATACAGGCAAGACCATTTGGGGACTGCCCTTATTACAGAGCAAGTTCAGGAAATGAGGATAAGGGGATAAAAGGGGGCAGTTACTTATTAGCATGTTACTTATAAGCATGTCAGCATGTTTGTTTGGCCATGCCCTGCACCTGATCTGCGCAGTCAGTCCTGTATTCTTAAACTCTATTTTCCTGGATGAGGGAAATCCCTAACCTATGTACATGCATATACATCAGGTCTAAGTGGCAGCAGCAGGACTGAGGACCCTGTGTGTGGGGTGCCAACGACTAAAGGGACAGCTCTTAATCCTGATCAGCAGGATGGGGATCAGGAGGAGACTGTTGGCACAGTTCATTTCTGTGTGAATGCTGCATACTTAGTTCATCTATGGGGCCCGCTGTGTATTTGTATATTTCACCTGTCCCAGTGTCTACTTGTTGAGATTACATGCTCAGCTTCACCACTGCTTGGACCTGTAGCACTAACCTGTGGCTGCCTTCCATCTATCAGAATTGCTGCATTTGGTGACTCCCTAAAACTGTATCCTCTCATGAAATTGTACACCGTCTATTGCAGCTCTGGAATAGTATCTACAAACAATGTGTAGTAAGTGACAGCCTAGGCCTCCTTTCCACGTGCAGACAGCAGTGCACTGTCATGGAACTCCCGCTAAGCTCCTTTTCCCACAAGTCTGCAAACGCTGCCCAGCAGATCACCACTACAAGAGCTATTTCCCTCGCTCTTTCTGAAACTATTCCTCCTGTGAAGTACAGTAAACAAAACAAACACAAACCAAAAAAAGAAAGGGAGAGACATAGCCCTAAACAAATTTTTTTTGAAGCTGATGGGACCCGAACTCATTACATTTTAAACAAAAGCTTTAAGCCTCTCATACAGATGAGATACTGCCTTTTGGTCTCCTTTTAGATGTTATGTTGAAGTGCCTTGAGGATACTTGATAATAAGGCACTCAATGAGTTGTATTACCTTGTTCTGTATTGCAATGTTTTATTAACAACAAACACCAAACGAATAATGAAAACACAAGCTGGAAAATTACATTTTCTTCTTCCATTGCCTGTTTTAGCCTGATCTAAGCAACTTATTAATTGCCTTCTTTTTGATGGTATGGACTTATGTTTGCTTAATGCAAAAGAATGGAAATAGCATCTAGCAATACCAATCGCATTGATAGACCTTTTTTTCTTTAAAGGAAAGGTCTGAGGTATACAGTGCTGCTTGATGGATTTCATGGAAGCTTAAGGATTTTGCACAAAACATTAAAAGCAGTTTTCTAAAATAAAAGAAAAAGGCAAACCCAAAATTGTAAATCAGAGTTTTTCATCCTAGTTTTGACTAGGAAAAACAGCAAAATTCTCCTACAGATGCAATTTTCTAAAGATGCAAGTCTACAAAAGCCATCCATAACAGCATTTTATGCTAGAAATACTGTGCCAAGCAGTAGTGAAAAACATACCATGAGAACAGAATTTTGGATGCTGTCCCCAAAAAACATTAAAGTTAGTCTCCAATTTGAAGCTCAAATTCTTTCATATTTTTCCTTCTCCATCACACAGTGTTATTTAAGACTAATTTATAGCTTCAGGCTTTCAGGTCTCACAAAAATTGGCTGGGTTATTTTGTTATCAAGAACATAAATACTTTTACTGGAATCAGGATTTCATCCAGGACATTTCATCTGTAATGTAATTAAACAGGTAGTTTAGAAAAGCTACAATTATACAGGGAATAGATGCAAAAGTATTCTCACAAATGCTACCAGTAGAGTTTAAAATGGTATTGCCACAAACTCACTGGAGAGCTCCAGGTTATGGTACTTTTATTATCCAAGTGTGTAAGAAGGGTAAGTAACACTGGTCCCCAAAAAACAATGTTCCTAACCCAGCATTCTCACTTTCAAACACTACAAAAAGCACTTTAGCAACAAAAAACATCTTGAGCCTCAGTTTGAGTATGCAAAGACAAGATCAAGTACTTCTATGTATCCCAGACTTGAAGAGGGCATGTCTGGGATGGATCAGCTACAGGGCAGTTCCTCTTCCAACCAGGCAAATGTAAATAACTGCTTTACCTACATTAAACAGCAAGACCACTACTGCTATGCTTAGAAAGACGTGTACAGAGATGAAAAGGAAAATGCTACTTACGGGTACTAAATATTAATTCATCATCATGGGATTTTTCTGTGTCTTCCAAATACAAAGTTGCCAGACTTTATAAATAGGATTCAGTCTTCAGGTAAGACACATTAGGTGATGCTTTTTACCAGGGTATAAGCATGTGCTAATTTCTGTCTGGGATTCAAGTCAGAACCTTATTTAACCCATTCTCCCAGGGTTTTCTCTGGCTTAAGCAAAAGTATCAATTACAAATACATGTTTCAAAGTTAATCAAAGTATTAAGTTGTAAGACTAATATTAATTTTCTTCACATTTTTCATTCTAATTTCCCCCAATATTTGAGACACTGATACCCGTAGAATTAAAAAATTATCTGCTATTCAAACATAAAGGAAAATTCACTGCTGAATTTGCCTGAGCCTGAGGGTGTAACCATAAATGACTATTCATTTGTGTCCCCATTAAGACGGAAATGAGTAGACAACCCTGCTAACTGGCTGAAACATCAAAGTGCAACTTTCTTCTTTGATAAAAACACGTTACCTCCAACCATACAAAGTGTAGTTCATAGGAAGAAGGAAATGCTGCCTTCAGATCACTGCGAATTCTCAAGAGAGACTAGACATAATCAAAAACATCTGAGCAGCAATACTGGACAGGGGAGCAGGTTCAGCTTTCAGAGGACTTGACAGACATGAAATTGTGACTAATGTTTGTACAAGGAACTTTTGTTCTTCTCCTATCTCCTGCACACCTCGTGCATAAACAGCAGTTTGATCCTTGAAGCTCTCAACTCAACTAGGGAAAGCTCAGTGGGTGCCCAAATACTAAAGAGTCTTTCCTTTTCCTGCACAGTTCCAAAATACAACTGCTGAATAGCGAAAACAGAGCTTTAAGCTTGAGAGAGAGATCAGGCAACCAAGCAGACCTTCAGATATATTCCTAGCTGGGAAAGCTGACCGCAGCCATGCCTGTGTGCCATTTGTCATGGCAGCTCTATTTAGCCAGAGCACAACCTTTGTGAGACTCTCCCTTCTTGACTGCTTCAATTTAGTTACAGTCACACCTGTAAGGGCAAACCAGAGAAATCACCACCTATTTTGACTGGAACACATTAGGATGTAACGTGAAGAAAAAAGGGTAAATCATCAACTCATTTTCACTAAACACCAGTAAGACCTCATGAGACCACGTTTTGAAAATAGCTGCACTGCTGTAACCTGCAATTAGTTTATTTGTGAATTTACATAAACGTTAGTGAAATCAGAAGGCTTTTAAAAATTTTAACCCAATACTGTGGCTAGAAACACTGCCAAAGAGATCATATAAACTGTACAGTAAATACTTCTATTGATTTGCTTAGAACAGTAATGGTGTTTGGAAACTTCTCAATTCAGATGCTTCTTGTGGCAATAGATGACATTTTCTATTGACCAGACATTTTTAAAATATTGTACAGTACCCTAAAACTACTACACAGATATCAATAAAAAAATAATAGAGCAAAGAGGCAGACATCTAAAGAATATATTTGAAAAATGTTTCATAGCATTCCATAATTGCAAGAATTTCTCAAAGTCAGAAAATGGAGTTAGTTGTCTGGTTCCTATTAAAAGCTCACAGACATCTGGCATCTTTTTTCCTTTAAAAGGTTCTCTTTTAAATAATCTTGACATCATTATCTCAGTAATGGCAGTGTGTAGTGTAGACTGTGCATGAAATCTAGTTCTACACTCTTTCCTCTTGTGCTCAACCTGCTACATAGTTTTCTCTTGGGATTTTGCTTCAATTCCTTTTAGAGTACAATTAAAGCATTTTCTCTTCAGTCATTAGTGCTTCTGAAGAAAATTGATTAAGACAATATAAAACTGGTTTCTCTCATCATGTATCAAACTAACTGTTCTAAAACTTCTGGACTTACAGACTGGGGAAGCATAGAAACAAGTTTCCTTTTCTTTTCCAGAGGTTCCTGATCCAGGCTGAGATACCAAAGGTAAAAGGAAGTTGCAAGCATGCGTGATAGGGTTTTGTCTTACTTATGGTTCAAAAAGAAAGCAACAACTTGCAGCTGCCTGCCATATATTCATGAATATATATTCATATGTTCAATGGCATTTTTCACATACCCAAAGTTCATTATTTGCTTAAGCACCACACTAACTTAGAATCTTTATTTCCATACTTCTTCGTGTCTGTACTACTGAAGGACTAATGTGCATCTCCAGGGCACAATATATAATTGAACGGCCCAGAGTAAAGTTTAGGAAAAGGATCTTGTACAATCTTCTGATTTTATATATTTCAATAATTGAAGTTTTAATTCATCCTATTCCATCACAGAATCCTTATTCTATGTTCTATTGAAAAATCTAGCTGAAGTATAAACCTGTTACTTGAAACATTGAAGAAAAGAAAGCAGACTTGGCAAATTTATTTGTTGTGTAACTTGGAGATCAAGACAAATTTGCATTAAATTTTGGTTCAAAGGAGGCAGCATGTTTATCTAGAGTCAATAGTACTTTCTTTTATCATTATTTTACCTTTTATCTCCAAATTCAATGGCATTCTATGCCATTTTGAGAATTAGGTAGGTCATTTATAACAGATCAAGCCAGTGTCTTTTATGATATGATGGGGTTTTCTTTTCATGGACTTCTCAAAAGATACTTTTCTCACTTTAAAAGAGGAAATTGACATAAATATATTTCCAGTCTGGAATTTGATGATGCTGAAATTATTTTTTAAGAAAAAAGCAATATCTCAGTATAAAAAAGACTTATGAAAAGAGATGTGAAAAGTCCTTCAGAATTCATCCCTTTCTAATTTATTTATTAAAATTTTAATTTAAAAAAAAACAACAAAAAATCAGAAAACTGTACTGCTTTAGAAGATCCATTAACCAATTAAATGTCACTGGTACTAAATCATTCCAATGGGAACTTTGACAACTAGATATGATGGAAGTTATTTTAATTCCTGCTTTGTCATGGCTTGGATATCACTACCGTTCTCCCGAGGCTCAGTCAAGTTAGCAATGTTTTCATTATATTCCAAAAGGAATAGCCATTGACCTTGCCTGTGGATTCCTATGCTCTACCTCGTCTAAGATCTGCAGGAATTCAGTCCAAGATAAGATCCATGACACAATGTCAGGTTTTGCAAACCCTCAAACATGTACATATATTTACTTATGTGAGAGAAAACTGTGCATGTGCTCCGGTGTTTGCCACATGAAATATTAGTTTGCATAATTCTCATTATGCAATGCAGTACCTTTACTGATTAAATACATTAGGTGATTACCCCAAAAGGATGATAATTTTAATAATGCAGTGTGGTACTACTTAACTTTTTGAAAATGAGTTCATCAATGGGACACGACCTAAGGCTGTGTAGAAAATGAGGAATTCACAACCAAAAGGAAAAAGAATATTAACAGAGAAAAACAGGAGAATGAGAAGTACTATGCAGACAGATTAATTTCAATATCTACTGAGCAATCCTTTTATAAAAGATTATTACCAACATTATCTTAATTCTCGCAAGGTTAAACTGATTTATGAAATGAGTTCTTGCTAGGCATTCACAAAAGTACCTATGGTAGTTTTAAATCACACAACCATTTTCTCCCAAATCTTAAAAGTTTTTCAGAATGGGAATTTAATTCATCAATTAATACTCACAAGTTATTTTTAATCCTATTTCAACATACATTTATCAAGATATATACCAAAACTTAGGAAATGAAAAGCTGATTTTAAATCCCTTGAGAAAGTAATGCTCACTTTTTTCAGTTCCTTTTCATATAAAAAGGAGTCATCTGCGAATTCATCTGCTTTAATGCACAATGCTGGGACTGAGATGATTTTCGGTTTCAAAAGCAGGCAGCTAAACAGAGGGGATGAAAATTAGGACACTATATGTTGAAAGTCACAAGAAAAGAAATATCTTCAATATCTTTCAAATAGAGCTGTCAGTTTCAGCCAGTTTTTTTGTTTGTTTGTTGGGTTATTTTCATGAGGAACACATATCTTTCCAGACAGTAGTTCCCTTTTTCTTATTTTCTCTTTTGAAAATATTTTTGTTTGCTTTCGTTCACCGCCTTGTTTGTAGCTTTCTTTATTAGGCAAAATGTCAGAAAAGATTGCTCCTTATTTATCTTTTTAAGGGAGGATGTCACAGTTTGCTATGTCTTTGACTACTTGTTTGTATAACAGATGAAAGAATATCAAGCAGTAAACCAGAGACCTATTATTATGTTGAGAATCTTAACAGAGATGGACCAAAGTATTTTTATTGACACAGTTACTTCGCTGATCATGATCAGATGAAAAAATCCTGTACACCTATGCTATGCAGTTAGACACTCATTCAAAGTTTGAAGATTAGAAATGCTTCTGGATTTCTGCTACTTCAGCAGTGATTCAAGTTCAGTTTTGGCTCCTCCCAGCACTAGGCCATTTTATATAAACCTATATCCCTACAAATAAGTAGGTAAGTAAATAAATTAGCTCAAGCTCTTTCCCTGTTTCCAGGCTTTGCCTTCCTTACTTCCCTTGGCTGCTCTTGTCTGCTCTCTTCTCTTTACACCTGGAGAGATTACATACATCCTTTCCGTATGCCCAAGCTGAGGTTAATATGTCTCTCCATAACCAGCTTGGTGCACACACAAGCCTGAAATCAGCATTTTTCCCATTTACACTTGAAGTTTACCATGTTAGGGATGCTCTCTTGCATGTTTGTGCAGGGAATAGGCTCAAGGGAAGGCTATCAAGGAACAAAGGATATATAACAATTCTAACCTGTCTCACATGGACATTATATTGATAGATTTTTATTTTATGTTGTATGGAGATTTTTTGAAGAGTGTGTTGGAAACACAGATATGAAAAGATTTATTTCTTGCTGTTTCAGTAAATCTTAGCAGTTACAAAATGTGCTTGGGGAGCATTTGAAACATGTTTGGTTTTAATTATTCTCAGAAACTGTCTGCACAATCATAACAAGTTGGTACACATCACTTTTTAGGTGTAGTTTTAGAATATCTGAATTTAGTGCATTTGAACTGATTTAGTGGAATTTGCCAAAGAAAAATAAAGTAATGTGGAACTTCTAAAGCCAGTGAAGACTAGTCTCAGAGGTGGTTTACTGGTTCATACTGGTTTTGAAATGGACAAGGAGAAAACATGCTCTGACTATAGGAGGAGATGTCTTCTGCTGCTGGGAGGTAAGGAAGAGCAATATTCCCCCCACTACGGATTTTATGACAGATATTTACTTGTTTGTTCAGTGCCAAGCTGTGTAAAAGAGGCTTCATCTGGTATTCAGGATGAAAACAGCATAAGCCATGATCTTCAGCCATTCTCTACATCCATCTACATACTTCAGCAACTATGAATGCAGGTAAGATAAACATTAGACCCCAGAGTTAAGAACCACCAAAAGGAATCCTGGCAGGACACATCTCTCATTCTTTTGCTAAGTCAAAGCTAGCTAAGGGATGAATTTGGACTGTGTGCTTCAGTCATGAAAATTGTCTTCAGTCACAAACAGGATCTTTTCTCATTTTGTTGTAGTAAGTGTTTACCACACTGAGGAGTAATTCTGAGGAGTAAACACATAGTTCTTATCAAATCAACAATTCAAAGCACTTACAAGCCTCCAAAATGCTGTTAAGGCACCAAAATGTAGTGTATGAGCGTAGAATGCTAATTTGACGAAGAAGAAAATGATTCCTTAAATACTAGAAGCATTTATTAAATACTCAAATTTCCAAGCCCTGCTGTGACTGAGTTACAGAAGATGCATGAATGAACTCTATATTCAGTCAGTGACTTGCTAGAATGCTCTTCAGGATTCAAAATCACTCATTTAACCCCTTTCCCTGGTCTTGTGAGTGCAACCTGGCTCTGAATTGAAGCTCTAAAATAAAGTCAGTGTCGACCCTGTAATGTGGTGGTATCAGACTACCCTCTCTAAATGGTCCCCTGTACAACAAAATATCACAGGGCTCTCTCACCTGCAAATAACAGAGAAAAGCCAATTGCCATCTTGCCTGAAGGTGAGAAAAGAAAGGGAAAACTCTAGTGACTTTATGAAGTCTGTTAATGACCCTCTACAGGAACCTTGGTTATTAACACAGAGTGTGCCTTGGTGCTGCAGTGCAAGCCACAGCGCCCAAGTCTGTCAGAGTTTGATGAGAGCTCTGGGACCTCTGACAGCTGAATGTCTTTCGTTACAATTAATACTGGAAATATTTGGGAAACTGAATGTAGATTACCATTGCAATATTCAGCAATTTTCAGCAAATTATTTGCTTATCACAAAAGTGTGAAATAGCCCAAATAAAAAGAGAAGAATTAAAAATAGCACAACACAGCACTGTCCATATTCTATCCATATTCCATCAAACCCAGAGCACTTTTAACACATCAGAGTTGAAAGCAAAGGTATTAAATGCTGCAGGCTCTTGATTCTTTGAAAAAGGACAAAACAACGACAACAACCCTAACAAAACTGAACAGTATCTGAATGAGCCAGGAAATTTTTGCTAAAAATAAGTTATCTGTGGTTGCCTGTGTTACTGACTTCTTCCCAGAAGAAGCGTGAAGTCTGATAATTTCTCTTCAAGACAGAAATAATGCTTAAAATCAATTGTTGACAGAAACACAAGGCTCCTTTTAGAAGGAATTATAGACATTGCAGGGGATAAATTGTCTAGCTGCCCAAGTACTTCGATTTACGTGTCCACCTATATTGAATAAAACCTCATCAGAAATGTTTTGGGCCACCAAGAGCACTTGTGTATTCAGCTACATGATGCTGCAAGGCCTGCGTTTGCAGAAGCTGTTTGTTCAATGGTAACAAAGATGATGGGTGGATCCCTGGTTTGGAGAGCCAGTCAGCCTGAGGAATTTGCAGAAAGCAAGCCCAGCATGAGAGTTGGAGGAGCAGAAACTCTGCAATGGATTGATCCAAAGTAGAACCCTCCAGCTGGCCTCCCCCTGCTCTGGGTACCCCTGTTATAAGCCTGTTGTACCAGCCCACCATTAACAGCACCGACCTATGAGTGGGAATGCTTGCACAGTGCTCCTTGTTTAGAAGTGGTTGAAAAGGCACTACATGGCAGTTAAATTTTGGAAGAGTAAAGTTTTACTCGATCTATTTACCCGGCCCTCACAGACTTCTCATGTTTTGCAGCCTCACAGCATTCTCATGCATCAGCACTAAAATACTTACTGAACATTAGCAACCTTAGAATAAATGTACCCCATGTACGTAAGACATGTGTGCACTCTCTCTAAAAAATAACTCAGCTGGATTTCTTAAGGGTGTTGACAGCAGGCTTTTTTTCTCTTATCTAGCTAGATAAATCACTACTTTTACAATTACTGCGTGTACTTTGGAAAATTAAGAGAGAGAGATGTTTATGTGCAGATCATGTGACCAGGCACTCTGTAAACACCAACCTTTCATGCTATACATGTGTGTAAGGTGATTATCTCTGTGGACCATGTGTCCATAGCTAGCCACAGGCTGCCTAATTTTGCTCTAATTATCTTACAACATTAGGCAAATTATTTTATTCTAGTAGTCAATAAGCTAGTTGGGATCCAAGACTATATTGGTTGTTTTCTCTTAATGTAGAAAATGAGGGCTAAGTCCTCTTAATTAATATAACACACTGGCACACAGTAAACACTGCAAGCAAAAGAAAAAGCTATAAATAAGATTACATGAATGCTCTGCCCTTTTATGGCATTTACAATGTAATATAGGACTCTGCTTTGCAAGATCCTGAGCATGTAAAATGTGTATATATCTGTATGTGCAGTGCGTGTGTATAAATATATATAAAGATGATTCTTCCTAGAAAGCATTAAAGACTTCAGTCCTTCTCCTACTTTTCAAACACCAGTAAACCACTAACATCATACATATAAATGCCAAATTAATTTCTTTGGTATTATTTTTTTGGCTTTCTGAACTATGAGTAAGAAATCGAACAGAAACTGAATCAGAAATTCAGCATTTTTCCTTTTCAGTCAAGTTACAGGAACAGCAGCAGACAGAGACAGTGATACAGCTGTGCTAAGAGCCTGACATCCGTAGCATATGCACTTCCCAGGATTTTACTTCCTAGCAGCTCTAGCCTGGTTCTGTCAACTGAGAAGCCATCAGCAGATGCAGCACCAAATGCAGTTCCAGACTGCACCTTCCAGTTCAGCTTCAGCTGCAAGGAAACAGTGCAGAGAGAGACTGCTCTATGGAGACAAAGCACAGCTGCAGGGATGCTGCAGCGCCCACTTCAAAAAGTGCATTTCTGGTTCCAAGTAAAATGTTGCAATAGATACACCCACAATTTCCATCTAGGCCAGGCACCTGCTGCTGATTCTAACCCATCTATAAACTATTAGAGCTTCACCTTAACAATATTAATTGTTCTTTTTCTTTTGATAGAAGGATAATCTGAAACTCAAATTTTATGATTTTTAAACTTCATACTTTTATTCAGTGGCAATAATTTATATACATTTTCTTGTAACCTCTTTCTTTGCTAACTTTAAAAGTGCTTTAGTATTTTTTCTCAATTAATTCACACAAACATATGACATTCTTTTTATTCACTATTTTGATCTCCTTCTTTAATTAGGATTAAATTTTTTTTTCAATACGCAGGTGCACAGAATGACACACACAGTGTTCCAGATGAACCAGTGAGATATTCCCTGGCATTTCTAGCTCTCATGGAAATGGCTCGTCTAAAGTATTTCAGAATTGCTCTTGCCTTTTTAATGCCATCATGGTAGGAGTAGCTCCTAATCGCTCTGTGAGCAACTAGAGGATGCACATCCTTCTTATCCTTAAAAATTTCTGGCTAAGGATCTCCCGTGATATGCGATATTCTGCTTTTACCTTACTATTTAAGGTTCACTTTTATGATTATCACCCAGCTCACCTTATTATTCCTGAAAAATACCCAGTTTTTCCTCTGTAGTGATGATATCTTTAGGACTGTGCCACCAGCAAACTTCTCACACTACCACACCTCGCAAAGCCCTGACATTAGTTTTAACAAACGTACCAACTAACACACCAGCATTAAACGGAACAACTCCATGTTACATCCTTGAGAAATCAGACTAGCTAAAATCTCCTGGCAAACTTCCCCTGCCCCCATTCAGGGCATTTTAACCATTTTCTTTGTAGATGTATCAAATTTAGATTATTAGCACTAATCTGTATCTCCTCTGTTTAAAGTAATATTTTCCAAGTCTTAATTGTTCTACTGAACTGCACATAGGTGAGATCTCACCGATGTTCTGAATTTCAGAAATCAAAATTACTTCATTTATGAAAATAATGGTTGCACACCCGCATTTGTTGAATGTCCTTCTCAACTTCTAATTTCTCCTTTTTCCAGTAAAATATTTAGCTATTCTATGCCATTAATTCAAATCAAGCTTTTTGAAACTAAAGACATTATTTTTGCTTCTTTTATTCACAAAGCTTAATTTAATCTTCATACCCTTATACAGTGATGATAAATTTTCCACCTTTCAAACTATTGCAACTTATTCTTCAACAGAAGAATCTTGACTTACTGCCATTAAAATAACTGAAATTATTATAGGATACAAATAATTCGTTATGCTTTTACTGAAACAAATGAAATTTGCATTGCATTGTTATGTCAGTGTGACTTCCTAGATTTATTCCTTTATTACTGCCCACTATACATTTCTGCAACGCAGCAAGAAATGCCTTTGTTTTCTCTGCCACAGCTGACTAAAGCTATCAAGAGACATAACAATTTTCAGCAGAGCTTTATCTTGTACTCCCATGTTCCTGTGTTGTGACACTTCTGGGAACAACCATGACATTTTGCTCAGATTGAAATCATTTTGCTTCTTTAAAGCACTGTTGAACTGTACGGTGATTTTTTTTCCCTTCTTCATCTCAGTACAGCTATGCCAGACAGCATCTTGTGTATTACAGAGTAGCATTTCCCTTCTAGGCTACTTCCTGGAGTGATAACAAAACACTTCATCAAGTAAGCCATGGAAATACTGCATGATATTGAGAACAATTCAGATAATTGCTCAAAGACTTAGGATTTGGAATTTTATTTCAACTTCTCTTGAGGCTGTGTAAAGAAAAGAAGCCCCTTTCACTCCAGGGATGTGAAGATGCTTGTACTTCAACAGACATCACTATTGTCATCAACAGCAATATCAAAGGACAGAGAGAGACGCACACAGACAAATATTAGGAAGTCTCTTAAGGAGGGCTTGCAGATGCTCTGTTTTCAACAGCTTTGTCTCTCTTTGGCTTTGAACTCCCCACTTCACTCTGCAGAATTGTATCTCAAACAACCAAGGACAAAACTCCTACTGACAGGGACACAGCACTCCAGAAGAATCCCTTGCTTCTGAGCTTTTCAATGATCCCCATGTTTCTTTTCTGGCAAAACAAATTCCTGGCAGCGATCTGCTGCTGTTGTTCTTTTACTTTACAAACTTTGAGAAAAATGAAGTTAAATATTTTTTTTAGCAGATAAAAACCATGACTCAGAGCCCTATTTTTTTTCCCAGTCTTTCATGGTGTCTTTAACAAAAATAACAGGGTTTTTAAATGCTCTACAGTCCTACTGTTGTAGTCACAATGGTCTAAGGATACAAACAATAAAAGTCTATAGGCATAAGTAGCATATTTTCTCTGAAGAGTTGTTAAGAGTTTAAAAACTACTGGAGGAGATTTCGGGCCCTTCTTAAAGTCTGAAAAATACAGACATAATATAGTGACTAAAAAATCCCAATCCAAATGCTGTAATAAGTGCTGAAGGATAACAGTGGGAAATACAAATGCCAGTATGCCACAAAATAAGAGCCAATTAAAGTTCCTGAAGATATAAACAAAGAAAGAGAGGATATTTTAAAGGCCAGGAGCAAACAAGGACAAGGAAATAGAAGTATCTTTGATGGGTCAGAGCGTGACTTAGCATAAGACCAATTTGACACTGAAGTACACTATTACGTGATGTGATGAATCATTTCAAATACTGGTGCCTGGAGAGTTGGATTTTTTCTTTATTCTTGATGGAAAGCAGCATGCGGACATAATTGGAAGATGTAGAGTGGTGCAGTTTAGAAAGATCAGTGGTCAAAGCAAGTCTGTTTCAGTTAAGGCTGTTAATCCTAATTCTATTGTTTTCACACTTCAGGGTTTTGTGTTTTGTTTTAGCACTTTTTTTCTTAAGCCTCTTTTATGTTCATTTGTTTTCATACTTCTTAACTTGCCAGCTATGTAAGCATTTTCTCTTGGGTTTCCGAAGGGATAAATGCAAGTTATTTGCAATATTTGCAAGCAGTCAGTTATCCAACAGGTAATTTAGCACACTGCAAGCAGCACCTGCCTGTGAATTAGCTCTTTCTTCATTTCCACTTCTCACCCTCCCCCACAACTAAAGGTGGCATACAGGATACACGTTGTTAATATTTCCAGCAGAATCCAAATTATATGACTCAGATCAGTGTAATAATTTCCTCATAGGCTGCACAATCTGCTTTCTTTTACAAGCAAATAGTACAGAGGCAGTTTATACAAGCATAAGAAATCCTTTCCTTCTCACTGACATCCCATTTCCTTCCATCTGCCCCAGATTCAGAGCTGGGCAGTACCAAAGCTGATAAGAGATACCCAAGCTGGGCTCAGAGCTTCTGAAGTTAAACACATGCAGTGTTATCTGAAATCACACTGGCTTGTTAGATTGAGATAATGTGAAACGCTGTAACACATCAGAGGGAGAAGGAAAAACTTTGAGACTGACTAACTGCTGGCAACCCCAAAGACAACAATCCCATCACAAAACAACATTACAGATAAAAGTGGAAAGGGCTGCTGTGCACTATATAGCTTGGCTACGGGGTGATCTGCCTGCTCAAATGTTCCTCTGCAAACCTTCTTTGAAAGGCTGAGAAATGACTCTTCATTTTCTACTCTCATAAGCATTTGTTTTATCACTATTGACACAAAATATAAAAAGCTATAAGTTCAGATAAGGAGAGAAATATCTAATGAGGCTATCTGCCAGGGTGAGATAGAGATTCCTGGCACATGAAAGAAATATTGAATACTAACTTAAAGAACTCTCTCCTCTCTGAGTGCTGCTTAATAGCCATCCTTTTATGGCAGCTCTATTCTCCAACATATTTATTTTTTAAAATGCATTTTTATTGCTAGGCTTTACTTTGGTGATAAATAAGAGAGCTTAACAGGATCAATAATGAATTAGAAAACAGCTGTCTCACTCTACTTAAACTGGGCTGCGTTACGGCTGTGCTCTTTCTCATTTTGACTTCAGCTCTACAAGGTACTCAGTATCAATTTAAACAGTGGTTTGTGCCATTGGCTTAAGGACTCTGATGGTCAGGCATTTGTCCTGCTGCCCAGGTGCTCAGTTAGACACAACCTTGCACAGTCTAGTGAACGGAAACATCCATGCAGATGGGAATATCATGGTGTATCATATCTGGAAGACACAGAGTGTTCTGGATCCAACTTAATTATTTTGATAGTTTTTAAATGGGTTTATACAGTGCTTAGCTAACAAGCATTTAATTCAGAGGTTAAAAAAGGCAGTAACCCTAGAGACTGGTGTTGTAAAGGGCTATAAAGATTTCTGAGGTACAAAGTCATCTTTAGCCCTAGGGAGTGGACTGTAAAGGCTAAAGGGGATTTTATTAGCATCTTTAATTAAGCATTTATTTGACTCCTTTATTTGGCATTGAATCAATTTGTCATTAGTTGTTTTGTTATTTAATCAGTGTGCTTAATTACTGTAAATACTATTAGGGCTAAATCCTGCAAGTTGCAGAGAATTCTCACAGCTCCTAGGGATGTCAATTAAAACTCACACCATTTCCCAGGTCTAGAAATGTACAAACAGTTGCTTTTGAGGTACTGCTTATGACAACTATAATATTACTGTAATTTTTTTGTTGTTGTTCCTGGAGTGACTTGAGTGCAAAGTAACAGAGGTTGTTTGATGTACAAGGAGCCATTGTGACTATGTGAAGTTGATGGAAATTTTCATTTGGCTTCATTGGAGTAATTATTGTGTCCTTGGAAATGGAACACAGAAAAAGAGCACAGAATTTGGCTTTCTTGTTATGGGAGAATATCACAGAAAATTTAGTGAAATTCATTACTGAAGTGAGACCCTCCACAGGAGGTCACAAGATGGTGGTCTCAAGCACAATGGGGTGCAGGCAGCATTATTTGGAGAATGCCATAACAATAATTCCAGTCATGTACTAGATTGAAATATCAAGGGAATAAAGACCCTGACCAAAAATAAAACAAAATTCAATGGTAGAGCAACAGCCACCCTGTCTTTTTTTTCTTTTTTGTTTTCACATCTACAAAAGAAAAGGATGATTGGGAAGGGTCTCAGCTAGAAAAGGGTTAGCTAATGTTTTGGAATACAGAGAACAACCATGAGAGGAATTAGCATCAAATAACTGAGTAATTAATTCACCACAAAAGAAAAACATGTTTTGGGGTTATTAACATAACCAATGATCTGGGAAAAAAAAAATGATTTATAGAAAACTGCCTACATTATTTCCTGAAAGGCAAAATATTTCACTATGATATTTCCAAAAGAGGGAGGTTTAACTTCTGTTTTGACATGATTTTTCATTTTAATTAAAAACTAAAACCCAAGTGAAACAAAACATTTAACTTTCATTCCCATAATATTTAATGCAAGATTATGTTCCTGTTTTATTTTCTGGCTGAGTGAGGGAAAAACTAGAGAAAATGTTGTTTCAGAGTAATCGAAACCAAAAATTTTTCACAGGTTTTCTTCTGAGCTACTGATTCAAGCAGTATCCATTCCACACAGCTTTCCTCATCCCTGCTCTGCTAAGGCTCTTGGCAAAGTGCAGGAAGTGAGAGGAGAGATGATGCACAGACAGGATCCGAACTGTTGGGAGGTCAGAGCTGGAATTTGAGTCCAGGCATAGCTGAAGGGACGGGAGGTGGCAGGGCACATGAGGCAAAGCCAAATAAAGTCAGTGGGAGATTCTGCATTGACTTCAGCGGGTGTTGAATCCAAACCAAACCAACAGAGAAGTGTGAAAAATGAACAATGGGGCATGAGGAAGGAAAGGACAGAGAGTGATGTGAAGTGGGGGAAAATACCATCTGCTCTACTTGCTACAGCCCTAGGAAAGCAGGTACATTTTTTTTGGCTGTCAGCACAAGCTCAACATCCCCCTCTAACTTTGTGCAGTGTAACACTGAGCAGATAGGGGAGATGTAGGATTTTTCAGCGGATGCTAACAGCATTCTTGCTCAAGCTGGAGAAGTTGTTCATATGTAATACAGTACCATTTCCCCATGCATCTACTATAAAAAATGTAATCTAAAAGCTTTCACCGCGTTAAATAGACGAAGCAGATGGACAGGGAAATTAAAAGAAATTGGCAAGGTAGAAAAGATAAATGGTCAACTGAGATTTGAAATGAAGAAGAGAGTCAATGAGGCAGAGAGCCACAGTGAAGCTATTCCAGATGGTAGAGGCTGCGGAGAAGGCGGCTTTCAAAACACTTGAGAAATTCAGACCAAGAGAGAGGTCCATTGGCAAGGAAGGCATGGAGACTAGGAATCCACCTAAACCTGTGATGATGTTTGGGCCAGAAAAGAGGTCACTGCCCAAGAGGAAGACTTCAGCGACTCAGCAGAAGCCAAGCTGCTTCTCTCAGACTTTAAAATCTCAGCCTGTACATTACGCTGGTCACTCTTTGCCTACTGTTAAGATGCTTGCTACAGCACCTTTTCCTCATGAATCAATAGATAGTATGTTCCCGTGTGGGAGAATCAGAAAAGGTCAGAAACAGCTGTCCAAACACACACAACTCTGAAAAATGGGATTGTTTAAAACCCAGACTCTCATCCAGATCCAGCTGTGCAAGCTCCTTGCCTGGATCTGAATTCCTTTTTTTCAGAGTGGCTGTTTCTTCTGGCCAAACAGGAAAATTTGCTGGACTTGCTGTTTTCTTGTGTCCAGTGTATTATCTAGACTGCTACAAAGAGAAAACTATACCTAGGGATAACAATTGCTAAGTTACAAAGGATTTATTGAACGTGTTTTGGCTTTAACAACTGCAGATTAGTTGTCCAAGAGCAGTCCACAGAACCCATTGGTGTGAATATCTTAAGACATTATCCCTGCCCTCTCCTGAGCAAAGGTGCCTGCTCACAGCCTTTGAGGACCTTAAAGCAAGAACTGTGACCTTAAACCTTCTTCAGTGGCCTCCTATATTCTGCAATAAAGCGCAGCACTTTGCTC
Source organism: Gymnorhina tibicen (assembly GCA_013399875.1). Classification (NCBI taxonomy): domain Eukaryota; kingdom Metazoa; phylum Chordata; class Aves; order Passeriformes; family Artamidae; genus Gymnorhina; species Gymnorhina tibicen. The sequence goes on along the minus strand of VXAZ01018984.1, from coordinate 9,502,922 downwards.
CAAACTCTCTCCTTTTCATTACCTGTGCTGAAGTAACGTTACAGGAATGAGAGACTGAGGTCTACCTCTAATTTTTAGTACTATTTTTGGGAGCAATCTTAATAAGGCGAGGGGTTATATTGTCAAAGTCTGTTGCATCAACTGTACAATTTTACAGCTCCATTTTGTGGTAGGATCCACATAATTGAACCTTCAACATCAATTTACTTGATTATAAGTCTGTGACACTGAGCAAATGGCCATCAAAAGCCTCTCCTCCTACTTCTGATTTCCTGAACTTCAAAATGGAATATTAAGTGCCATTTAGCCACTGACAGTTGCAATACCCCATTTATCAGCCTATTAGGTACAGCAAGTAACACTAATGGGGGTGAATGTAAAATAACAAAAGACTAGCACCCATGTTGCTTTTCCCCTGCTGAAAGGGATAATTCAGTAATTACTGAGCATGCCTCATTTAGTACCCTGGCCAGAGGATGGGAAATGGGTTATTCTCAAGATTTCAGGTGGCTAAATTAAACAGCTACTATTACATTTTTTTATCGTCATTGTATATTTTTGCATACTCTAATAGGCAAATTTCACTGAAGAGAGATTTTTTCATGAACTTCACAGGGGAATCTCAGGATTTCTCATATACACTAAAGTCAGAATAACGTATCTAAGATACAACCTGTCAGTCTCCACAACTTAAGGTGCTGTGAAACCTATTGTTTCCAGTCAGTTTGATGAATTACTACTTTGTTGAAGTGAACAGTACAATCCACACTAAAATAAGGTATCTTCCTTTTATGATGGCTTCCAAAGTGGTAAAACACACTAAATATTATGCAGAGCATCATATTTTGATATTAACAAGCAGATTGTCAGTTAATGTAAATCATTCTGTAAATAATGCAAATAATAAATTATTTGAAGTAGAAGACCTTTGCTAATTGATACCATAAATATATCTAAATATGTATATATTGAGATTAAATCTGGCCTTATGGGAAGCTAAGCACACTGAGGAGATGGTGCTGAAATACCTTTACATTTGCTGTTCTGCCAGAAAGCTTTACACCCCACACCTCCTGCTAATGAATTGTCCCTGCCTGAGTTTATATCACAGGTGGCCTTAGCACAAACTGGATTTATGTTGCTTCAAACTAAACTAGAATAACTGCCCCAGGGCTTCACCTGATATGCTCCAGTCTCTAAAGGGCACCGTGGGACTGGGGCTTGAAGCAGTGCAAAGTAAATCCCTTGAAATATGTACACTGTGGACCTTTCTGCTACACAAATCTGCTCATACAGGCTTCAGTATTTGCTAAAATAGATATGGTTTGTGTGTACTTAACCCAAATACTAAATAACAAAAAAAGTGACGGCAGTACAGCAACAGAAAGCCAGGACAGCAAGGAGATGCACCATTTCCCAGAAAAACCTGACTGCAACAAATATGACAGTTATACGACTAAGTGAAAATTTGGGCTTGGGTTAAAGAAAATAAATTAAAAATATTTAAGGAATAAAGGAATTTGCTAGTGTAATCAGTATTACAACAGGACAGAAGATATTAGTCGCCAGCCTTTGATGCTGCATTATATGGCATCAGAGCCTGGAGTTTTGAACTACAGCATAGCTCTCCTCTCCAGTTCCTCAGATTAATTACACAGATTTCTAGAATACCAATTTCCTGCAAGAGAGAGTTTACAGATTCAAATCAACAAGGTAATATTTATTTACAGAAACAATTAAGTTCCCTCTTTTTGGCTGAAAAAGATAGAAATCAATTACAATTTAAAAAATGCCTAACTGAGCCTCATCCAGCCAGTACTATGGCCAATAACAAAACTCAGCTGGGCTGTGGATCAGGCCTGAATTTTAAACTTTTGACCTCAACATTGCTGTATTTTTTGAGCAACATAAATGTATATCAGAGTGATTTAATTCCCTTCTGTACAAACAGACAGATGATATATCTATGTTTCTGTGAGATTTTACAATATTCTTGTACAAAATTACACTTTTTCACTTTTTTGTTTCTAGTTCCACTGCAAAAAATAAAAGCAAATATATAACATTTTTTCTCCCTTCTCTTTGAAATCTTTTTCTCAGAGTAAGCACACATACAATATCTTGCATGTCCCATTTTAAAAAATTAAAGGTAATTGAAGGACTATAAACACAACAAAACAAAACTGTGGCTGTAATATATGACAGTATTCTGCTAATAAATTTTTAACAAGTACAGATGTTAATTACAGAGATCAGGCATAGAAAAGTAACAAGAAAAAATTTTTCAGGAGCAGCAAAAGAGAGCCCACCACTGAGATTCTGATTTTCCATCACAAAAACTTGTCTTTAAAAGCAGTAAATCTACAGGAACAATATTTATAGTAAAGAACATTTTCAAAAAATAATTGCTGTGAAGGTACAATAAGAAAAACAAACCTCACTACACAGAAGTAGATAAAAGACAAGGAATGTTAGACAGACCAACAGACATTAGTAACCCAGAAACAGCAGCTAATCTAAAGGGATTTTTGCAACTTTGCTTTGGAATCACACAGCCCTCCATCAGAAACATTAGGTTCTTTTAAGCTTTCCTCTTTCTCATCCTAGTTTTGTAATTTTTCAATGCTTTCTGAGTTTTGAAGAGTTTATAATTTTACTTAAGTCCCCCACAGGGAATTCCTGATGTGTAGCCATTAAGGCAGTATTATGATGTGGTATGTCATCTGGAGATGTTTACAAAAGACAAGAACTCTGGTTTCCCTAATTCCTGGTTTTACTCCTTTTACCCTCACCCCCTCTTTCTAGAAAATGCCAAGAACTCCAGAAAATTTTTATTTGCCCTGAAGACAATGATGATGCAACAGATAACTGAATGAAACACTGACATGGAGATTGTTCATGGTGTCCATTGTTCCCAGGAACTGAGTTCTTCAGGAGTCGGCCTGGCTGTGAGGGCTGGATGACATGGCTGCTGTGTAAGGACTCACACCTGGGATGCTAGCACTAGAGGGTGGTAGGGAAAGAAGGGAACTTCTTGAAATGAATGCTTTTCTTTCCCTAGCTCTTCCATTTCATCACCTGAACATCATAATTCTTCTCTCCTTTTTTTTTTCAAACCCAAGAGGAGAGAGAAAATAATTTTTAGAGAGATCACACAAGTTAAAGGTGTGTGTACAAGTAGGTTGTAATGTAGCAAACTAGCCTTCTACAAAATAAAAATACATGTGTGAATTGGGGGTTCAGAGAGCAACCCCATACTTTTCCTCCTGTGTTGGAGAGAAGTCCACATTTATGGTAAGAGTCAATTTTGCCCTGAGGAACACAGGATGTCTAAAGACTTAGATAACTGCAGAATTATGGTTTGGCTATTTGACCTTGAGGATTCATAGTCCAGCTAGAAAGAAAACTCAGCATCCTTTTCCCAGAGTCACCATGTCTGCAAACATGTTCAGAGACTTTAATTTATCCTTCAAGAAGGAGTTGTTGCACAGCTAGATACAGTATATAAACATGTATACAATGCAACTATTGTGTATTTACCTCACATAAACACTTTTTATTTTCCCGTATTTTCCAGAAGAAATTAGGCAAGAGTCTCTCACTTTTATCTTGCAGGCACATATTTTAGCTACTGCAGGAACATTCTTGGCTCCAAGGCATAGCATTTAGCTAAGCAGAAGACTGCTTCTCATAAGGAATCATAAAGGAAGTGGCACATTGAACAGAGGTCTGTACATGGAAGTTTCATTTTTAGAAAGAAAAGCTTACAAGATTTATGGAATGTTTCATATTCATTCAGAAAAGGGGTTGATAATTTCCTCTAGATTCAATCCTGACATGTTTAAATTTAATGATTACCATCTACAGAAATTCAAAGACCACAGCAATCAATCATTCCATATTTTTGCAGGAGAAGATATTGTAGCTGATGCTACAGTTCAAATTAATGTAAATCACACTTTTTTCCCCTTTCATTTCTTGCTTCTTTATAGCAAGTTACTACTGGGTTACCTCACAGTCAAGCTTTTATGTTGTTTCTTAATTCTCTTTGGAACAAAGATTTCAGTCCAGATATCAAGAAGGTAAAGTGAATATAGAGTTAATATTCACCTCTTTTTCTACAGAAATTAGACTTTTATTTTCTCCACTGCTAATTCAAAAACAGATATTTAAGATATATGGCAGTTCACACTCGAACAGCAGTAGGCTGAGTAGCTGTTGACATTTTAATTAGAATGCTTTTAGTGGAAGAAGTTCCAAGAACAAACTGAAACAAAACAAAAAAAATTTCTAATTTTAATTAAATAAACCCAAACAAATAAAGCCATATTTCTAATTTGAGAACTGTCATTAGTTTGTTGATTTGGGGGCTCTATCCCCAGTTCTGAAAAAAAGGCCAACATAGTTTATTAAATTTGATATTACCATGAAGTTATAAAAAGATTCTCATAACATTTAATGAAAATGACTACACAAATACTAATTTATTTGCTCTTCCAGAGCAACTCCCAAGTCCCAGTTTCAAAACACTTAGCAAATATTACACTATAAACCTCACACCAATACTGTTATCACACTGCATACTATTAGCTCCAGCAACTGCCAGCAAAAGTGCCTGAGGCAGAGAGATGCAACAACTTAGTGGGACGGGGCTCATCAGTACTTCTAAAGACTAAGCAGTATTGAATCTTCACTTGAAAAATTGCACAAAACCAGTTAAATAAGTGGACTAAATTTATTTGGTCTCAGATGTCATAAACAGTATTCACAGTAAAGAGCCCGCCAAGATCTTAGCTGTGAGAGTGCAAGAAAGGGAAGCCTTGCATATCGATGCATGAATACATCTCATTCCAGTTCATTCACAACATAATGCCTTACTCTAGGAATTCAAATCCTGTTCCTCTTCCAGCAGCAGGTACGACAACTGAAATGAATGGGATCATTCATCCACATCAGAAAGAGGGCAGAATTTGCCTCGCAATAATGAAAGGAATTCTTTTCTTCCAGCCTATCACCACATGCTTCACTTGCAGCAAAGGGACAATTTAACGGTACCAGCTCTTCCCACATTCACCGGCAGAAATCCACTCATCTCAGGGGGACTGCGACTTGAAGGACTGACCTCTATTATCTGAAATGTCAAACTGTCATAAATTTGCCTGCTTGATTCCCTCCCTCCATAGCTGTGGCAGCTCCTGACCCAGCAGAGCTCTCGGGCATTTCCACATCATTTCGACAAAACACAATCCCGAAAAGAGATCAGTGAGAGATGGGGATGAATGTGCGGAAATGCACACAGTTTGTAGGGTCCAGAAGGAGATTTATTTTCAGATTAAAAAATTGAAAATAACATTTTGTGTTTTGCCTTTTAGCTGTTGAAAAAAATACTGACTCTTTTTTTTTCTGGTCTACATTTCTTGGGGATAAAACAGTGGGTTTCAGTCAAAATACAAAGGAAGTATCTCCATCTTTCTCCCTCTCATACCCAGGCATGTGGGCACATGCCTTTATGTGCTGTTGTCTGAGAAGAGGTAGAGGCAGCAGAAGAGCCTGACAACTCGGTTTTAGCCAAACATACCTCAGTATTTTTCTTAAGTACCACACACCCAGTTATCTGCATTTAAGTGACTTAAACCGCTAATGAACTTTTATGCAGCTCTCTCTGAAAATGACACCCTAAATTGTAAAAACTGCTGTGTAACTTTAAATTTTTCAACCACAAAAGAAAAACATTTTGACAAACCTTTACAAGAACACACCTGAACATGAGGAAACTGATAGAATGCAAGTAAATGTTTAGTAAAGTAAATCCAGAACCACATACGCCTTGCCATAAGGAACACCAACCTAGCTTACTCCATGACCTTTTCAGAATGGATAAAGCTGATACCTCTCTTTTATAGACACGTATCTTTAGAGTCCCAGAGGTGTTTTTTGTGTAAAATATCCTTTGTCCTATCAGATATTTCAAATCTTGTCCCCTTCCCCAACAACCGAGAAGATCCTCTACGCATAAAGTGCTGCAATATTATGCGCTGTGATTTAGGAATGGTATTCCCCAATTTAGTGTTCCCGCCAAAAAACTCCAAATCTTGTGCCACCCGCTGAGTCCCCCACCCCTCTCCCCTGCACAAAAGGTAAAGATCACGGGTTGAGATAAGAGCAATTTACTGGAAACAGCAATGGAATCAGAAAACGAACAGTAGCAGCTGCAGTATCAATAACAAAGGGCACAAGAGAGGCGAATGATTCACACACAATTGCTCATCATGGAACTGGCGCTACCCAATCACCCTCTCCTCCACGTTTTGTGACTGGAAGGGACCCCTTCCCCCTCACTACCCCTGGCAATGATGAGAGTTGGTACAGAATAACCATCTGTGCCCTTGCCATACCCCTTCTGGCTACTGCAAAAATAACAACCCTGTCCTGGCTGGAACCAGGACATTAGGACATTTTATATTCTGGTAACAGTAACCAGTACCAGAAGACGTGCATGGGAGACATGCTGTGCCTACACAGAAAAAAAAGTAATAGTCACTGCTTGCAAGATAGAGAGGGAAATATTCCAGAGGGTCAGCCCAAACCCAACACATTGCAAATAGGTTACACAAGCCCAGAGGCTTGATCTTGACGTTTAGAAAAGAATAAATTTCAGTCCAAATGAGTGACTCTCATAAAATAGTACTTCTGCCACTCCACTGCCCTTAGGGTGGTTGTGTTAACTCTGAGAAAGGGGATACTTTTGTTAGGAAATGTTTTGCCACGGGTATGACTGTAATAGTTCAAGAACAGTGAATCTCAGTGTATCATAATGGTGCTCGAAGAAAGGAAAGAGCAGAGATTTAAATAAGTCAGCCTTGCTTAGATTGATCAAGATATGTCTGAGAATGAGAAAGGGTATATAAAAGCTGCATAACTCTGAATCTAGGCTGAAATTATATCTCTAAAGACAAAATGATATTGAAACAAGCATTGAGTTTATATGCTTTCTCTTAAAGTCTACTAACTCTACTGTTAGATGATACTTTGAAATCAAATATTGGTTTCAAGGAAAATTTCAAGAAGGTTAGTTATTTTTCATATCAGTTCTCTTGAAATATAATCCATAAGCTGTTAAGAAAACAGGCATTTTACATAACCCACAGGCTTTACTCCTTTTCAGTTAAAGGAAAAGAGATCAGCTGGTGAAAGAAAACTCACTTGAAAGCCCATGTAGCAAAGTGCTATGTAGAACCAAAACCAAAGAGGAAGGCTGGGTAGAAAGAGCATGGGTTTTCGTGATTTTATGTCCTTCTGTCCCAGTTCTAGAATGAAGATTATGTAGGTTTCCCATGAACTGGATGGTGTCAGCTTTTGCAGTTTTGCTTTTGATTTAGTAGTGCTAGTTTCCTAATCTATCCCTGCATTCATGCGCTACAACATTCTCATTAATCATTCTCATAGATTTCCTAGGCAACTAGTTCACTTAGTTTTGGAGTCATATCAAACTTTTACCTCTAGTCATTACCCCTTCTTTCCAACATAGGTGTCTTTCACTGCCTGTTTTAATTTCTTCCACAAGTTAGACCTAGAGCAGATCTCATCAGATGTGTGCTCTTCAAAAAACCATAGATTTATTTTCCACTATATGGTTTTTGTAAGCATTTTGTTCTCATTTAATATCTCTATAGGTTGTCATGAAGACTAGAGCATCTTTGTTTGCAACAGATTTTACAGGCTTCAGGAAATATCAACTCTTCTCAAAGTCATGCTATACTTAGTTGATTTGTCTTTGTCACCTACATCATTTATGTCTCTATAATTGTTAGAGTCAAAGTTCTGTGAAGCCCTCATCTCCTTCTTGCTGCAAGTGATTTTGACCCAGATGGATGGCATCGCTGACAATCTATTCCTGTATTAACACGCACCAGGATCTCTACCTTTATTTTTCTCTTTCCTTTATATAACGTACCCCACAATATATGTACTATGAATCCGTATTTCTGCTATCCTGTGACACTCAATTTCACATTTTCCACCAGCAAATCTCTTTCTTCTACCTTTTTTCCCATTTGTCTTGCATCATTACTGTCTTGGTTTGAAAGACAGGTGTGTGCTAAGGAAGGCCGGAGCCTCCCTTGGAATGGAAAATGTAACCCCCTTCCCTCCGAATTACTATAATTTTGAAATTAAGGGGCTTTCAGGCCAGGATATGAGGAATAGGAATAACAGTTCTTTACTAATATATATATATATATCAAGGCAAACAAAACAACAACAACTATGACAGTGACAGCAAACAGAACAGAACCCAGTGACCCCTTCCCGGCTGTCAGACCCTGTCCTTTCGGTGCAGGGACGCTCACGGCCGGCAGGGCCGCTGGCGGCTCCCGCTGGGCAGGGCGGGTGCGATGGTTCCCCCGCGGCTGCAGGGGGCGCTCCGGAGCGAGCGCGGGGAGCACGCGGCAATGGCGGCTGGGCCGGGCCGGGAAGGGAAGGGGTGGGAGAAAGGCTTNTTCCCGGCTGTCAGACCCTGTCCCCTTCGGTGCAGTGACGCTCACGGCCGGCAGGGGCGCTGGCGGCTCCCACTGGGCAGGGCGGGTGCGATGGTTCCCCCCGCCTGCAAGGGGCGCTGCGGAGCAAGAGCGGGGAGCACACGGCAATGGCGGCTGGGCCGGGCCGGGAAGGGAAGGGGTGGGAGAAAGGCTTCACAAACCCCCTGGGCAGCCGGTCCCGGTGCCCCAGCAGGACCCTCGGGAGCAGCAGCTGGAACAGCAGGGATGAACACAAAATCCCGGGTGGTAGGGGAGATATATGGAGCTCCAGAGCTGCAGTGGAACCCCGGGACATCTCGGCAGGCAGGGAGTGTGGGCCTACAGTGCAGCGAAGGCTCGGAGCGGCTGCAGAGGAATGGCAGGGGCAGGACAGCTGCGGCCCGGCTCCCAGCGGGGCAGGGAAAGGTGGGCTCGGGATCCCGGGGTTTCTCCCTTGAGGCACCCGAGCAGACGGTGAAAAGGTCCCTCTCTTAGTGAGGTCGGGTGTTAATAAGCTCCCAGGACAACGACCGCTCCCCCGAGCAGAGCTCCACTCACAGTGGAAGGAAGGCAGCAGAAGGCAGAACCCCGCAGTGGTGACGAGTTCTCCCCACAGCAGCCACAGCCTTCCACCGCTCTGAAAACCGAGAGAACAAGAGAGCTAGGGGCTGTATCCAACCCCTTTTTCCCGGTCCAAATCGCTGCGGCATCTCTGCCCTACAAGAGAAGAAACCCCAGGTAAAGGAGAGTACCCAGCCAGACCCTTCCCCCAAGCTGTGGCCAGGTTTTTGTCTCTCCTAAATATCCAGTCGTTATATTCTCCTAGCAGCACATATGGGGGAAAATTCCTTAAGAGAAAAAAAAAAAAAAGGAGAACTCATAAAACCCCAACAATTACAAAAACATTTCAGTTAGTTTTGAAACTCCGTAAAGAAACAGCTCTTAGTTTTCCTTCACTGCATCTATCTCATCATGACACACAAGAACTACTGCTTTTTCCGTGATCATCCTTCAGTATCTTTCACCCTTTGTTATATGTTTCTTATTTTGCCACCTCTGCTTATTTAAGTATGTTTACCAGCCATGCCTAGCTCACCCCCAGAAAGGTACCAGCCCAGCTACTGCAGTGGAGTCTGTCAGTCCAGAGGAACTCTTGTTCCATGAATGCTTCCTAATGGTCAGACATTCTCAGACTTTCCTCACAGCATTTATCCTTGAGCCATCTGCTCATCTTTACTGTCTTGCCATGCCTTTGCCTTCCTTTCCTGAGGACTGGAAAGCTTCCACTGAATGTTATGTGCATGGAAATATCACTGCCACCTGGCAGGAAGAAAATGTCCTCCATGTTGTGGATATTGCACCATTTTAAAATGAAATCATGTTTACAATGAAAACTATAGGCTTCCTACACCCAAATCTTCATTCCTCCAGTGCTTACTGGGCCAGATAAGTGGGGCCACTTTCCCAGCTGCTTTTTTGCAATCCTATTAGAGAGCAAGTCAGAGAAACAAAAATGAAGAAAGATGCTGGCAAGCAATACTACCAGAGGAGGAAAGGGCAGATATCCTAGAACAAGATGGAAATTTTCTGTAATTATTTACAGGTAACATGTATTTGGTGTTGGAAAAATATACTTCGTACAGTTACTGTGACCTTGCTGGGCAGCATAGTGCTGTTCTTTTATAGCAGATCTTATAAATGGGAATATGGAAAAAGGTAATAAATATCCTCAGGTAAATCCCAGCCAAAGTCAAGTCAGTAAATACTTTTTCTTGTATTTAAACATGGGTGAGATTTCGCATCCATTATTTAGGTGTACTGACTTTACAGCAGTAAAGAGAGAAACAGTGAGACAGAAAAACAGTGCTTGGAATACTTTCCTATCAGACCCAACAGTCCTGGTTCAGGGGCCTAACAGGTTTCTGAGTGTAAGGACTTTCATCTCACTGCGTTGAAACCACTTTCACATAGGAAACTGCCCCAGCATTGTGTTGGCATAACTCATCTGAGGGCAGATAACGCCAGCCTACAGCAACAAAGGGTGCTGCAGGCAGCTACAAGGGGAGAGCTGCTCTGCCCTCATCCCACCCAGTCAGTACAACCCAGCCCAAACCCAAAGGCTGTGTGGTGATATGTTATAGCAGGGTGCTAAGGCTCAACAGCTTTGCTGTCCTCAGCCGACCTCAGCTTGGCACCCTGGCTGCAGGGCTTCTGCTCACCTTGGACACTAGACAGAGTACAGACAGTTTAGAGGAGAGATTGCTGCTCTAAACCAATATAGCAGCTCTTGAACTACACATTTTCACTCCCTCTTTTTTTATGCATTTATGAATAAATTATACCAGTTTACACTTCTTACACACTGCTATTCTGGACGTATTTTAACCTTTAAAATATTTTCCATTGTTTTTACTAGGACAAAAATTAACACTTTGTTTTCTCAATGGGTGGCTTTTCCCACCTAGCAGCACCATGCAGGCGATAGGTTTCTATTTAGCTGAGCCGTTTGTTTCTGAAAATGGGATGCGCATAAACGCAGCCTGGTAATTCTCTTACCCTCTTCCTATCCCTCTCTATTTCACCATTCAACAAACAGCAACCATTTAGCATTAAACCTGCATTGCCCTTAACAGCCACACAGCACAGTTCAGGTGCAAGGGCCACATTTGTGATGCAGCTCCATCACAGCACTAAAGCAAGCTGAGCAACTTGACAACAGCGAGCCATCACTGAGAAGCTAGACGGGTTTAAGAGCACAGAGCTACTCTCTGACTTAATAAATTAACTGCAGTTTAATGTGCTGCATGGCCACACTTGTTTCAGTACTAGGAGATGCGGACAGTGTTTGATCTATGGAATTATGTCAGCTTCACTGCATAAGTGAGTGAGAACCTGAAGAGTTTTGCACTTTTATAAGTTCTTGAAGAGTATACAAGAAGAAATTATGAACCACCCCAAACTGGAAAAAAAAAAAGACTTTGCTCTAGCTCATATTTCAAAAGGCAAGCAGTTTTCTTTGTGTTTACTTCTATCCCTGCAGCTATAATGAATTATTTAAGCAATATCTATAGAGTACAGGATTTGTGCTTTTATTTTATTTATTTGTCTATTTTATCACAGGCTACTTACAAGGGCGAGTGTGCTGAGTCAACACAGGTGTAAATCACTGCACCTTTCCTTTATTCAGTGCAACTAGGCAAACTGATACCCATCACAAAGCTGACCCAATATATTTAGTGCAGAACAGTTTTTTATTGGTTTATTAATAATGGGCTCGTTTATTACTATTTCTCAAAAACAGTGTTGGCAAGGCGCACTTCTTCCCTTTTGCCCCCCTTTTTTTTACCCTCTCTCTCATTTCTTTTTAATAGCATTAAAAACCTGGAAATGTCCAATGCATCTAACCAATCCCTAATTTACCTCACAGTACACATCTTTGGGAAGGAGTCTCCAGGTAGACCCAGCACTGTAAAACGTGCTGCAACACAGAAATCTTCAATCTACTTCTGAATGACCTGGTAGAGCCACTTGGCAGAGCACTTCACTACAGAGGAGTGTCAGGCTGGTTTCTAAAAGCAGTGAAGTTACATCAGTGCTGCCTTCTGCCAGGACTAACTGGGCCAGCAAAGCAACCCCTGAAGGTGGCCGTGTGGTTTGTAGTTCTAGAGGTTGTTGTTTCAGAGCTAGGACGTACTCTGCATAGTGCTCACCCTCCCACCTTAAGGTCTAGATCCTCAGCTGATTACTCCGTGCATAGATGAGCATTAAGTCTCAGAACTTAACTCCATTTATGTAAAAAGACCTCCACACTGTATTTTTTACAGGATAATAAGAAGCTTCAATAAGTGAAATGCTGTCAAACCCCATGATAGAAATGTTATAACTTTTGAAATTACCTCCACCAGAGAACAAAAAATATAAGTCCACACTTCCCACTGGCAAATATGTGCGGCACAGGAAACAAACCAGGGGAAAGGCCAACCAAATTGTTTAAGTGGCTTGTTCCCAAGTCCTAAGGTAATCTGTGAAAGGCAGTTCTGGCTCCTATCAATACTTTCTTGGCACTAGGAGGCAAAATCTGTAGACAGGAGACAGGGCATAAGTCCAAAGAATCACTCTGTTCCAGGTAACGTTGGCTGGCATGAAAACCCCTTGAAACTGTAACCGGCTATTATTGTTTCTAGCAGCACTAAGAATAGACAAGCCACAGACATACAAATCACAGCTGATTGTCTGGGCCCTTAAATTGTTCTGTGTTGTTTATAGAAATGTATTAAAGGCTATTTGTATAAGCTACACAGTCACACAAGTGTTCTAAAATGTGAACTGCAATAATACTGCTTTCTGTTAAATCCTTTACTTGAAATAGCGGCTGAAGGATCCAAGCGTAGATCAGTGTAACATAAAATGCATAAACCTCCAGGTATTGTCACTGAATGAGAACAAATTAATTTATTAAATTGCCATAGCTGCCCTTCGCTCGCTGTAACACACATCGGGGGTCAATAGCCTGGCTTTGGTCATTGCACATGAAATTAATTGTAACTATCTTGCTGATATTTTCAGGTATGTTGAGACATATTTCCTTATGAGTTTTTGGAGGTGGGAACCACACTGTCACTATTGTTGTCTGAGGTCCAAAAGACCACGGTTGTTGTGTGGGTCCTGCAGAGTTTATCCTAAAATAAATCAGTTCTAGGATCCTTTGAGATATGAACTGTAAGGTGTCTGCCTGTCTGTGCCCACCTTTCCAATAACAATGTGACACCCAAAATGATTAATGCAGGACTTCTAACAGATCCAGGATTGTTGGCCAGTAATATCAGCAACATATTGTAACTTTGCAGGAGGTTTTAGCTTTGAGATGATGGAGCATGAACCTGGAGGCAGTCAGAAAAGGAATCCTGCTTTCCTCCAGGTTAGTAAGTCTGATCTGAACTAGCCTGGCTTACGTTTTTCCCTAATGTGAAGGTGGGATCCATTACATTGCTGTTCATCAAAAAACAAACAAACCCCCAACAAAACCATCTCCCCCAAAACCCTAAACCAACAAATCTGCAGATTCAATTTAACATAGTGCACGTTTTAAGGAAAGTTCAGGACAGCTGCCTAGTCATTTAACTGTAACAAGCAAGAGAAAGTGCAAGTGAAAGGGCAAAAAAGCCAGGGTGCCTATTAATTCCACACTTTCAATTTGATGACATTTTGTAAAGTGTAGAAAAGAAAGCTTTAATTCTAGTTATGCAGGACTCTGAGTTCAGAAGGAGCTTTTGACACCTGAAGAGCAAGTTCAGGTCGTGTGCACTGTAAGACTCAAAGACAGAAAAGCAGAAAGACCAAAACCTTGTTCCAGTCAACATCTTTCCAAACATTTTGAACTCAAATGAAGTAGCAGGGTTTTAGGCTACTGATATAAATCCTATATTGTATACATGCAGAGTTTACACATAGATACAAAGGTACCTAGGTGTTTCACAATATTGTTTTGACTGAGTAGTTGAGTGCTTCAAACTAAAATGCAAATGAATTCAAATTCAGTTATTCTGCAGCTCATGCGGCATTAGATTAAAACTAGATTTAGAACAAGATCCCAAAGGCTACAAGGAAAAGAGACTTGTATGCTGCTGCTAAGACTAATACAGTCATAATTTATTAATGTAGATGGTAATGCATAATGAAATGTCATTAATTCTCACATGTAATATTGGTTTCTAATTTGAAGAATTGTGTCCAATTATCTGTAGTTTAGTTATTTAGATTTATAACTTGGCAACTCAGAATAGGAAAGTGCTGAATTCTCTGTTACCTGGGAAGTCTGAAAAATAAAATATCTGTTCCTTATAAGGACAACCTGTATATTTCCCAAGTCTTTTTGTTCTGGATTTATGATTCAGTTCTTCAAGGGAGTCAGTGAAAAGCCCTTTGGTAACATTCACAGCATGCCTCATTCCAGATCTTTTCTCTCTCTATTAAGACTTTTATCTGTAAAAGGGCATTTTATTTCAGTTCCACTCTTAGGGTTGACTGTTGTTTTGGTGCTCAAAGGCATCTTCATGAAAAATTTGTCAGGCTTTCTATCAGTTATGAAGGTCACCAAGTTGATGTTTAGCATCTCAGGCCATGCCTTTCTATCAGGCAACTAAGGATGTATTAACATAACATCAGCCAAAACAGTACTTGTAATAGCCAAGGGTCATTTAAAAAAAAAATGCCCACTGACACTTCATTTATTTTGCTCCCTACCAGAATCCAGGGACACTCTGAAGTCCTTTGCTGAAATAGCTCATGAAATGGATCCTTTAAACAAAAAAAAAATCTCAGTCATTCCCCATAGAAAGCACTGCTGATCTCAGCTGCAAGGCTTCCTCAGCCTGCTCAGCAGGGAAGCATGAAGATGTCAGGTAAACATAATCATGCTATTTGTGGAAAGTGTGAGATGAGAAAGAAGAAGGGTAATGAAGCATAGACAGAGCAATTCAGTTTCCCAGCCTATTTAGGTAGATTGTCTTTCTCTAATTGTTTTTCTCCCTGGAGGTACAAACACAGCGAATTTCAATACCATAAAGTTAAGCTTTATTATTGCAGCTTTCATTTCTTTCACAAAGAAATATGTACTGTATTATAGCAGCGCCTAGTAGCAGTGCCGTAGTTAAGGATGTGTCAGCAGTTGTGCTACAAACCTCTATTTTTCCATGAGATGTAAAAACTAGCGTTAGGCTAAAATGATGCATATAAGGTAGGTGTCTAGCTTAGGATCAGCTCATAGAAAAAAAAAAAAATCCTAGGCACGTTCTCTGGTAATTGCAGATGATAACAGTCTTTCAAAAAAATCACCCAAACAAATAATCCCCCACCCAAAAAAAAAAGAAAAAATACCCTGACACAATATCATCTATGTTACAAAAGGTTGGGTAGATACAAGTTAAATGTATCATTTTGCAAATGTTTAAATACTGCCCCCAGTGACTTCAGTCATTATCTTCAGGATGAAAGGAATTTAATCTCAGTGTAGCAAAAGATCTAAATTTTAATGGGTTTGTCCAGCAGAAGTCAATCCAACAAAGCACGTATTTATCTCATTAACACTTAAATACATGAACAGCTCATTTGAAACCATCAGGACAGGATTGTTCATCACTTTGCAGGGTAAGTTCAGAAGAAAACAAAATGAAAACATACTTTAAAACTCATACAGACACTCAACATAAAATTTCTGTGCTCAGTTTTATATTGGAAATTAGCAACTTTAGGAACTAAAGGGTTTATAAAAGTCCTTAGGCAGACAACAAATACTTGAAGAACGATTATTCTAAAAAGTAAGGGCAGTAGGCATGCGTTTACATTTAGACACATGCACTAAGATCCGAAGTTGTAGCTACACAAGTGCAAGACACCAGTAAAGGAATTAACTTCAGAGTAACAATGGAGAAAGTGAACCCCAAAGACAAATGTAGAGACTGACAGGAAAGCAAATTAATGATGAATTAGGAAAGCCTAACTCTTATATTTTCTACTTCTGACTAGATCTTTAGACAGCTTTCCAAGCAAGTTGATAGCATTGCCCAGATGTCACAGAGAGAGAAAGCAACATATATTCAGATTAAGATCTTTAGCCAAGGTCACCTATCAGGCCAATGACAGGACTAAGGAGCAGTGTTTGATAAGAAGCAAACTGACAATCGCTGGCTACTTAGCACTTACTACAAAGTGCAGAAACCTGCCCTGGGGTGGTTACTATGGCAGAGGGGACGCACGGCAACTTGCTGCCCCGGGATAAATTGGCCTAAGCCGTGCGCTCCTCTCACGTGTCCTCAGACTGTCACAGCCCCAGTCGAACCAGTACTGGTTGCACACCTGCCTGCGGACACGGGGCAGAAGTGCAGGGGAGGGGAGCCAGGAGCACGCAGTAGGAAGGAAGCAGACATTGGACAGACAGGTTTCTAGGGTGACAAATGTGAAAAAAAAAATTATAAAAGTTCAAAGCATGGGGCTTGGGGCAACAAAATGAAAGCTGGAGGACAAGAGATACCATAAGTTGCTGGGGACATGAGTACGGACTGTGCTGGGGTGCAGAGGCACACAATAGCAGGGGGTGTGATGGCACACGATTCCATAGTATCTGGAGACATGTACAAGGAAATAGCAGTAGGGAGCCTGGAGGGTCAGACCAAATGCTAATAGACACCATTATTTAGAGGACTATGCTAGAGGATGTAGAAACCTGCATGGGCAGCAGATGGAGTCCCCTGAGTGAGCTGACCCCTAGATCTCATGGAAAGAGAGTAACAAGACTGTTTCATTAGCAGCAGGTCCCTAATGGTATATATATTTGAATTACATAATGATAGATCAGAGAATAATTTTGACTATTCTATCCAAAGCCATTATCTTAGGAGAGAGAAGTACTATTTACCTTCTAAAAAATACTCCAGCAAAAAGGTTTGAGAAACAGAAAAAAAAGCTACGGTAGAAGTACACAGGAAAGAGAGCAGATCAAAAGAAATTACATCACTTTCTCAGAGACCCTGCCACAAGGACTACCACAAGAACTACACTGTTGCTTAATTCTGAGGTCCTCACTAGAGCAAAGTGTCAAAGACTAAACAGGTTAATGAAGAGAGTCTGGCATTTTAGCCCTCTGGTTGAGGGTATGATGCATTGCCTTAGCACATTGCCCACAACGTTTTGCTGTTGCTGTATTGCTCTCGCAAATTCACCATGTGACATTTTAATACAATGACCTTTCAGCTCCTTTAGGTGTAAAGCACCTGAAAGTGTAAGTACAATCCACAAACAGATTGTAAAAATGAAAAAAACCCCATCCAGCTGCCTTTTTTTTTCTTTACCAAGTTTTCTCATTAATTATCCCGTGACCTGTGAACTACAGCAAAATAGTTTTTCAATAGAATAATTGCATCCAATAAAAGTGTTTTCAGGCTGCCAACAATAGAGTCAAAATTTCTGCTGGTCCTGATTTTTTATTTTAGCTTTTGCCTTTCACATTCCCTTTCTCTTACAGAATCTCATTTGCAACCATGAACAAACAAGTAATTTAGAACACATTTAGAAGCATTCACATTGGCAAAAATGCCAGGTTGAAAAGAAACCAACTCAGTCAAAGTGGAGGTTGGTGGACTAAAATTCTGCAGGATGATCTGCTGCAAATAGTATCATCCAAAATCACAAAATGATAAAATTATCTGATTTATGGTTTGTTTTAAACAAGAAACATTGGACTCTTGCAGTAACGATGGGCATTTCAGTTCGTATGCATATCTATGTATGTGTAAATATATGTACACACATCCAATTATATATCCGAGAAGAAGAACAGTGAGTTAAAGAGCTCCAACCCCCTTCACCCCTCCCAGCTATCCAGGAAAAGCAAACAGTAGTTCAGCAGGCAGCAGCACGTGTATGAGGTTAAAAAATTTCTGACAGGACACAGTGTGTGATTTACTTACAGTGCACAGATGGAACACTCACTTTATGCAGCCAGTTGTCAATACTTGTTGGAATATTTTGATGGCTTTACTTTGTCCCCTGCAAGGCAGTGGCAGTGTAGTGCAGAGCATTTTGTATGACACTGGAGCACTTCTGTAGTTGCTGTAAACCAGCACCATTCTTTAAAGCAACAGAGGCACACCCGTGTATAGTAACTGAAGACCTCACATCACGTATGCTTTCCTTGAAAACATGGCAAGAATTACTTCACAGATAACAGGAACTGCTCGAGAATTATATGGGAAACTTTACCAGGATAAAAAGTTTTGAAATTCAGTATTCACAGAACTTTATTAGAATATTAAACTGTTATCCCAGTTTTTTATTAGTTGTATAAATTTTGGGGGAAAAAAATATAACCGTCAAACCGATCCATTTTAAATAGTTAAGAGATAAAAACAAAACGTATTCTCCAGTGATGTCATGAGATAGATATACTAAAAAATTAATGAGAATGTCATGAGTTAAAGGCAGTATTTTGAGACTATCATACTTGCGTACACTAACATGCATTTCTAAAAAAGAGTATACCTAGGTGACAAGACCAAAAAAATCAGATTAAAGTGGCACTTTGCTTTGACTCCACTGAATACTAAATCCATGTCAATATAATGGCAAGCAATGAATAGTTTATGAAAATAACATGCCGGCACATGGAAGCAAGATCCTCTTCTCAACCTGGCAGACAGTGCTTTTGGAATCAGGAAGAATAATTGCAACTTTTCTCTTAAGTGCACAGTCACGTGAAAATCTTAAAATGCAACTCCTGTCAAGCTGCAGAGCGCCCATCGTGTGCATACTTTTGGCAGTGAGGCATTTAGACTTGTGATTAAGAATGTGCAGTTCACTACACTTGTATCCAGCAGCAATAGGTATTGATTTTGAACCAATGTGATTTCTTTCTGTATGAAAAAAATACCCCATAGCTTTTGTAGCATATGTTTTATTGCTATGTTTGCTAGTTAGCATCCATTTTCCATTTCTATTGACATATACTTCCCCTCACACTGGCTGGAAGCTTTAAATATGTATGTCTGTCTTCTCCTACATTTTAGTAATTGTTTCACTTCAAATTGCAGTACTGGTTGTGCTGAGAAGTCAGTTTTACATCATACTGGAAACAACTTTCCTAAACAAAATTCAAAGTAGGAGCAGGTAGAAACTCCACAGGGATTCTATTTCTTGTGGAGCTATTTTCAAGCTATTCCTGCTATTTAATTATTGAAGGGGAGGGCTTGCATTTGCACAGATTTTGTCTACCACCAGCTTTATTCCTTTGATAAGAAAACAGAAAGTTCCCTTCCAACTTCTATACTTGCTGTTATTAGAAAACACAGACTCCATAAGAGCCAAGGGTAAGATGGCTCCATTTATAAATCTAGAGATGTCAGGAAGGGTCACCTTCAATAATTCAGGACTTTTCATCCTGAATCCATATATTTAAAAAATGCTGATTTATCCTATTTTCAGGATTTTAACCAAACAACAAAAAAGCACAAACTTTTCTCTGCACCTTAAATTAACAGATGAAAACAGTATTTCCTACCTACTGAATATTCACTGAACTTCTAGGAAGAAAAGTACAGTTTCACACAGGATGCAATATAGAATATTGGAGACAGATTAATTAAAACATTGCAAAGTCAAAAATCATAAAATATTTAGAAAACTCAGAAACAAGAAGAAATAATACCAGCTAATCTGACCTCTTATGCAGTATTAATTACTGTGCAGTGTTACTGTTATTGCTGAGGTGCTTACACGATTACTACTCCAGGAAATTACTGAGGGAGGTCTTGATGAAAAATAAAGAATTAATGTATTAAATGCTTTTAAAAATACATCATTGATTAATAGATACAACAGTAATGCTATAAAAGCTATATGCTATATCTGAATGCCAGTACACAAAGGCTGAGATGTAGCCTAAGCCTTATATTTCATTTCAAATATGTGCAATAAACATTTTAAAAATTAATGTAGTAAAACTGGGTTTATAGTAATTTATCCTGCAGAGAAGTTCATATTACCATGAACATGATAGGTAGTGTAAAAAAGAAAAAAAAGGCAGCTTTTTTTCCCCAAGAGTGGTTCAGAAATGGCACATTCTGTCAGCACCATCATTCAGTATATCACAGGCCTGACTACATGTTACCTCATATTTTATTCCTACAATTTGGAATTGCTGTTTCGCTTCTCATACAGTGCAGTGCTGTCTAGTTGATGCCCGTTAGGAAAAGTCAACCTGTGGACACTGTGAATTTGTTAGAAAGCTATCAATATTGACAGCAAACAGTGTCCAAAGAAATAATGCTGGTTTAGCTACTAAAATGAATGAATCAATTTCTGTTTTGCCTTAAACAACAGCTTGTTTCCATATATGATATAGCATGAAATAGAAACAGGTATTGTGACTGCAGTTTAGGCCCCTCTGAGTATTTGCAGAAATCATAAAAGAACATAAATCAGGCTGGAACAGCTTAGAAATTCTGTATGGAAGAGGAACATTTCCAGAAGAGAGAAAGTGGTTATATTTATAGCGCTGGACAGTGGTGTATAGCTTTTTATTGACTCAGTAGGGTTTAAGATGTCAAAATGAGTGGTGATTTTACTGAAGAACAGAGTAAGTATTGTGAAAGACATGAGACACTTCAGCATCCATCTCTGGGTACTTTAGCTGGGCATCTGAGATCTCAAACTGAGATTTCAAAGTTTGAAGCCAAGCTATATACATTTCCACCACCTGTCCTAGAAGCAGGGCACTATTCCTTATGCCAGCATAGAGCAAATCGTGGTTCATAATTAGCTATATTTTCATATCCTTATCCTCTGTGTGAACAGAAGTAGCTTTCAAAGTATTTTAAAAAGTGGCAAGCAGAGTAAGTGATTCTACCTGACACAGTTAGGAGAATGACAGGGCACATTTCTGAGTTGCCAGGTGAGATACTAGGTTTCCTTGTAAAGGCTCCAACTTTTTCCTTTTATCTGTTTTCAAAAGCACATGCAGTTAGCTCATTATATGAAAACATCTTTCAAATAGTGCTGAGCAGGTAAAATCTCCTCCATAAAATGACTTTATTAATAATTTTCCATTAGTTTTAATCTTTAAACCCTCAGGTCAATTTTTATTTATTCACATCCAGTAAACCTTTGTAAAAATGTTCCCAGTGACTTCTAGAAAAAAATGCACGTCACCAAAAATCAGACAGCCTCAGACAGAGAAGAGTGGCACCACTTGAAATTTTATATGAAGCTTAGATCATTTTCCCATCACAGTTTTAGGGCTGCTCTACAATTGCCCATCAGATGTTGAAAGGCAATGAAAACACTACAGTGCAGATGACTACAGATCGAGTATAGGGGGGTCTTACATTAAGGTCAGTGCCAAAATAAAGCAATATAGTCCTAGCAGTGTTTCTCATTTCACATGTGGGCTGTATTTCAAAAGGAGAGTGGTAATCTATATCTGAAATATAGACAAAAATCAGCAATATACTCCCTTTGTTTTTTCTTTTTTTTTCTCCTATGGTGCGCTGCACATGCATGGCCAGCTGAAGAGGCAGTTTAAGATTTCATAACACAACCAAATCAAACAAGATTGTGATTTGAGTGATTCCAAAAAAAAAAAAAAAAACCTCAACATGAAATTCAATAACTTTAAGGTTTGGCTTAACGAAGGTATGAAAAACCCCATTTCATCAGTTACATAGGTAGAACAGTAATTCCCCCGCGATGTAATAATCAGGTTCTGTATTGTGGGTGCTACCTGAACCAGAAAGCCACTGTGAACTAGTATCTCAACAGATCTGAGTCCTTTCAGGCCAAAGAGCCTTGTAAAAATATTGGTAAAAAGTGTTTGTGTGGCAAATGTGTCAGGCTTGCTTGTTATGTTAATTTACCAAACAGAATACTTTTCCCTGAGAATAACATTTTTTAAAATCAAGGATGTTCATGCCAGCTCATTTATAAAGTCTTACTTGTGGGGATAGTCTTGTGTATTTTTGCTGTTTCATAGCAGCAACTGCAGCACAGCAATAAGACGATCCACAGACTGAACTGTCCTGCCCACCTACAAGTGAACAATTTGCAGAGCTGCTTTTCTAAGCCTACAGTTCTCAATGTCCAACAAAATAATCTGCTAGAAGCAGTTTTTTTCCTTCTGGTGCAGTTTGTTGCACACTCTTATGTAAAGGTAACAAGCAGTTCTGAAGTTACACTCATGTCTAGCAAACCTAGAGTTTGGACTGTGGATTTTAGAAGTTTATGACCTTTTCTGCAACAGTACCTACAGCATCATGAATACATTTGAGATTTGTTCCCTTTCAATGTATTTCATTGCTACCACTCTCTTCTCTAAGCATGAGGATTCATGACCATACCAGTATCTCAGTCAAAAGCACTCCTACTGTTTCAAGTACCACTCTTCCTTCTTCCTTTCTCTTTGCAGCTGAATAGATAGAAGGTGAATATCCATTTATGCTTTAATGGGATTCAAACTTACACAGGAACCTTCCAGTCTCTGAAGAAAGACCTGAGAGTAAATAATGGTGGATCATATGCTTCATAAGTGCAATTCTTTTCTGTTGGAAAATGTGGTAAAAGTTCTTATTGTTTCATTTGTTGTATATTTAAAATTGTTACCTTTATAGATGCTGTAAGTCTAGTACTGTATGAGTACTGTATTGCAACATAGCCAGCTATCAAGCTATCAGCATTTTGATTTCTGTTCCCTGCATCTTTGTTTCAAACTCTGCAAAAAATTGAGACCGTTCTGTGTTGTAGTAAGAAGGAATAGCTCAAAGTCAACCAAACAGAACTGAAGCCCACCACTTTTATTTTCACTGAGCTCAAAGAACTCCATCCACTTTTTGGAGTGAAATTATGATTTAGCTTTGCTGAACATGCTACAAATTGCTGTTTGTCCATATATTCACTTTTGTATTTACTTGTCTTGTAAAGCACTTTGGTACTCCATGGGTAGGAAGATATATCATACAAGACTGAAATTAAATTGTCTGTTCTGTTGAAGATGAAACATTCTCTTAAATGTTTATCCTACTACAGACTTAGAGCTGTGTAGAGATAAGGGAGTGTTTTATAATTACTGAGCTTGAATTCTACTGTCAGTTTTATATGTTTAATAATATATCAAAATGTTTAGATCCATGGGGTGCCATATAAAGACAGAGAAATAAAACACAGACCTCATTAAGTAGTGTTTCGTTCTTTACAGGATCTTACTACTACCAAATACTGAAACTTGCCCGAAGAGTTCAAATGGCACTTTGTCAGAGAAATCAGCATCTGAAAATGTGTCCACCCTGCCTCAAGCTTTGTTTTTGAAATCATTATCTGCCTCTATAAACACTATTCGAGAGTCAGAAGTTTAGAATAAGTAATGTAATTTCAGCTGCCTACAGAATTTGAAGAAAGCTATTAAAATATGCTCAAATATCAGCCTTTTATTTCTTTCCATTAGTGGTGACACTGCTTTTTGAGTCACTGGCTCTGGCAAGTGACCTTTGTGTGTCAGCAGGAGGAAAATAATGTACTTTGTTTACCTTAATCCAAAGTAGTAGCAATAACAATTAGAACTTCAGCAACCTCCTTTGCAGTTATTACCATCTACTAATTTAGGGGCATGGAGGACGTATAAAACTTTCTTCAGACTTGCACAGCCATAATATAATTCCCAGTCTTTCTTTGTTTCTGTTCTGTATCACCAAAAAGATGGAGAAGGCACCTGCAGAGAGAAGGCTCCTGGCCTGCTTCCTCTGTTCTGATGACAGACCAACAGGTAAGTGAATTAACTACAGGAATTGAGCTATATGAGTTGTGAATTCAAGGGCAGAAGGAGCTTAGCTCTCTGAATTTAAGTTTACAGGATGACTCAAAATATTCACTCTTCTTAGCATGCCTGGAGCATGCAGATTAATTAAGAGGCAAAGAGAAAAGACACAAATGGAGAATGCATTATAAGAAAATGACAATTCAGTTCCTTTCTATAGAAAAAAACCAGCTACTAGCTAAGTAGCTAATGCATTTGTGAAAATTGGTTCCATGGAGTTTGCTCATCATCAAGACTCCCTACAAATCAGTGAAGAGATTTGACTCCTGCAGAACTACCACATCAAGTTCCTTACCAGCTTCAGTTTTCCCCAGATATTTTCAGGATACAAAACTATCCACTCCAAACCTTTAATTTTCTCAAGGATTCAATCACATTTGAGGTCCATTCCAATAGTTATTCTTCTTTCAGAAATTTGAATGGTCATGCCCTTGAACTGTTCTCACTATGAAGAAAAGAAAATGCCATGACAAAACCCCAGCATGGGCAAATAAAAGAAAAAAAAAAAAAAAGGAATGCTTCACTGGAGTCTGGAGTCAGAATACCAAAGATAAATATGGATAGCTGCAGGACAGTCGTTGATTCAAACAATGAGAAGAGGGGAGATGCAATATTTGTCTCCCACTTACTTTCATCCAAAAATCAGATTCTGTGAAATGATTCTAAAACTCAGTGAAAATTCAAAATAAAGAGTAATGCACTACAGAAATGCATAACCATGATGGGGTTCAGAGGCAGCAAAAGATCCTGGATAAGGGATATTACTAAACAACCTCACATTTTGATTTTGCTTTCAGAAAAAAGAGGAGCACAACATGAACTGAATAACATTTTCAGAAGTTATGGAGTTATCAACCATGCAGCTCTGATTCTGACTGAAGGTTTGTTCAGAAAACATGGATATTGACTGAGCTAAGAAAAAGGGAGGCTGTAAGTGACACAGGAAATAAGTATAAGAAATCTGGAAAAAACCAAACCAAACCGAAAAACCCAACAAACCAAAAGCCAACAAAACAACAGCTAAAGAAACAAACAAAAAAACCCACAAAAAGAAACCATCCCTCCAAAAAAAACCCCACAACAACAACAAATCAAACCGAACACCCAAAACCAAAAACACAAGCAGCAAAGACAATACTCCCCAAAGGCAAGAGTGAAGTGCCATAAATGCCTTTTACAAGCATTGAGTTTTCTGGTGGAAGGGTGCAGGTCACAAGAGAGATCTATTACAAATATATTTTTCTCAAATCAGAGATGTTTGAAAAAGCATCCTGGGGTCACACAGCCAAATGAATAAGAAGAATATCTCCAAGCAAAGACAGAGAGCCAACTTCCTAAGCTCTTTTTCCAGAAATACTTCCTTAAGTAGCCTTGAGCCATTAACATTCCAAATAAATATTCATTCAAACATTCAAACAATAAGTTTCAGGCAGATGAAAACAGAACTTCTGAAGAGCCCTTGATAGCAGCACCAGCTCCAAGCGAGGCAGACCTGAGGTGGCATTCACTGACCCAGAGGAATGCAAACATTATCTGTTTCACTTCCATAATAGCTACTGCAGCAAGAACGAGATTTTTGGTTGATGAGGCAAATCAAAGGTAGTAGGGAAGTGACCATAAAATGGCCTATTGGAAAAAGCCACTAAAATTAATAAAGCATTTCCTTTTTCTTTCGACTTGTGGACAGTGCACCAGGGAAACCTGGACAGTGTTTTGTGAAGAGTTTCGAACTACAAATCATTCAAGAACCAACATTCAGATATTTTATGGTAGAGAAGTATAGTGCAACCAGCTCAGAAGCATTTGTATTTTGTGGCCAAAAAGTGTTACTCCTTATTTATTGTTCTCAGAGGAAAAGAGTGCAATATGGTTTTGTCCCTAAGAAACTGTTCTAAAAACTGTTCTGCTTTCTGGAAGACTTGAGCTAAAACTTCCACCTTATCTTGCAGTTCTACAGCTTCCTTTAAAAAAACCCCAAACTGTTATCCAGACTTCCATAAGACTGTAAGCACCTATGTTGCTCTGAAATCTTATGCATACACACATTTTGGAATTTTTTTCACAAGAAAATTTCAGTGACCTAGAAAATTGGGCAGTGTGCAGATGACATGGAGACCTTTATAAAAAACAAAGCAAGACAACTTACCAATATATCAGCAATGCTCTAAATGGAGCATGACTGAGATTAGTGGAAGATAATTTGCCTTAATTAAGAAGAGAGAAAAATCACTACCATCAAGACTGAAAAGTACTGTATAATGTGTTACATCTCTAACATCTATGAAAATAAAACTTCCTAATTTTTCAATGGAGTGCCTTGCAGAGCTAAGACCTGACTTCCTTCACTGTAGTGAAAAACCTTTCAGTTTTCAGAAGCCACAAATTTTTCACATACACAGAGCAGCACAGGAGAGTTTTATTTAGCTACATGACTTCAAATTCATGTGAACTACATTCAATTGATGGGATAATATATGTAAGCCAACTAAAAATCCAGACAGTCTGAGCCTATCTCTCATTAAAGCTGACTTGCTGTCAGCTGGCTGGCAAAACCCTCAAAATCTGTGCCGCAGTTTACCTATCTATAAATTGGGTTTTAATAACACTGTTCTTCTGCACACACTGAGACCTTGTGAATTAGCATGTGTAAAGTGGAAGAAAATAAATGATAAATCATTGCATATGACTAAGTGCTACTATCCTGAATTTGTACAGTGATAATAACTTGCTTTTATAGACTAGTAAAATCATGAGATCATAGGAATAAATTTAAATTAGCACATGTCAGAGGGTCACAGAAAACTAGATAAGGTGACATTCTGGCTTAATCTTCTAAAAAGCATTTTGCATAGCAAAATCTGTTTTAGAAGTGTTATATAAAAAATAAAATGTATTTCTTTTCAGATTCTAGAAGGTCCTAGTAGAAACAGCTTTTCCTGAGAAATAGTAATAATTTCAAAAATCAATTATTCATATTTTTCAATATATCTCAAAAAATTCAATAAACTTTGAAATACAGAACTAAGCACTCAGAACAAGTCTGTGAAAGGGGAAATGTTACGTTGCTTTAAATTATGTAAGGAATTGGCTAAGCTATCTGCCTTTAACCTCCTACCAGTTCTTCAGAAGAATGTAAATTCAGATATCTTTCTTCATTCATCACTGTATATAATGCTTTCCATAAAAAACCATATTGACATGGTGCACCACAGCCATGTGATCACAAGCAGGACTTGGGTGTAAATTCCTCCAGGTATGGTTTAGAGAGAAAGGGACTAGCCTCATAAGGAGAGGAGATGCCTTTCAGCAAGGCAGCATTTTGGCCAGATGTTCTTATGCAAAACAGCTGCAGATGTGAAGCTAAGCACATATATTGGATTAAAGAAATTACTGGGATTTCAGCAAAGGAACACAGTCCTGTGAAGGTGGCTGTAAGAGTGGTCTAACACTCAAAGAAAATGCTGGTTAGTTAGAGGGGAAGATTCAGAAGATGCCCTTCTCCTGCTCACTGGGGAGGTTGAGCTGAACCAGAGACCAGCCCACTGCAGCAAAACCAAACTGCATTTTGCTGAGAAGGGGCCTAGAAAGTCCTGTTTGATTTTGAGTGGTCACCTGTCATAACGCACTGCTCCAATAAAATATGTACGTATTTCTATCCCCAGTTACACACCTGGAAGCCTGTCCACATTTGCAATTACATTCAGGGCAGATGTTAAATGGAGTTAAACAATAAACTGGGTAGTCTGAAGGAGATTTTCCGGTTGTTCTAAGACACAGGAAAGTAGCTATCACTGCCCTCTCTTTTTCCCAGTTCCACACATTTAAGATACTTGCAGATACAAGGACACAAATATTTTATTTATGTCCAAGTCCGTCATGGGAGGTATTGCATTAGCAAAGTAGGATTTTTGTCATGATCCAGGTGAGCTAAGAACAGTTTCAAACATGAAGAAAATCTCTCTTCCCCCAAAGACTTGCAATGTAATTAAACGTATGTTTCTCAGAGTTTTGCTTGATATTTTGATTCCATTGTCCAGTTAAGTAACAAATCTATGCTTGCACCTGTTTAATTAATGAGAAACCAAATAGTCTTCTTTAAAAAAATACTACTTTTATGGAATAAAGCACTGTATACCTTCTCTGATATTTACATTTGCCCCATCTATCAGATTTATAAAATACTCATTCAACAAACAAGATGGAAACTAAGAATATATTGATGATAGCATTTGCTTTTCTTCTGGCCTTTCCCCACCCCCTCCAAGAAATTATCAGTAAACAACTAGTAATGTTTTCCACAACAGAGGAAGCAGTATTTTTTCAGGTCTAAGAGATATAGACAAACTCCTACTTTAGATCCGATGATGAAGAAGTGATATTGTGAAGTTTATTTCCATTTTGGCAAGAAGTCTTGCTCTGACTTGAGCCTAGAAGTTCTCTTACTGCTGGTTTTCTGTGTATATTAGAGAGAATTATTGGGCTAGGGAGAAGAGATTTAGTTATAGTCCTTGCCATGCAGTGACTTTGACCGTATCACAAAAAAAGTTATACCACAGTATAACAAAGCAATACAGGTCTTCTTTCTTTCCTTTTTTTTTTTTTAAATACAATAAAAGGTGCCTAGGAGGAAGAGGGAATATGTGCGCCAAAAAAAATACATTGTGCAGTACAGAACAAACGGAGGCAATACCTCACAGCACAGATAAGAGAGAGGAAAAAACCCACACAATTCCAAGGTAAATACAAACACCCCACATAAAAGGGTTATAAAAGCAAAAAAGTACAAGTAACCAAACAGTGAAAACAACCACATTCTATCGGAAAAATCATCGAGGAAAAGAAAGCTAGTGCAGATTACAGTCAAAAACTAATTTTAATAGTTTTTTACTGGTTTGAAATGAGTGGGTTTGTATCTACAGAAATACAAAATGACAAGAAATGTATAAGAATCAAAAATACATGAATTGTGTATTGGTTTGGTATAAAAAATGTTTTCAGTAAATGAATGGTTTGTCTAAACAGTGGATTGTTGACAAGTGTTTAAACTTTAAGTAATGCTTGCCATATTCTCTAGGGGGGCTCGGGGAAGGTAATCTGAGCAACTTTTGACATTAATTTTGATTATTTGCCAGCAAGACGTAGAATATTTCACACTACAGTTGAAATATGCTGATCGGAAGCTACTAAAAGAATGGGTCATTATCCTGCATCAAAACCATGAGGGAGAAAACTGTCAAGAGTCTCTTATTTCCTTTCAACTTCTTCCTCAAGTCAGTTCTGGAGAAAGGATAAAATAAAAAAGATCTAAATCCCATTCATGGACATTTAATCACTGATATAAGAAATCACTTTGTTTTTCCAAGCAAATCAAGGCATTTAAAAAAAAAATCCCCACCTATATTTGCAAAAAAAGCTATTTCTCTAGGAGGGGACCATATGCAGCTAACATTTATAGTTAATAAAACTATGGTCTATTGCAACTGTATTGTAGTTCATAATAAGCACACAACAGCAGTTGTAAAAGAGTCACAGAGGACAATTACACCAAAATAGGTTGCTGGGAAACATTCTGGACAAACCCCTGATACAGTTACAAATGGCTACAGTGGATGTCTCTTGCCACGCACTTAGCAAAATTTTGTCTACTTTTAAGGAACAAAACAATCTGTATGTCGCAATAGGTAATACTTTAAAACAAACCAGATTTTTTTTTTTCCAGAGAACATTCATTGCCCCAACCTCCAAAAAAAGGGAAAATGAAACTAAAAAAATATTTGCTGTTAATTAGCGCTTGACAAACAAGGCAGTTATCAGATACTTCACAACCCTTAGCAGAACTTGCCAGAACAAAGATATATTACATTTTCAGCAACAACAGTACTGGTCCCAGTATGGATCCCTGGGGGACACCACTTGTCACCCACCAATGTCCACCTGGACACTGAGCCGCTGACCACTTCCTCTAGATGTGATTGTCCAAGCAATTGTTCATCCACCTAACGATCCACCCATCAAATCTATACCTCTCCAATTTAGAGAGGAGGATGTTGTGGGGGGCCATGTCAAAGGTCCACAAATGTCCAGATATACAACAGTCATAGACATTAACTTTCACAAATATTTTTACCAAAGAATTACTAAACCCCAGTTCAACAGATATATTTAGACATAAGAAAAACACTTTTTACATACATTTGTGCAAAACTACATTATTGTATGTTTCCAAAAAAGAAAAATGTGATTTAAAAAAATAATAAAATGTTTATTTCACTGCCCAAAATTACAGAGATATAAATCTGCCAGAAGTGCACTGAACATTCCCAGAAACAATAAACAAGAACCTGTATATACTACTCTTTTGTTAAGGCTTTTTGTTAAGGCTTTAAAACACACATCGTTACCTACAAGAAGTTGTCTTAAAGAGTTCCCCATTATCATTCTTATTGGTCTGACTAAATTCTCTCCCCCAGATGCTTTGTTTCATAGCTGTTTCCATCCTTCTAAAACTAGCTACTCTTAAAATATATGTATATATATAAATATGTATATATATTTGCATTTAAAGTGGTGTGCTTAGTTTCTGGGCTTAGCTTCATACTGGTTTTGCGTTATTGCCTAACCAGTGTTCAGAGTAGCTGTAAAGTAGCTGTACGTACATAGCTATATTTATATATTGTATTAAATGATGTTGACACACCATTCCTACTGCCCTGATATCACAAGAGCCACAGATTGCAAGAATAACTGAAGGCAGAAGTACCTGTGCCAGTAACTAATGGAGAACAGGTGTCCACAGGCACACCTCAAGAAATCAGGAAACCCCAAAGAAACAATGACACCAGAGATCCCCGTGGATCTGAACCAGCAGGAGCCTACTGGAATGCTTTCAAAAGCACAAATTCTTCATTCTTTAGAAACACAGTTAAAACCAAAGATTTTCAGTAACAGCCAGCAATGATCAAAGTTTAAGGGGAAGACATTCGGTACATAAACTACCACTTCCACAAAAGTAAAGTCATATTTCTGGTCTACGGAAAAGCTTACTAAAAATTACAAGGACAAATGTGGGATGACCATGTACACACTCATGGAAAACCAGTAATCAGTGGAGAAATTCCTGATCCATATATGAACACGTATTGAATATTTTGATCATGAGAAAGTGCCATGAACTCCAGAAATGGAAAAGCACTGTCCTGAAATTGTTTGCATGCATGCAACACATTTGTAACAATTAAAGGAAAAAACACCTCAGTACTTTGCAACAACAATGAAAAGAACGAAGGGGAGAGATCAATATCCTCACCAAAAAGAAAGCTCAATCATTTAACGATTCAGAGAGTAAATTAAGATTTATTCATCATAAAATGTCAGTGCATTAGATGGAACTCATCTCACCAATTCCTTTGTTAAAAGGATCTGAAAACTCTCACCTATGACCAATGCTTCCAGAACTTGGCAGGAGGGTAGAGGGGGAGAGAAGAAAAGCATAAGCACACATTTAATCCCCATCTCCTGCTAGAGAGGGAGAGTTATAAATTTAGGCCATCACAGAGATGCAGTGGGAAACATTAGAGTTTTGAAAAGATGCTAAAGGTCAATCCATTCAAGAAATTTATGGAAAATTTGGTAATACTGAGCCACCCCAACCTATCCCTCACGTTCAGGTCAAATTTCAATTATTGAGAGACCTTTATGTCAGGGGAAAATAATTCCCAGCATTGGTAGCATATGCCCTGTCAACATAAATCACAAAAACCAGATATATATGCATCCATGTGTAGTTCTCAATTCTGCAGTCAGAAATCTTTGCAAGTACCATACTCTACTTCCAGAGCTTAAGAAATGTCCTTGATCCTCTTGCTTGACTGCATTAACTTTACTTGCTCTCTGAACATTTGACAAAAGACTGTACAATTTTGTTACACTGCAAAATATCTTCCATCTCTCTAATAGAATTATGAAAGCTTTTCTTCAGGTCCCTAAGTAAACTACTTTTCAAACCAGAGACATTTAGCCCCCCTTATAATATAATAGGAAAAAAGCTTAACGACAAAAAACTTTCTTGCTTTCCCTTCCCATTTGTCCCCAGGTCGTGCGGTTTTTCTTCACGGAGGAATGGGAAGAGATGGAAATTAATGCAGAGGTTTGTTATGCATAACATTTAAATAACATGCAATAAAATCAAACTTGCAGAAGTATAATAGATACAAGCATTTTTTTTTTCTTCTGATTTCTGTTTATTGTTCAATGCGGTTTAACTGAAAGCATTAGAAACACACCCCAGGAAATACACAATATCAGCATGTGACAATGCCTTGATTATCACAACTGGCTAAAGAATACATGCTGCACATTGCAGAGATTTTAGAGAGAGGCAGTTACATTTTCTGCATAAAGGAAAGCATCCTGGGGGTTTCCTCATGTGCCAAAAAAGCCTACCTTAAGTACCATCCCCACTCCCTTAAGGGGATTTTTAGTGGTGAAGTGGAAGTCTCCTTGCTGCAGTACTGCCTTCTCTGTAATGTCACCTGGTAATGGAATGTGCAGCAGCAGCAGCCAGGGAGAACAAGAGCTATAGCCCAAATGACTGACCTTTTTGGGGAAGTGTTTGACAAGAGCCATAGTGTTACTTAAGGGAAATATTGGTGGTGTTCTGTTATGAAAATGTGCAAAGAGCTTCTACCACAAATGTCAATTTAGAAAGCCACATCTGTCACATTTGTGTCCATTTTCACTCCCGTTTACAGTTAAATTTAACAATTAGCATCAAAGAAAGGAGATACGCTCATCACGAATTTTCCAGCAGAGAGAGGCTGTGTTAGAGACAAAAGCACATTCCCACAAGAATAATAATTACAACAAAGGAAATACTCAGGACATTACCTATTAAAATCTGAACATCTTTGATGCGTAGCGAACAGCACTTGAACTCTACAGCACACTGCTTCTCAGCAATGTTTGGGATTTTTGCCTAATACCCATCAAAACTCCAATAGTGATGCCCTGTAAGGTTTCCCTTTACAACTATTAGCTGAAATAACAGATGCAAAAGATCCAGAGAAAAGTTTCAGAGTTGCACAGTCCAAAATTTAACACTAAATATCAGAGACCGCAGAAACATACACAATTACTGCAGACATTGCTTATCACCCATTACAGGCCAAGGTGCAAAATTAACACTTAACATTGACTGCTTTGGACTGTTCAAAGCTAAAATCCGGTGCAACTGCATTCTACAGTCCAGCTTTGGCTGCATAGAACAAAAAGATAGTGAACAACATGAGTAAGTCAGGCTTGAGCACCACTGTGCAGGAGTAGTTCCTTAAACATATTAAAATGAAGATGCAGCAAATTTTCTGTGTGCCAAGAAGCTCAAACATCAGCAAAAGCTTATCTTTGATGGGATTCTCCTACTTCATTAAATAGTCTTAGTTATGTGTGTTTTATCAAAACAAGCCAATTCCTACAAACAAATCCAGCCCCGAGGAACAGTGCTGGAGGTGTCAGTCCTGTTCAGCAGTGAGTGTTACAGTCTGCAGGAGAGCAGAGCTCCAGGCTAGCTCATGTTTGCCTGCATTTTCTCAGACTGAAGGCTTCTGAAGTTTATTCTCAAAATCCTAGTTGACAGCCAAAGGCGGATACCAATGTCTGAAACATTATGTTTCATCATTGTAATGAGAAATAACATTCTTGATTTTTATTTGTAAAATATACCTTCTAATTGGGAAACACTGGATAATCCAGGTGGTGTTGGTCAAAAGTCCGGTCTCTGGGGTATGAGCTCCGTACTTTTGATATGGATATTGGTTATTCTTTTACTACTACTCTGTGACAAAGTACAGAACATGCATAAAAAATTCTTCATCTAGGTGAAGAAAAATAAAATTCTATTTCAGCCTGACATGGATAGAGAACTGCAGTGTTTTTTCCACTGGAATGATCTGCTGTAGGAGTTGGCCGCATGCTTTTAATGTGACTGACACGTCTCTGAATTTAATGTGTCATCTGCTGAGTTCAGGATCTGCTGTCTATCTCTCAATGTGTAAAAAATGAATTGCTTCAAAATGATTTATTGCCAGCAAAATAGAATGTGAAAACAACAATAGAAACAGTGTTGTAAAGGTATCCTACATTTAATAGCACTGTTTGATGAGTAAATTATTTCAGAAATATAATCAAACATTCTTATTGTGAAACTCTCAGACTTGATAAAGCTATTGCACAGTCTGATATCTGCTTCCTGATTCATAAAGAGCTAATGCCATTAAGAATATGGAGAAATGCAGCATTAAACCCCACATTTCCACTGCTGTTTGTAAATCCATGCAGAAAATACAGGGTTGTATTTTCAATACCAATCTGCAGAATTAATCTCTCTGCTTTTATCTTTTGTGCTTTTTTTACTCTCCTGTGAAGTAGCTACAGAGGCATCTTTAATAAAGGATTTTCATTTCTATTTTTTTCTACAAATGGGTGGCTTGCTTTATAAATCTCATCTGTGTACAAGCTAGCAAAAGCTTCATATATAGAACGATTTTCAAAATATCACGGGTGATCCCTCAAAAATAGTGGGCTATCCTTCAAAAATGTTAAAAATTCAATAGATTGGTATTCATGCTTAATATTTTTACCTTAGAAAGATTAACATAAATGTTAAAAATCAGTGATGACTGGAGGTAAAAGCTCCAATTAGCTGAGAAGTTAAAGCATAACTATAATTGAACGCGAGGACTATTATGCTTACAAGCAGCTTAAAACAAAATACATCACATTGCATATTGAATCACACTCAGCTTCCAAAAGCACCAATCCAGTAAACTTCCATAAAGAATATTTTATGTCCTTTAAAAGCAAAGTGTAAACGTTTACCTCCTTTTTCAGACTGCATCCATATCATCCACACCATTGTTACTCACCAGAGTCATTCCTAGGGCACAAACAGAAGATGCTCAAAACAAAACTACCGTCCTTTTTTCTTGTCATCTATGTCACCAAAAATACCACCAGTAAGAAAAACAAGTGCTACACATTATTAGGTGTCCCGTGGCTGTTAACATGATCCAGAGTTTGGTTTTCTTTTAGTCTGGAGTAAAGTAACTCTTTGCTCGCTAGTGGTTAAATGAGTCAATCTTTCAGCCAGCATTGCTGCTGGACCCTCCACCTTCCCCTTCAGGTGCCTTCCGTCCAATAGCTGGGATTATAAACTCTAAGATTAACAAAATGTGGACCTATTAAAAAACCTGTGAGCTGGACACAAGAAAAGAGAAAAGAGTATAAAATGTTTTTGCTTAGGTTTTTTCCTCTTTCAGTAATTATCAGTGTTTACTTTTCACTTTCTTCTACTAGTTACTAGTGAGGGATAACACAAGCAGTTCCTGTGTTTAAGGATCATTTTGCCTGAAATGCTTTGTTGCTGTTTGGTTTTACAAGAAGCTGAAGTAGTGAATACAAATGGCAGTGCTAGCTTGCCAAGGCATGGCAGGTTATTTTAAATATTGACAACATCCAGCTTCTTGACAGGACTTAAATTTATCCACTGCCTTTCAAGATATTTTTTCCCTGTTTTGTGAACATTATCACAATATTCTACCTGCAGAGGAAATCTGACTTTTTAATGACTGTTAATCACAGGAACAAGACTGTAAGCAGGAAGGGAAGATCATCTTTCTGAAATATTTATCTCTTTTCTTTAAACGTGTGCAGAAGTTTGGAGGGAGCCACCTGTTTGTTTCTGATATTCGTGAAGCTAGTAACCCCTAGGGGTAAACAGATATTGCCTAGGCCTCCAGTATTAGTTAGGCTTCAAAAGGCAATTGGAATTTCTTGTGATGCATGGCACATAATTATTAAACTTTACTATAGAAGACTTCAAATACAGACAGTTTTGGAAAGAGAAATGTGAACAAACAGAATAACAGACCAGTGCAGTGATTTGCCAAGAGTTATGTATAAGGTTAATTACAGACTTGACCATTCAATGTTGAAATGAAAGTTGGAATAGTTTTGCTGCACCTTAGGTACTATCTGGAGTAGTCTGCCCAGCCACAGATTATTTGTAACCACCAGAAGTACATTCCATAACAAGGTTACTTAAAGGTACAGATGATCTACAGCCACATTTCTACAGGACACAGAAGTACTCAGCACAAATAAGGACAAATATTGGACAACCTGCTTCTGACTTGGATGCGATTCCAAAGTTAACTTCGGGAATAAACTGTTCATAACTGTACTGGTGGTGATTTTCCTTTTGCTTTTATACCTTGAAGGACAAAGACTGTTCCCAGTCTCTCCTCGTTTGAGACTGTGAAGGAATTCCTTATCAGAATGAGAATATAACATTTGTGATGCTGAATGTATTCTCTTAAGGCACAAAGAAGCCTATTGAAATGTTTGATAAAACATGAAACAATCTCATTTGACTTAAGAATATAAATCTTTTCTTTTTATTATGTACACATCACCATGTTGCTGTGACAATACAGAGCACAGATCACTGAAATCTGGTTTGAATTTGTGACCTCTTATTGCTCACTCCTTTTTCCCCACCTGCCTCAGAACTACAAAGAAGAAAGGCTACAGTTTGGAATCAGAGCTTTCTGTTTCCTGCACCAAGCTTCAGCTGCTGGCATTGTAACCACGATTCTCAGTGTAAAAGCCTAAGCTTAATATTCACAGGTAAATTTAACACATAAAACACATAAAAAGTGAATTTCACCTTCTTTCATTAAAAAGGAGAAGGACTGGATGATACAAAGAGGATCTACTTCTAAACACTAAGTTATAATAGTATTACACGTCTATTAAAAATAAACAATGCCCCAAATTGGTTTCGCTCTCCAGTGAGCACCCCAGCATTGCATGCACACAGCAGCAGTAGCTATCCCGTGCGTACCACAAGCTCCATCACTGCGGAAGTACAGCAAAAACACTGGCAGTAGGAGCTGTGCCACACGGGCTGGAGGCAGTGCCCGCACACATCACTGCTAAGTGGCATGAAGTATGCATAAACAGCTACCTGCAACACTACTGTGCTAGAACAACACTTTTATAGCTCAGCTGTTTCCTCAAATACAGGAGTCAGATAAAACACAGAATTTGAAAACAAGTTTTTACCTTGAAAACTAATTTTTTTCTTTTCCTGTTCCCTTTTCCTTACCCTCCTCTATGGGTAAGACTCCAGAGCCTGTGATTATAATTAAGTTCATCACAGTAATTGCAGTTTTGCCATTCCCCTTCTTTGCTGCAATATATCTGGCTCTGAAGTCAAAACCTTTCATTTTGCTCTATTGCTTTTTCACCACTTCAACAAAAAGGAAATTAAAAAAATTAAAATTATATTCATTGCCCTCAGAGGACACTTTGTTTGTCTGGACAGATGAGTCTTTTGCTCACCAGCAAGAC
Organism: Gymnorhina tibicen; assembly: GCA_013399875.1. Classification (NCBI taxonomy): domain Eukaryota; kingdom Metazoa; phylum Chordata; class Aves; order Passeriformes; family Artamidae; genus Gymnorhina; species Gymnorhina tibicen. Next base: position 9,465,647 of record VXAZ01018984.1, on the reverse strand, counting down.
TGGACAGCATGCTACATCATGAGTCTTAATGCACTGAGGGTGCATTAAGGGTTTGAAATAACTTCAGTGTTTGTATTTAACTTCTGTCACTAACCAGGTTGTATTTTTGCAACTTTTAAGTCGTGGAAATCCTGAAAAACCAATTGACTATCACAAGAAATTGCCAGTAAGAGATTTTATGGGTTTCAGTATCTAGCAGTACAGAGAAGTCCCAAATAGATATATTATTATATATGTGTTCACCTGCATTAATCTTAGAAAAAACCCTGTAATTTCCACGTCGATGTGATTTCCTTACAAGATCTCTAACATAAGGGGATATTAAACAATAAAGAAATTTATTCTGTACAGTTACTTAAGAACAAGCTTTGTTGGATGGAAAAATGCAAAGATATAGAGAAATAGGGGACAGGTAGAAATGCATCTACCAACCATTCTATCAAGGTAGATAGGTATTATTTCCAAAGTGAAATAATAACTGGGATTGCAATTGGATACGTGGCGAGGGGCAGAAAATTTTGTCTCCTAATACTCAAAAAAGAGCTTGAATAATTAGAGTTATGTATTTTCAAGTCATACAGGTAAATAAATGGGTTTCCCAGCTTTGCTTTTTGGAAACATTGCCAGCTTAATTATTAATACATTTTTGAGAACAAGAAGACTAAAAGAGCATAAAATTACCTCTTGCATGTCCCTGCCAGCTTGCTCAAGCACAGTGCCTGTCCCACCTTCCATGTCAGGGGAGGTCATTCCAGTTCAGTGTGCCAGGGAGCAGCCAGAGGAGCAAAGCTCTGTGAGCGGGGGGAGCCTGGAGCAGAGGGAATACCATGCCATCTTCAGCCAGGGGGAATTCCCTGAGGATGGTGGCCAGGGCCAACCAAAACTCCAGCTCAGAAGGTGGTGAGGTGGGTCTGCAGTCAAACAGAAACCCATCCCTCAGAGCAAGCCCTGGCTCAAGGCGGGCACCAGCACCAACACAGCACGGCGCAGGAAAGGGGCAGCAGCCTCAGGCTGAGCTTAAGGAGAGCTCAGGGTGGCGGAGGAGGGGGAATGTGGGGAGGCGCAGGTGAGGCTGATCAGGGCCATTAAGGCTCATTAGTGCACCCAGGGCTTTGCTAGGTAGAGTCTGTTTGCCTTTGGAGCGCTGCTCTGGCCAGTGAGACCAAGTAGGAGACAACGTGATTTGATGTGTTATTTAACTGTGGGGGAGGCCATATACAAACTACAGAATGTGTTCACTCCTTCTCTAAAAAGGACTTATTTTTCTGCAAAAGCAGAATGAGGAAAACTGCACAGACTTGATATTTGCCATGGTGGCTACAGATAACATGTAGGTAGTATTTTGGCAAACGAAAACATGTTTTGTTAGAGACACGAAATATGGCACGCTATTACATCTACCCACCCAACAATGAAGGCTAGAGATGGAAAAATATATTAACGATATCACTCCACATTTGGATATAAAATCCTGGAGATAGGAAGGCATAAATTACCTTGCTAATACATTTCATACAGATCCATAGAGTGATTTTGTATATTATTGTATGATATTATTGGAAAAGCCTAAAAATTTGACAAAAAAAAGATTTTTCTTACAGCTTTAGCAATGTTAACCATTCACATTAACCCAGTTACTTTCAACTATTTTTCAAGGAGGACCAATAAATGCCTGTGATTCTTTACAGAAGTATATTGCCTGAATGCTGTATCTCTTAAATAGTCTCACAAATTAATACGAGATTAAACACATTAAACCAACCAATGAAAAAACTTGCGAGACATTGATCAATAAATGTGAATAATAATAATACTTCAGGATGATATGGTTTTATATATAATTTAATAGGCATAAGATTTCTAATAAATGTCATGAAGTTTAATCATTATAACCATGCTAGATGCTGGATTGTAGAAGTAAAGGCTGGATTGAATGTGCTGCCATGTTAGACATACTTGCCAGTATTAAACAGCCTGTGACTATTATCTGTACATTTGTCTCTCTCTAGGGCATTTTTAAGAATTTTTTAAATTAGCTTTTGTTTCCAAGCAGTGCTTTCATTTTTCTTGATAAAGCTTTTGTTTTTCCAGGGTTCTATTGAACTCAGATTAGGTTCTACATTTTCTATAGTCATTACAATAAGAATAGGAAGCTTTTAATAATATATGAAAACTAGCAATGACAAGTATTTTACAGTGCTTTCAAATCCAGTTAAGAATAAAATAGTTTAATGGTTACTTTCTTTTATTGTTTTAATTTTGGCACTATCTTGTAGAAACAGTGTTTCCCATTAGAAAATTCAAATAATAGAAGTCTGTTAAAAATGAATGAGAGGTTGAGCCACCATGACAGAAAGTGTACTCTGTAACATAGGTGCTAATCTTAGCCCAGTTACTCTCCTTTTCATGGTCAAGGAAGAAGGCCCTTGTCCAAGAGTTGTATTAATTTAACCTGGGCTGTGTTTGTCTCTATTTGGGAGTAAATATAAATATGCTAACTTAAGATAAGAGGAACCGTATTCCTTATGCTGCCGAGAAGATGTAAATCAAGGTGTGGCCAGAATATAGTTTAGGATGATTTCTATCTTCTCTGCACTCTGAGAGCCTGTTGTGATGCTCTGAGCCTTCTGTGAAAGTTCTGCAGGTCTGGACACCCTTGAGACTCAGTTTGCCAGTCTGCACCTCTTTCCTTTGTTCCTTATAGTCAATTTTTTCAACTGACTCCAAAGAGAGCAACAAATTTGGTGACAAAAGCTTTAACCTATTGTTTTGTAGCAGCAGTCAGATTTTAGTCAGTGGTTATGAACCAACATGATTCACAACAAATTAAAGTAACCAAAGAAGAGTCATTTACCTTTACAGATCTTAATAGTGGGTTTACCACGCAACAATATTCACTATTCTCTTATAAAAAATGATGTTTTCATCACCTCTCACAGCAGGGTTCCTCATCCTAATTTGCTATAATGATTAAGTCAACATCAGATTTTAAGAACGAATGTTATCGTTATTCACTACAGTACTCCAGCAAAGCTTCACTAGGAAGCAATAAAGAACAAAATGTGTTATTTTTTATGTGTTATTTATATTTCAAAGACCCTTATTTTCTCCTAAATACTTGAATTAAGTTGCAGACTATGGTGTTCTGAGAACTGAGTTATGTCCTAAAGCAATGCTTCTGAAGAAGTGCATCCTGCCTGGAAATTGGGTTCTGATTTGCCTGTGAGTTTTTTAATACAGCCTTCTGATATTCTGCAGCTGTAGCTGCTGCTGGATTTTGCATTCTGGCATGGGGATTCTTTCTGTTGCCAGAGAATGATGAATAGTTGTCTGAGTAGCTCCGAGCACATACTTATTTCCTCTTCAATAAGAACAACAGTCAATATCATTGAGGCACAGGAAAACATCATTACAACACCGCAAATCCAAGGAATGCTTTCTTTTTTATTGCTGGTTCTACCTACTAAATTGTAGCTTTTTCAGAACTTATTTTGTATTGCTACTGTGCTCCACTGAACAGGTATGGCTAGAAAAAGTATGGGCCTTCAAATACCCTAACATAATAAACTGCAACAGTTCTAAAGACACAGGATTCTTTCACTCCAATATGAATCTAATTTTAGTGACAACAACACAGAACTCACACCAACAGAATTTGGAGCATGCAAGGAACATTATGTGTCTCAGTTAAAAGCTGTTTAAAGTTTTTTACACTGAAAAAAAGTCAAATTTTTGGAACTGAGAAGTTTTCAGATCTCAGCTCTTTTGATAAATCTCATTACTTTAAACTTCTGTTTGTCTGGGGAAAGAGTTGTAAACAGGTAAACCAGCCTGTTTTTACATTTTCAAGATGAAAACCTGTAAGGATAATTAATTAGACATGAACCTTCTTGAGAGAGATTGAAATGAGAAGGAAAAAGCTTGAGTTTAAAATTAAATAATTTGCAATGGCCTAAATGAAACATTTATATTTTCAGCTTACAGAAATCTGTGACACATTTAATGTCTTCTTTTGTTGATATCCCACAGTGAGCTACAGGAAAAAAACCTTAACATTTCTTGAAATCTCTGTATCACTAAGTGGATGTTACTCAGGAATGTGTTTACAGACTCGCATCCTATTGGCAAGGTTCACTATGTTTTTAACCACAGAATATTAAATAAAGGTTTCTTGCTGATCACTTATCCCATGGTCAGTGATTTCTAGGAAAGATCCCATGGCTGGAGGGATTAATGAAGCCCAGAACACTGTATGGAGTATTCTGGAGCCTGAGGTTATGGTGTAGCTTTGTATAATACATCAGTAACCATGTTTCTGCTCTTAAATTATCTATTGTGCTAACCAGAAATTCTAAATATTGTCTCAATTATACTAAATTAAATTTAATTCTGTGAATATGAAGCAATAATCAAAGCTCAGCAACCATCATCAAGCTTTATCTTTTCCTACCACTCTGTGGTGGTAGTCACTAGTCAATGTGTCAGAAGATTTAAGAGCTCATGATCAGGCATATTGGTGATAAATTGTTAAAAACATAATTTTCATCACTGCAAACAACAAAGTGTAGGGTACGACGTAGTGCAATTGTTTAAAGCTCTACGCTGCTCAGTATCTTGCATGGTGCACAAACATTTCATCACCTCTGCCCACTAAAGAGTGGAGATGAGAATCTATTGCTTTCATTCAGTGCAATATTTATATTCAAAAGAAAGAAGAAGAAGTTTTAAAATGATGCTAGATCCAGATTCAGGCCATAGAATGGAATGGTGAACAGAATGAACCCAGACAAAAAAAAAAACGGTGCATGGGAGCCCCCCTCAGCCCTCACAAGAGTCATACCCAGCCCTGATCTCTGCAATCCATGTCCCAGATAGCTTTAGATTTAGTGTTCTCTGCCTACAACCCCTCCCCCTAATTTTAGAGCAGGGCAGCTCTGTCTGGGCTGGGCTGTGCCTACGTGGCACAGGAGCATCCTTTTGTGTACTCAGTAAACAGATAAACACGAGAAAATTGCAAGATTTATGAACCTGGCAAAATCTGCTTTCAGGGCTCTGCTTCCTGTGCAGAACTGGGTAATAACTAGGGCCAAGTGAATAATGTATACATTTTCTGTTAATTTGAATTTTTAAATGAACCCACTCTGGCTGTTGTTGCACCTGTGCAGCTGCCACTGGAGCCAGTGCACTCTCAACCAAAGGGAAAAGAAAAAAGATTAACTCTCTCTAGTCCTTCTTTTCATTAAGATGAGGCAGCCTGAAAACTAAGGTGCTTTTCACAGCAACTCCATGTGCCTTGTACACTACAAATTTCCTATATTGTTGCTGGTCATTGATACTCCATTTTCAAAATGTTGTTATACCACTGCCATTTCCATCTGGTATTTAGCAGTTTGCAACAATATCAGCCACTGAGTATCTAATTAGCAGCTAAACACGCATTCTCACACAGATGCTTTTTAAAATAATAACAAAAGAAAGAAAAATAAATGGAAGAAAGGATCACATGCCTGATTTACAGCCGCATTTTAAATAACTTTTATTGGTAAGTTGATTAGCATGAGCTCCGATTTGAGTGTCAGCATTCCTACAATTTGGGATCTAAGGGAAGATGGCACTCTGTAGCTATAAGTCATTACAGAGCAGCTGAGAAACAGAGCCCTTCAGCAGGGGTGCGGGAAGTGACTTCTGAGCATCTGGGAGCCTACAGGCTGCACACTGGCAAAACAACACTCCTTTGTCAGGGCACATTCATCTTCTCCTTTCCCATTCCCCTGCGCAGCCAAGCAGTTTCCCGGATGCTGTACCAAGAGATGCAAGCAGCACAGCCGAAGCACTGTGTCACACATACTCCTCGTTTTCTCTCTCAGAAGGCCACCAGAGCCCTGTGGACACTCGGAGGGTGATGAAGCCCATCCCCAGCTCTTCAGACATCAGGCATCCCTGCCCCTCCTTATGCGAGTGGTAGCTGGGAAGTGGGAGAGACCCCCGTTTCTTCACAAGTGCGCTGCACTGCTGACTGAAGGCCAGGCAGATCTCAGCAGGGCAGGTGTTTCTTTTTTAGGTCAAATCTTCTTAGGCTTTTTTTGTTTTCTGTTGGAAAGCTCTCCTGCATGCATATCTAGTGCAGCATTTCAAAAGGAGTCTGTTAGAAGAAAATATGCTCTTGACATGAAGCAAATTTTACAGTACCCTTTGATATGTCAAAATATATCAGTGAATATCAACGATATTCTCCAAAACAGCATGCTTTTAATACTTGAAGTTCTTGGCAGAAGTGTGCCAAAGTTGCTATGAACAACTTCCTAAAAAATAAAAAATAAAATAATTAAAAGAAGGAGTTTTGCAGGTATTTTTCCAGGTCTGTCAAGTTTCCTGGCAAATTATCTGTGTTTGTGAATTTTTAGGTTACTGAAAACAAAAAGTACTCAGGAAACCTAAAACAGTAAATCATATAAACCACAAACCAGTTATGTCCATTTAGGAACGGGGGGGAAAAAATTCTTGTTTAATTTCTCCTCCCAGGGAGACCTGGACTGGTTGGGAAGATGAGCTAGTACAGAGATGCTGAATTATCTCAACATTGAGTTCAGGCAGATTGCCATGATTTGATGAGTCTCTCTTAGAGCGCCTATCTATAAAAAAATGATGTCATGTTATCCACTATTCAGTGCCAGGATTTGTATTAACATTGATTTACCCTTGAGGCTGGACAAAGTCCTCACAGATATTGAGTTCCTCATGATGCCTTTCTTGAGGGTTTATTACTTGATGCTTGACTGGTTGCCACCAAAGGATCCCTCATTTGATCATTTTATTTTTTATAAAATGGTTGACAAGGCCAAAAGCTGAAAAATATCACCCTTTTCACCTACTTCCTCTTAACCACAATGGTCAATATGATCTGTCAAAAGTCAGTGGAACTGACAAGTCATTTGAGCTATTTTAGAAATGTTAGACAACACCTACTTAGCTGAAGATGAAAAGGAGTCTATGCGCCTCAGACTTCTGATGGTTTTTTTCTTTACTGATGAATACATTTACACTGGAAAGATTAATGGGTTATGTTTTGACATGTAATGAAAAGAACTTTCACTTTACAAATGTATGGAGCTCATCAAGCAAAAGTACAATTTAATTAGTACCTGAGATGTCTAAAATGTAAAATTTTAATTCATATAAAAAAAAAAAAGGTATCCAAAACCCGCCAGTACCTACCAAGCTGTTTCAAAAGTGTATATGATTTAGCTGACTTTCAACGTAGTGTAGTAGAGGGCTGTTTCAAACTTGTGTGTTGAACTGGTTCACACACAAGGTTCATTAACTGTAAGCTGGAAAAAACAACCCTTCAACAGTGTATATGGATATGGATATGCATGAGAAACAGCACTGTGAGAATAAACCAGGTCGAAAAAGAGTGACACACTGCCACAGCTCAACTGAGAACATAGGGACTGTGCCTGTTTACTCCACTTGAGAAATTGATCTACACAGTATACTAACCTAGGGCTGTTTCAAACCTGTGTTGAAAAATTCAAGCTCAAATTACACTATTCTCCTGCTCTCTATTACAGTCAAGTCTTGCTATCCTTTTGTGAACTCAGGGTTGCTGGTTTCTTTCTTATTGCTACTTTTATTTGTTATCTTGCTTCCTGATTTATTTCATCAGGAAATGGGAGTTCAAAAAGACTTCAAGATAGGCCATTGCATCAATAGTTCTGGCCTAAATAGAATTAGGAAGTGGTAGGGTCTTGCCACAAATTCAATTTCAGCTCTCTCCAGTTTCTAGCTCAGTACTGAAGACCTCCCAGGTTCGTTGTGTTTTTCTGCCTGCCACAGAGGAAAGAGGCCCAAGAGAGAGTAAATTTCCTCAGGGAACACAGTAAATCATATCTGCACACTATGCTGACATTCACTAACAGACACCAAAGATCAATGCAGAAGAATCCAAGACTGAATGTAGGGAGCCAAAGGTTTCCTGGGCTCTTTATCTGATTTGTTCTTTCAGATTTTGCCTCCATTTTGCTCCTTTCTTGACCTGTATTCCTGGCAGTTAAATATGTGGCTCCCTGTGAAATGGGTTTGGAATTATAATCTTAAAAAGGCTACAATATAACAAGAAAGAAAAATGTGAGCTAGAACCAATAATAGCATTTCCACCACTGTAAGCCTTGTTACTCACCCTTACTTATTACAAGACCTGTGTCCAAGTGAAACATTTAAATCCTAAATTTTTATCTTTAAATTTTTATAATCAATGCTGAAATCATTCATTCTCCTTTCTCATAGCCTTTATGTTTTTGTGGTTGGATGTTTCTAATAAGTGCAATTCTACAAGATGCTAAGAATGGCACCACATCCCAGTTAACATTCACAGAACGGTGCTTTAGAAAATAGCACACAAAATGTATTTGTGTGTCTGCTACAGGGACTCACTTGAGCTGGAATATCTCTCTAGCAGTGCCTGTTGGAAAGAACATTTTATGGAGCCGTTTCAGCAAGTGTTGTGCTAGTGGTTCGACAGGTAGTTAAATAAATGCTTTTGTTCCACCTCTAGCTAGATTTGTAAAATGAATGAATTACTCTCAACCTTTCTCTTCTAGGCAGCAACACCCTTACTCACAGCTCAAACGTAGGACAAAAGTGAAGACTGATGCTTTCTGCTACTTTTCTGTAATTAGCTTTCTGTACTAATGGTACAGAATAAATACAGTAACATAATTTCAGATCTTACTGATGTGAAGGAATCTGACATATCTGACTGATATGTCAGGTACACATGCATAAACACTGCTCTGGTGTCCAGAGTCTTGTTAAACATTTGCATGGCACACAACTTCAGTTAAAGAAGTACCTTGCTTAAAGCAACACTTAAAATCTGCCTCTGAAGTGCTGAGCAGTCTTAGGCTGCTTTTCGTCGGCGAGTCGATTTTTTTATATATATGATGCAGACACAGGGGAAGCAACTGCTTATAAAAGTGTTAGCAGGGAACTACATTGTCTGAATTGACGTGCGTTAATACTTCAGTTTAACTACAATAAAATATTTTGTGGTTACTATTTAATGCATGGAAAGGTCAAAAATCCTTTCCATGTGAAACCTGTTGTAGCCTACATCATAACTCTGAGAGGGAGATCAAGGGTCAGATACAAGCCTGAAAAGCTGTTAGCTGAGGCTTTAATACAGAGCTGCCTCCTGATCCTATTGTCCTGTAAATAGTGTTCATCACAGTGCAGCCTTTTACTTGGCAGGATAAGCAATGAGCTTCAACATTACTTGCAAGGGCTTTTTATTTATAGACATCTCTGACTATTAACATCTAAAACCATCATGTGCTGTGTCATATTCTTCCACATAATGAGTGTATAAAGCAAATAGGCCTTCTGTTCAGAGAAAAGCCAGTGTGTGGTATCTGCACAAGGGTTTCCAAAGATAAGTGGCATTACTAAAATGAATTAAAAATGCAATTAGTGTCTCTAGAGACATATTTGGCAATGTCTGCACACATGGAGAAAAATTGTAACAAGTCACAGAAGTCTTAAGTTAAATACAGAAGAAACAAAATGGGAGACTGGAGGCTGTATAATGGGCAAAAGAACAACCCAAGGGATGATTTATTTTAACAGCTGTGTTTTGTAAGTGCTATGGAGCAAGCTGTACATACTGCAAATAGCCCTGAAGGACCTTAGGCCTTGAGGCCTGTCATTTCTTGTCTGTCTCCTCTCCTCTTCTGCTGGAAAGGTTGGGCTTCATTTTAAAACTCAGACTCAAATAGGTCACTTCTCCCAAGTATCAGGTAGAAACTGCACCACTGCATAAAAACAGCAACAACAGCAGTAACAAACACAAGAAGCAAACTGACAACATTACTATGCAAAAACCCCAAACTTCAAAAATAAATCCAGTCGGCAAAAAGGTCTGTAGCTGTACTCTTTGAATTCTGACTACTCGCTGTGAATGAAGTGTGTGTGTCCCAAATTTAAGAATCAGTTTTGTTCATTCAGGTTCATGTATGACAGTCAGGGTAAGAAACACATGGGTGTTTCACAGACTGAGATAAATAGAGCAAATTCAGCAGGTAGTCAGTCAATTAGTTCAGATGTTTCTTAGCTTCTCCTCTGTACATCCTGGATTGCACTGACATATGACCCTCTGTTAGAAAAGTGGAAATGATATTACCTAAAATGAATTTAGACAGCTTTAATTAGCACTTTCTTGGAGAGGTCCTGAGCCCCGACTTGCAGGAAGACTCGTTCCAGGGGCCCCTTGCAGCAGGGAGTTCGCAGAAAGCCACTCAGTATTGCAGGCTAAGATACTTGGCACGAGCTACTCTCCCTGCCCAGTTGCCTTCAATGCCTAGAAACATTCTGAAGAATGTTAAGTTTACATTAATGTGTAGCCCAAGGGCTTGTTTGGAGGCACTGTGAAATTTCCACACAGGCAAGCAAGCAGAAAAAAATGAACCATGAAAAAATCAGACTAATGTTTATTTGACTGTAAATGAAAATCACCATGGTGACACTGCAGTAGGATGATGCGGTAGGTCTGTCATTGTGTCTTCTAAATTCTGGACACTTTGTATGAATCACGCCTTTGCTCTACAGTGAAGAAACAAGGGGAAGGAGTATGAGGACCTTTTTGTGACCCACTGCAAGTCTGAACAGGGCTTCAGTAACCCTCCCAGGAATTAAACGTGCGTTGGGCTTCTCCATCCCTGCTTCAGCACAGGTGCCTAATGCTCCACAGAGCATTCCTATTGTAACTCCCCAGAAGGCATAATATGATGTGAGCTCCCTTCAAACAGAAAATGAGCTGCCAGTTGTTTTGATAGAAAAGTCCTGTTTCAACATTCCCAAATTTCTGGAATGGAATTTCTGGCCTATATGTGAAACTTCTTGTAGACCAAACATGAGCAATGAAAATTGGGCAGGAATGTAAAAAGGAAACCAATAGCTATGTAAATCAATAACTCTGTTTGGTAATCCCATGTTTCATCATCCTGTGTGCTTACCTGAAGCACAGTCCCTTCAGAAAGATAACACTTTCCACATGACCCAGCCTCTCTGTTCTGTACAACAGCGAGGGAATTAAAAGCCTACTGAGGCAATGCTTGACTTCAGCCCAGCAAAGGCAAAACACACAGAACACATGAAGGATGTTCTCATTACTAAAGAGCTATAGGTCATGTTATTGTCATCACCCCATTTTAGCACTGCTCATTTAAGCAGAAATGTACTCACTCTCCTTGCTTCCTTTCATCTCCTCTTTCTTTCATAGTAGACTGCCTGATGTTTGGGTTTTTTCTCTTTCTTTTAGGATGACTTCAAAACTCCTGCCAAGCTGGTTCCTACACCTCAATTAATTCTAGTTCAGTTGGTAACTGCACTGGAGCTCAACTAGTCTGAAAATACTGCTTAGTCATGCATATACCTTCTTTCTGATCTCTGATCAGGAGTGAAGTCTTGCTCTTCAGAGGATTCCGTAGACCTAGACCAGTGATTTGAGCAGGTCTGGATTGGTGCCCAGATGAATGCAAAGAGTAGTGAACTCCCTAAATAAAGGGAGGCAGTGGGGACTAATAGTAGATATGTGAATATACCACTAGAATGTTACTTCTATCACTTTTCCATGTCTTCCACTCCTCGGATCCCATAGCTCAGCTCACAATTGCTTTGCTTGCACAGTACTTCCATGCACAGAGTGGGTCACCAGTTAGATGTCTACTGCGGTGATGACACAAAGTACGATGCACTGTGGAAGGCTATAACAAATGCAACAATGAAGAAAAAAGAAAAAGACATGAAAATGCCTTCAAGTAATTTAAAATTACATTTCTTTAAACACTTGTCCAGCCAATTTGTTATTACCAGGTTGGGAAAAATTCTGGACAACAGTTAAAGTTTAATCTCTTCACGTGTTCTTTCACAGGAATGGAAGTAGCAATATGTGTTATTTTAGGTATCAATTACGTAGAATGAAACAGTTAAAAGCAGATGAAAATCACAGAACCACTGATAAATTGCAATGTAACTTCCATCTGTTTACTTACTGAATCTTAGAATTCTGAGTAGTGATCCACAAGCAGATTTGAATAAGCTTGTAGCAAAAAATGGTTCACACTATAACACAGCTTTTATTAATCTTTCATCTGTGAAATCAATTCCTTGTTCCAACAGATAAAGGTTTTGGATAATTTTATTTTGAAGAAAAGTGACCTATCAGTGAATAAATCGTTCATTCTTCTTTTATTGGTTTCAGTCACAGCTGTTATCACATCTGACCCCTGGAACCCATTCTGTACCTACAGCAGAACACTATCTTAAATTGGATTGCAAGAAAATATGGAATTACAGCTTTTGTGTATCCAATTTAAATTGTTTTATTTTTTTCCAGAGCTAAGCAGATCTAAGGGAAAAAACCCAACCAACCAACCAAACAAAAAACCCCCAAGCAAATAAAAAAAACCAAAAACAAAACAAACAAACAAAAAAAACCCCCAAAAAACCCCCCAGGAACTCACAACGTTCAGAAACAACAACCCTGGAAACAGCAGGAGTTACTCTGTTTAAAGAGTGCTATAGCCCCTGTTTCCAGTAACTTTAGCCTTGAGATGACAGCAAGAAATTTTGCATATAGCCAACAGTGATATTATATTACTAAACTCAAAAGAATTTGGCAAGTATGAGGAAGACCATTCAGGGTAATGCTAACAACTTCTGCCAAAGCTCACAGGCAACCCAGGAAGAGTCCCTAAGGCTAAAGAAGGTGGAAAAGGCTTTTGATGATTTCCTGTGTCTTTGATGTTAAGCCACACAGAACTGGATGTGTGTGTTCTCTTTAATGTTACCCAGGAGAAGTGTTTTTCCTACTAACTTTTAGGGCAGTTCCTGAGACCGTCTTGTGTGGCACTTTCCCAAATAAAAAAATGAAAATTAAAGCAATGATGTCAGTAATAAGAGAGCAGTGGAGACAAAATTCAGAAATCTGTACCCATGCTGGGGAACATGCTGTTCAGAGAGCAATTTCACTGGAAAAAGAAAAGCCATGTAAGCCTCTGCCAAGTGAGGCACAATCACAGTGGGGATCAGAAGGGAAATATCACTGTAGTAGGTGGTCAGTCCTGCCCAGGAGAGAGAGAGTGTGTAAAATCACAGTAACTTAGTGATGAGGCAGACTGAAACACATTTAGACTCTCTCCTGTCCAACACCTAAAAAAAGATAAAGATTGCAGTTAGCCCAGAGCTTCTCAGCTATAATCTTTTCTCTGCCCATCCTGTCCTCTTCCATTACCCGTTTCCCACTTCAGCAGGCTGACATGGTCATGTGTGCTGTGTGTCTGTGCGTGTCCCTGCCTGTCCGCATTTGGATGTGTGTGTTTCTAACTCACAGACCAATTTCAGCTTGAAGCCTTTCCGAACATGAAAGGTTTCAAGGATAAATGAATTTGCACAAGTTTAAATACCGTAGGCAGCTGTGTGGACATGGGTGGTCAATGCCCTGTCAGGGGGAAGAACAACAGTGTGACCTTGAGCCCACTGGCTATTAAGGATCTCAGAACAGGAGAAAAATTTGCTACATGCTCAAGCCCCTACACTAAGTTTACTTTATTATAAACCATACTCACAAAATAAAACCAGGTGGTTTTGGTTCCAGTCTCCTCAAAGCATTTTGTTCATGCCATGTTCTTTTGCTCCATGGAGTAATCCTGAAAAAAGCCTGATGTATACAGCTGCTTAGCATGAGGGACAGCATCTCAGGCTCTAAAGTGCAAACTGTTAACACAAGTACAAGGTTTTGGGCTCTAGGGAACCATTAAAGTTTGATAAATCTCAGCCAAGGTAAGGAAAGAACTGAATAATTTGGTCATAATTCAATTTATTTTGTTCCTAGTTGGTGCCTTCACATACTTGCTTAGAACAAAACCAATCTGACTTTTATTAAGGATTTACAAGTCTTGACCCCATTGAAAATTTCTTGTGATTGCATTTTCATCCAGTGAAACCAAAGGATACTAACCATGTGCAAAATATATGTCCATTTTCTCACAGATGTAACAGTTCCTGTTTCAAAAATAAATGACAAGGTTATAGGGGGAAAAAATCAACAAAAAACCCCCCTGATTAAGGTCTTTAATTCTAAACTGTGGATTATTTGATGTCAAAGACAAATTATGGTTCTTCAGGTTTAGATGTCAACTATAATGCTGCCAGATAATAATGAATGCCTTTCTGTTTGAACCAGATTCAACATGAAATAAAAGCTAGCTTCAAAACAGTCAGCGCAGTAAGGAGATGATCTAGCAAAAAAAACCCACCTTGTTTTTCAGATCAGTTTTTTTTCTGCTGATGAAAGGTTATTACTTAGAAAGTAAAATCTTGTTTTCAGGGAGATGGAATATTTTCTAGACCTACTTACAACACTGGGGGTTATGGCTTATGCTTGTCGCTTCTGAAAACCCAGCTTTGACAAAAGGGAAAATACAGGCAAGTAAAGGAATCAGACTGTGCAATCCATGCTTTCGGAAGGGAGAAGGCAAGATTAAATATAGTAGACCATTTTTAGTGTCAGAATCTGTGATGCTAAGTCACTTACTTCACTCTGACAGCTTTCCTTGCTCACCTGTTGCCTAAGTGTTCATGTTCTCACACTGTGCAGCCAGGGAACCTTCTCATGGCAGCATGCAAGATGATGTAACCACTATCATGCTTTAGCTGAGGATTAATTTAGGATGTAGCCTCTTTTCTAGATTACACACAAGTCTGTTGGCCACATTTCAAGGTGATATGCAAAGGTGCAAAGGTTATGGAAAAAGCAGTTACAGGACTTTATATTCAAATGAGTAAGACTGCGTATCCCCCCATGACAGACTGAAAAGATAAGAGACCATGTGATAGCTCTCCCAAACTGTACCCTTCTAAAGCACAGTGTTACCCTAAATAAATATATCTAAATTCCCAGGCAAGTAGGTCAGCAAGGAAAATGTCTAGGATTTTTCAGACCTAGCAATAAGTTTGATCATCAAGCATATTCTTACTCACTCCCTCTCTCAGGCCACTGTAACTATGTCAGTGAACAATATAGACAGGCTACAATGTTTTTCCCTGGAGTGGTAGCTCCGGTACAGAGAAGATATTTGATTTCCAAACCCACACATAGTTCTTAATATCAAGCGGTTGGAATGGCTAGGCCAGGTGCCAGACTGGATCTTTGGAAATTTATGTCGTTTCCTCACCCACAGACAGCAAAAGTTTATGCAGCTGTACTCTCATAGTGACCCACTCATTTGTCTCCTCTGTTGTGGCCAAGAGGTTTCTTCCAAGAGGGAGGACATAGTTCATACTCAACTGGCATTTGTCAGTGGCCCTCTCAGATGCTCTGATGAACAAGTGCACTTGTAATCATGGTTCTTGATTAAAAGCAGTCTAGCCATAAGAACAAAGCTAACAGCACTGATTTGTTTCATACAAGCCAGCCCAAAGCTTGTCTTCAGTTGCTGCCACACTGGGACAGATCTAGACTTGCAAAACTGAATAAATGTCTACACTTTAAAATGCCTAAACTGCCCAACTTTATACTGAAGAACACATTTTTATTTATCTGTAATTATTTATTTTTTAAAAAGGGAAACCACAGATTCTGAAATGCTGTTCTTCTCCTTGATCTTTTTTTTACTTTGTGACAGCACAATATCTCTAAAGCAGCTCAGATAGGAAAAGAATAAAGTAGATGGCTTAGGCATTACTTTTTTAAAAAAATTTTTGAATCTTGTCATCACATCAGGATTTCTAATAATCGTATACCAGATGCAAAATAATTAGGCCTATGCCTGTTTGTAAGCTGGGGGATAATTGAGATGATGACAATCTAAAGCTCTTCTATTATAAGAAAAGTGGACATGTCTCTTGCTAGACTGGATATTATTCTCACATATTCATATAACCTAAGGAATTCACCTTCAGCTATCAGCACAGGATCTAGATGTTTAGAAGACGTTTACTCAGGGAAACTAAAAATTCCTCTATGTGTACGGGGCAAAAGATGCCCTGGAACTTGAGAACCTGAGTAAAACAATTATCAGATGAAAGGAAAAAAAGAATCCTTTTTCTACTGTAAAAACCAAAATAACACTTACAAAATCAATTGGTACTAGTGATATCAGCCAAGATCTCCTATAACATTTGTCTTCGTTCTCAAAGTTGCACACGTAGTACCTACAAAAGTGCCCGAAGCTTCAAGAAAATTAACACATTTTGATTAATTGAAGAAAGTTGTTTTCCCTAAAGCTCTACTGAATCCTTTCACTCTCCTTTCCCTTTTTCTCTCATCTGGAGAGTTAGCAGTTCCCTGGCTTATTCTCTGCTGTGCACATGAGATCCCCTACCCTTAGTTCAAAACTAATCACCAGCAGTTCCTCCTAACAATCTCCCTGTCCATTAAGGTCACTCCTGATGTCATTAAGATAGTGCTTCTTTATTACTGCCCTCAAAGCATCAGTGCTGATAAAGACAGAGCCAAGGGAGGCAGAAAGTGATTCCTCCCATTCATGTTAGCAGGGATTGGTAGGGGAATAGAATTAGACTCAGGGCATAGCTGCCTGGCCTGGAATGCTCTAAATAGGAAAAGAGGCTATTTCTCCCTCCTAGCTGCAGCATTGCCTGAACCTCAACGGTGTAACTGATATAGAAAAAAAAACTCAGCTCAAAACACAAAAAAACGCCCACCAAAGCTAAAAATGCTCCTCTTCAAACCAAAGAAAATTAACAGGAAGCATTAGTAACTTTATCTGTGCAAAGAAATTATGTCTGATCACTCAATCAAAAATAAATCAGATAACACACTCCAAACTGATTCCAATGAATTAGTACTCAGGAGTTTCCGATTAATTGCTGCCAGCCAGCCAGAAAACATGTCTTCTGTAGTGTTAATTTTTGTTCAAAAAGAAAATTACACTTCCAAGGGAAACATTTCTGTGTCTTTAGCACAGCTATCGGAAGTGTCTTATTACACAAGGTTAAAACAACTGGCATTTTGCACTGCAGACACATCAGATGGGTGAGAGGAGTTGTGGGAGAAGAAGGAAGTGAAAAAGCTCTCTCCTTATCTTGGTATTAAACCATAAAAACCAATTAAATCTTTAATCGTCATCTTTCAAATGAACTATGTGGGGGGATGAATCTTTAAGAAGTGCAAATGACTTTTTCTCATAACAGAGATTACATCAGCTGGGATGGACACAAGAACAACACAGAATTTCACCAGACTTTGAAGGACCTCTATATCTCAGAAACAACATTATATTTGTCTGTGGTATCATTTTCTCAAAGCAGTAACATTGACACTACTCCCTTGCAGAAGAAATGGGAATGCTGGATAACATAGCCATAGAACAGATAAATGGTCTGTGGTGTTTGAAAGTATATCTAGAGCTGGAATTAGCCCACAGCACAGTTAAGTTGTCAGTGTACAGACAATTCCTGTGCCTCACTGCTGATATTCACTCAACAAATAGTCAGCAAGGACCCTTTCTAGGTAGAAGAAAAAGCCTAATCAAAAGCAGAGGCACAAACCAGGGAGGAAAAAATCTTAATCATTCTGTGATAGCTGTGAAAGTGACGACTGAAAACAACAGCCTGCCTTTATGGCAGCACAGTTTGGTATACTCAGCTCCACCTTGTATTGACTGTCCAATCCAGAAAATAATTCCTCTGGAAAAGATAAACAAAATAATTTCTACTCTTTATTTAACTATAACAATACATTACCATGTTTTGATGCTTTATTCTGTCCATAAAATGACTTGCAATAGCTAATTCAAAAGCTTGTCCATTGTTGTACAGGCAACTCTTACAACATGGCTGGATAGTGTTAAAAGAGATTATCTCTTAGCTAGTACTTGTATCCCCAAGTATATCATTGATGTATAATCAAAATATGAAATTCAATCATAATATAAAATATTTATATACCTACACACACTATAGAATGTGTATATTATATAATAGCTAGCTTTTTGTAATCACTATGCTTCATCCCAGCCCAGCCTTTTACATAGAATCACAGGGTATTCCGAGCTGGAAGGGACACACAAGGATCATCAAGTCCAGCTCTTAAGTGAATGGCCCATACAGGGACCAAACTCACAAGCTTGGCATTATTAGCACCATGCTCTAAACAACTGAGCTAAGCATCCCGTTGTTCTTAGTCCACAAACTCAGAACAGGCAAGTTGCTTCTACCAGACCTGCCCCTTAACTCGCAATCATATTTATTTCATACAAAGAGACACTGATACTCGTGATAAACTCTGTGTGCATCTGCAAACCATCCTGTACTGCACATGTGCAAACAACATTTTCATCAAATATCTCTTTGCACAAGGGAACCCTGTGGAAAGGTGCATACACAGTGCATTTTGATTTAAGATCAGCCCGTGCCCTAAGCTTCTAAATACAGGCAAATACCCCCACAGTGAAGAAAAGAGTAACACAGTAACTGCAAAATTGTTCTGAAACTTGATGGAAAGGTTCCCTATTGCCCCCTCTAAATTCCTGTCGCCCATACCATCACCCAGAGGAACCAGCCACAGATTCAACAGGTGGCCAGGGGTATTAGAATGATTCTGTACAATTGCCAAGGCTGGTTCTCAAGTCAGGAGATAGGTTCTCAAAAAAGTCAGAGAGAAAGGGGAAAAAACCCCCACATTCTCTGTGAAAGTTTTATTTATAATTCTGAATGATCCCAATCACTGTCAGAAGGAATAATATTTGTTAAAAAGAATGCAGAAGTAAGCCCTTCCCTGTCTTTTTCTCCCCTCTTCCTCTCTTTCCTTTATTCATAATTTTTAGGAAGGAGAAAAGCAATTTTGTATGAAAACTGGCATTGGTCTTCCTGGTCAAATGGAAGGAAGAAGGACTTAGAGCACTTGCATTAGTAATGGATGCTGAACTCCTGCCCTCAGTTCTGCCACTGTGGTCTACAACTTTTTTTCAATGTAGTTGCTGCAGATTTACCTTGGAGCAAGAGACAAGAAGCATGCTCAAAGGGTGAACACAGAGGAAGAGAGCAAGTTTGTTACTCTTTCAGCTTCGTACCTTAACTGCTGCTCCAAAGTGAACATCCCAATCTCTGCAGACATCCAAAGCCACCAATCTGCATGCAAAACATCTTCCGCTATTTCGCCTTCTCATCAAACACTCAGTGTTCAACTGAAGTCACTCAATTCTATTCAAGCTAGAGTTTCTCCATATTGAACAACAGTGTTTCAACACAGGCAGGACTTGTGCACATCTACTCTTCACCAGCAAGCAACTGAAGCAGAGAAAAAAACCTCTGCATTGTCAAGGAATAATTCTTGGAAATAAATTACAATAATTTTAAATTTGGAAAATACAAGCATTTGCAAAAAAGTCTGCAAGTATTTAAAAATACATGGTGCTAGAAGAAAATTGCTTTATGTATTTCAGTTTCTTTTTTTTATTCAATGAAGTATTTGGTTCAATTAAAGCAAGGCTTAAGAAATCTCACCTATGTCATAAACAATCACAGATTATAAAAAGCTTCAAAGCAAATCTCTTATTACTTATGCATCATTCTCACATGCAGGTCCAGCTGCAGTCACTGGAATGCAATACTACAGCTTTTTTTTTGCTGTCCTGTGGGGTGATTATTATTAATAATGTTGGAAAGGGATATTTGTATCTTAGTTATGACATTTTAGATTTTAAATAAAGCATTTGATAGGCAGCTTTGAAAACGAAGTCATTGTAAACTTGCAAGTTGTTACCTGAGAATTAAACACCGAGAAGTGTTTCCTTATGCAATTGGACAAGTCTCCTTCTTAAAGGTTTTGAATGCATTTTCTCAGTTTTAATGTTGAAATCAAGCATACCAAGTTTTACTTTTGTTATCTCTAGGCCTATAGCACTCAAGGCATCATGTAACATCCAGTAGATAATTTTAGCTCTGGCCAGACTATTATGTCTATACCCATACTTTACAACACTCTAAAGTGGACCTTATCAGTTAGCAAAGCAAGAACCCTGGAGACCTAATATTACTGGGAATGTATTTGCAAATGTTTAAGGATGCAGGGCTCAAAGAGGGATCCTAATGAATCAAAGCCAGATGTTCTCCTACCTAAAAGCCATCGGAGAGACCAAATTACTGACAGCTGATACCCTTGAAAGCCACACTAAATAAGTGACAACTATTCACCAGGGGTGCAGCAACCAGAGGAAATAGGTTAACCAGTTTGCACATCACTTGGCCTTGAAAATGTGATTCGATTCAGATACTTCTCAGTGAATATAACACTACTGGACAACTATATTTGACACTAAAAAAGAGCACCGAAAATTTACTCAAATGCTTTTGAAAATCTTTGTATTTTATTTGCAAAGACCAATCTGTGATGCAGAGCAGTGAGGCAAACATGCCTGAGGTTTGGCAAAAGCAGCTGAACAAGAAGTGCTTCTTCACACACACAGGTGCTTTCCATAGTACAGTTTCTGAAGAAGAAAATTCAAATGAAACTGTAGTTGAATTTTGCATAAACATAACACTTCTAGTGTTTTGCTTTGTATGAGAAGTGTCTTCCAGAGAGAAAAGGAAAAAAAAAGGGTCTCACTTAGCTGCTTATTAGCTGTGAGGAAATCTGAAAAGGTCAGAACCTCAGCCATGGTTATTGGCTGTCTGGCCGGGTGTGTTGATGCTGCAGGCTGCATTGTGGTCCCAGATAAAGATAAAGCCAGTCACTGAGCTAGTTCAGACATCAAAAACAATCCAGCCAGAGCATTAAAGGCCTCAGCATGATCTCATTTACTCGGTCTGCCTTTGTTTCTAATATGTGTTTGATGTTTTTTACAGTATTCAAAGGAACACCGCAATAATGAGAAAATAATAGCCCATAGCCTTTTTTCTCCTCATGTTGACATTTTAAAGAACATAGTGATAATATGACATTATAATTACAGAACCGTTAGGCCCAGTTCTGAAGTTCTTACTTGGTTTCTGGTTCAGGAAAATAGAGCAATTTCTGAGGTCTGACAAGTAATGAGCTCAATTCAGCACCTTTTTTGTTTTTGTTTTTTTTTTAATAGAATATGCTGAACAGAAAAACAGAACAGCAAAAGATTGTGTTGTAAAACCCTGGCACAAAACTTGATTCCTCTCTCCAGCAATATACATTAAGACATATGCAAAAGCACATACAAGTCACTCAGTTATTCAAGAATCTGTTTCTCTGACTCATCTGGAAACAATAACATGAGGGGAAATTAAGTAGAAAACAATGCTTTCTTTCTGCTCATTCTCTCCATATATCCCTTCTGCCAAAAGAACAGGTGCTGCTGCTCTCATGGGTGGCACTGAAAACCTGGGCTCTGCGGAGCTAGAGCTTCCCAGAAAGGACCTTCTGAGCAGTCTTTTTACTTGAGTAAAAAAATGGCTATCTGACAGGAAGCCCTGCAAAACCAGGGATATGAATGTGGGTATTTTTAAAGGATAAAGAGTTTAAAAATACATGTGCTGGTGCAGCCTGGATTTAAGTGCCATAATTTAGTTTTAACAATAATGCAGGTGGATGTAAGAGCTGTGCCTACACACAGACACATGCTCACTCCTTGGTAGGGCAGTAACAATTGCTCCCCACCCTATTGCTGCCTAGGTGAGATTTGTCATGGGTAGAAAAAGGACACCAGCAAGGCTGTCCTGGCCTCACACAGACATCAGCATCAGCTGACTGACAGAAACTCCCTGATGGACAACTCTCTTTGCAGCTCTTTGTTATGCTCAGAAGCACTTTTGTAGATGCTTGCTACATGTTCACAAGATAATATGTTCCCATAAGGTGTGCTTTGTACATGGCTTGAGGTAGCCAATAGACCACAGAGCAGCCATGCTGACTATGGTTAGTTGAACTACAATAATTCACTGGCCAGCATTTCAGGGAGTCTCAGCTGACACAGGTGAAGAAGGTGTCACAAAATGTCTGTTATAGAAATCCCCATGACCATCTAGACTGTCAATGGCCAGCCTGTTAGTAGCACTCCCTATGTGAGAATTAACCTTTGCAGATGATCCCAATAAATCAGTTTCCTTAGCTAACAGTCTGTGCACAAGTATTTGAACAGCATACCAGTAGAGAAAAGAAACAAGCTTAGGTGGGATATGACCCAGATTGGACATGAAGTAGCAGGAGTTTTCCAAGGAGAAAGAGGAAGGTTGTTCAGCAGTTTCAGCTTTACTCAAGTCTTTGGAGACAAGTTTAATTCTCTGCTCCAACTATTTTCTTCCTATGTTGTTTTTGGAAAATTTCAAGATAATAAATGTCTAAGTACCTTTAATACTGCACCCTTAGATTTCCTGTAATTTGATTCTTCATTTTTACATTGAGTATTGTAATAATTCCTGATCTTACAGGGCTGTTTTGAAGGGCAAGTGCACTGAAGGTGGTCAGGTGCTCAGGTATTGCATTGGTGAGGGCCGTGGAAACGTCTGGCTCATAATCTGTTGATATGGTGCCTGGCTGTGTGACTAGAACAAATCCTTCCACCTCTAGTACCTCATTTCATCTTCAGAACTAGGAGAATATTTTTCTACTCCTTTTCCAGAGTATATTAAAGCAGCACTCATTAATGCCAAAATGAGATGAGAAAAATAACGATGAGCAGCTTTTGAAAGCTTATAAATAAGCAAAACATACTCTTGTAATCAGAATCCGTGATAGCTTTACTATGAAAGGAGACTGTAAACAACCAGAGGAAATGCAGCCTGAACTAAAACCCAAGGGAATGAATGGATATATGTTTTAGGTTCCTTGATATCATGCAGATAAAGAAATAAGACTGCTTAAGAAAAAGATAAGACCTTATTTTCTCAGTATAAGATTGAGATCATCTGTGTATTCAGAACATTAGGAACTTGGGGAAATCCTGGCCCTAACATTTTTGGGGTTTTAGATACCTGAAATATCTTAATTATAATTGGTCCCTCAATACCACTTGAATCAAACTCTACACTCTTCAATACTGCAGATCTTTAGGTTTCTTTACACTTTGACTTCTACAGTTCAAGACTTATGAAAATATTTAGATGTTTAAAAATTGCAGGGAAATGATCACAGACTTTTCAGATGCTCGTAACAAGATAAAGTTCTAAATTCTACTGGAATCTGTATTTACATTCTAGGCAATGTCTGACTGCATATCTGCATAGCTCAAAGCCCCTAGAATTAGATCTTCTACCATTTAGGTGCATTAGAAAATTTTAACTAAATCATATTGCTATGATTTATTTTGTGCCTCCCTTATCAGTTACAGATGAGCAACTACTGAGACAATTTCATACAATATGAGTCATCTGGAAATACTTTGGTAAGGGTTTTACAAAAGCTTAAATAATTCAAGCTTATTACTTGTGATTTATCATTTATTTGTGTAACAGTGGTAATGCAAGGCTATACATTATCCAAAATGAAATACTTATATGAAAAGGAAAATGAAAACCTACAGCTTTTTTATATCAATTTATGTTTATAGAGAAAACTGCAGATTATATATGCTACATCAGGTACAACTTCCACCAATCCATCACATCTTCGCTCAAAAATCACCTGACTGCTGTGCCAAAATGTAAAAGCGCTTTAAAGAAAAAGATGTGGAGTAATAGCTATTATTCTTGTTACTTCTGATGCAACACTGTGCCAGCCACTTTCCATTAACAGATGATCCTAAAGAGACTATCTAAAATGTTACATAGATGAGAAAAGCTTGGTAATGCTGTCCAAAAGAAATTGCTGATTTGGGAACTTAATTCCCTCAACACTGGAAGGACAGTAGAAAGATTATTGATGCCACTAAATGAAACTCTCTGTTAATGAGCTACATGAGACCAAGGTGAGGGTCAACCCTCCCATTTCTGCAAATTTTAGTTTCATTTTCACTGATCTATCTTTACAGAAAGTGAGGCTTCCATTCCATTATTAAGCTGCCCTAAGATGCTTATGGTTGACGTGTTTGGCAAGCAAAATGATTTGTAACAAGAAAAAAACAACATGAGACTAAAGAGAAAATGCAGAGCTGAGAGATTCAACCACAGATTGTTTTTGTGACAACTTTTTTACGTTCATTTTACTTAATCAGTCTAAGTATGTATTACTGAGAATCAACCCTGTTCTGCATGGCTGGGAGAACGACCTATCAAGTCTTTTGTTGAATGACATTCTAGGTCAAAGTAAGGAAACCATGAGGTGTCATCATGATAATTGAAATGTTACAGTTCAGATATACTTATTGTCAAACCAAGATAAGGGAGCAAAAATAAAAATTCTTGTTATTTAAATGTGCAAATCTTTCATTTAAGTGCACAGATCACTGTGTGGTTAGACACTACTATTTTTCTGTTTTACAGATAAATATGTAAATGAGTTCCCTTTTTTGTGGACAAATCTCTGCACCTTGAAGATAGAGATCATTATCTGTTTTCTGTAGTAACTCATAAAAGCCATAGCTGAGAAGTATCACATTTTCTATTATCATGGTATATTTTTCTTTTTTATCTAATACATGAATGGGTTCAAAATTATGTTTTTAAAATTATCTCAGAATTGAGAATACCCTTAAACCAATATATTTCTCAGAATGTTCCCAAATGTGTAGTTATTAATACCCTTTATATGCATATTTGACTTTGTGAAGTGCAATCACATTTTCCCAGAAACTATCCAGGATGTTTGCCAAGGACTACACTTACATCAAGGACAGCACATTCACTTCAGAAGAAGTGAATTTTTGGTAGCTAAGAAGCCTCAGAAACAATGTTTAAATTTTAAGTGGGTTAAAGTTTGTCTTCAGACAAAAATCTGCCCACAGACTTGCCCTATCAATTACTGACACACAAGTTAAAAAGAGGAAAATGTTGTTGTTTTTTTTTTTTAATTTATATTGGTTTTTATGCAATGTATGTTTTTTTCTGCTATACAAAACAGCAAAACTGAGCAACACCTATGTCATAAATCAAGAGAAATAATCCGTGATCTCCAAAATGGCTTTGAAATCACCAGAATGGATAGAGGGCTATTTTCTTGCCTTGGACATTGCCAGACATCAGGAATTTCAATTTGGTTAAAAGTTGTCCTGTAATGTTCATGTTCTATTCTATTCTTTCTTTTTCTCTTTATAAGCGGAAGCAGAGAATCAAAGAATATGAAGACAGAAAATCCCGACCAGTTTATACATTTATGCCCATCTCTGTCTGTTAGTAGATTGAGTGTTCCTTGGTGTACTCATCCACAGTGGCTTTAAAACTCAAACACGTTTTACAGCTGAAATTCTAAGGTCTGCTCAGACATATCCACTTACTACCTGACACTTGGGACATTTTCTATACTAAAGGGAAATAGTAAGAATAGTAATTTAAAACTTCAAGCTTACAGTAGTTGTTTCTAACATAATTTCCAGTAAAAAAAGATATTTTTGCTCTATATTGTACTAATGTTGTAGCCCCATGAATCTTCAACAGTTTTTAATACAAACCAATTGACTTTGGACAAAAATCTAGGTTTAAATACCTTAAAAGGGCAAGAAAAAGTCACTGGGGTTCTTGCTGCAAGTATTTTATTGTAGAGAGTCCATAGCTTTCCACTTCTTTAGAATTTGCATCATTTCAGCAATTCATTAAATAATTTCAATGGGGAACTCTATTCATTCCTCAGAGCCTCTTACGGCTGTCCTTCATGTCTCAGGCTGTCATTTGCAAAGGCTAGTTTGATAATCAAGTGCCAAATCCTTCAGTGGTTTTCAGCCAGCTCTCTATCTGTGCATTGATAACTTCACTGTAAACACAGCTATTGTGAACAATTTTTATAAAGTAACTGAACGCACTGGCTTGAGTGTTTGATTCACGGGTTAGATTTCCATTGATAATAACAAGATATGGCAGAAATTATTAACACATTCTATCCTGAAAAACAAACCTGCTGCATTTCTGTTATATGAAAAACTTTATTTTCTCTCAGTTTTCCTGTTACTTTCCAAGAATAAAACCCCAGGGCCAGTTTTCAAAAGGTCTAAATGCTTGCAACTCCTACCAACTTCAATTAAAATTCTGTTTTGAACACTTTTGAAAAACAGACCTGCAGCACAATGGTTCTTACTGTTTATGGAATACACACAGGGTTTTCTAATGGTCATGCAAAATCTCTGATTTTGTCACCCTAAAGATTAACAGATGAAATTTGTTTATTATAGTATTTCCTGTCTCTGAAAGATGAGAGCATGCTGCCCACATTTGAGTCCATCTTTCCAAGGAGTTTTTGAGTTTCATGTCAGAGGTGGAGGTAATTATGCTAGGTTTAGAGATTCATCAGTAAACAGAAGAAATGAATCATAAGCACTTAATAGCACTGATGCAATTACACACACACACACACAGACCACCCGCCACCCCACCCCACTTCCATTCAGCTGCAAAAATATAAGCAATTGCACTCAGCTTCTGGGATTTGGAAAATGCTTTTTCCCTCTTTTGTTCTTTGAAGCATACTCACTCACCCTATTAATTTTCTGCCTATTCCCAGAAAGCAGTTAAATATTAGATGTTACTTTCAATTGCCTCATTGCAATGCATGGTAGCATTTACAGCTGAAGAGGTATCTGAGCTAGAAAGTGAAGACACAGATGTAGGGGGGAAAAAGCAAGAGAAGACAGAGATGTTCGCTGTGAGTTGAAACTG
Source organism: Gymnorhina tibicen (assembly GCA_013399875.1). Classification (NCBI taxonomy): domain Eukaryota; kingdom Metazoa; phylum Chordata; class Aves; order Passeriformes; family Artamidae; genus Gymnorhina; species Gymnorhina tibicen. The sequence goes on along the minus strand of VXAZ01018984.1, from coordinate 9,438,920 downwards.
TCTGTCGGTGTCTTACAGAAACAATTAAACTAAAGAATGTAAAGAAAAGTATCTCTAGGGAAATACTTCTCTCCTGGAAAGCTGTTTGAACATAAAGGACTGCTCTTACTTCCCCAGATCTTTCCTTCCCCAGAATCAACCTGCCTATTAAACTAATAGAGTAAAATGAGCAGTAAAATGAAGTGATTGCCTTTGAGCAGGTTGTGAGGTTCTAAGGCCGTGGGCTGCACCCGACACGCTGCCATCGTGCTGCACCAAATCTGTCACCACACGGAAGAGTTCAGCAGGCTCTCCCTCTCCATAGCTCTCCAATATAATGCACCACTCTGGAGAGAAGCTGTCAAACTCTGACGGTGGAAAAGGCATAGTTAGACAAAGAAGTAATTTGATTGGGAAGATTATCACAAAATTATAGTTTTGAAAGGCAAGACAATGAAAAGTGAAGGGAGAAATTATTTGAAGCAATATAATGTTTTTTAAAATTTAATAATCTGGCACTATTTTGAAGAGTTAAGCCATTTTTTAAATTCCTTTTCTCATTGCTTGCACATCCAGATTACCAAACAGCCCACACTGTCTTTATTTTTGGCAGCAGTGTTAAACCAATCAGGTATTTGTTACTTTAAGAGGCTTACATTTTGTCTCAGCTATGATTACACTCTATCATGCTGTATCACGTGTGTGGTGTTGCTTCCCTCTTGGCAAGCTAAATATGCTGCCATTTAGCTAGTTATAAATAAGCAGTAAATGTCCTAAACCTTTTTATTCCCTGTTTGACAGTCTACATGACATTATCATGTAGTAGTTCTGTAATGCAGTTTTTAAACCTATTTTAATGCAAATTAAATCTATTACCTAATACCTAGACATGTTCAACTTGACTAGTATTATTCAGACTGGAGATTTGATTGTGTTTATTATCTACCTCTTATTGCTAGGCTTGCACATATTTTCCTTTGACCTTTTTTTTCCCTGTAATTAAAGGGAAAATAACATGTTTAATTATATGAATGGGTTTATTATTGTTAATAATGTCTTTCTGGTGAGTTATTATAAAGTATTTGCTCAAGAAAATCTCATTGTGGAAGTGGCACTGCCTCTCTTCAGCACACTAGCAAATTTCACCTTTACTCGCTAAAACAAATAGGACATAAAAAGCTAAAAACTGCAGCACATTTTTTCTTTTGGACACTTCACTCTGTCTGGTCAGTTACCCATTTTTATGTACAACTGCATTTTCTTCTTCCCACTCAGAAGCACAATATTGCCCTCACTGAAATTTTCGATGACATTTAGAAAACTTACAAGCATGGCTTGCAGTGGAATAACAAATATTCTGGAAAATTTTCCATTTAATGAAATTGACATGTAGGTCCTCAGCCTCTTGATACTGTCTCTTTAACAACTAATCTCTTTGATAGAGGGTCTCAAAACTGTATAATTACTCCAGTTAATGGATGGATTGTTCTCATTAAGAACCAGAATTTCTAGCATGAAAGCCAGCTAAACAGAAACCAGAAGTCTAGGCTTATTGGCTTTGACACAGAACAATCATTAATTTCAGTGTATATTCATCAAAACTGCTCTCCCTGCAACTGTGTCTTGCAGGTGTGATTTCTGGAGACTTGAATCACATACCTCCAGAGCAACAAAAGAGTTGAAACAGTCCTGCAGCTATTAGTTGCACATTCAGAAATATTTTTTATGGTCCTATTGCAATTAAACAGCTGAGATGCTGTTATGTGAGAAAAGAAGTTCTGTGCAAGGATGGTTAAAATGTAAAGCCATGTATCAGCACAGGTTTGTTTTATGTGAGTTTTATAGTGCAGTAGGAGTTGAAATTCAGCCTGTGATTTTCATCTACAAACCTCTGCTGTTACAGAATCCTGGTTAACTCCTTGTAAGACCAAGTGGTAAACAATCCCTTTACAATCCCTTCTGGAACACTTCTGTAAAGGACATCTCATTATATTAAGCCAAGTTGGCAGAGTCATAGATACTGTTGAGCATTTATTAAAGTACCTCCTACATTACTATAGCTGTGCAAAATCTAATTAGAATGGAAGCCAATGTATATAGCCTTATAAATAAAATAAAGTCTACAGTAGAGACCTGCTGTCTTTGCACATAATCAGAGTGATCATCTATACAGCAGATGGCTACTTAGTCAGTTGGCTAAGGGTTACAGTACATTTACATTTGTAAAAATGGATGAGAGTTTGTTAAAATCCTTCCAAATAACTGATTTTCTGTGATGTACTTGCCCAATAACATAACTTAAAAGACAGTTTATTGGCTAATTGAAAAGATCAAAAGGGAAATCAAACTGGCTAATTAAGGGGCTGTTGTAATAACACCTTTTTATCTGTTTCCATTTAATATTCCTTGATTTTTACTATCCTGAAAAAAATAATGACACTTCATTGAACATAAAGCTTAACTGCACTGCTGCTCTGGATAATCTTCCAGACATTTAACAGCTTTTTAGCCATATGGACAATGCATATACAGCTAGAAAACAGTTTTTATCCAGATACACATGAATTCACAGGGGAATAAGAGGGCTATATGTATTTTTGGAAGTTAGGGGAAAGCATCTGGCAATCACAGAAAATGTGAAAATGCTTATTTGTTTACCAGGTGTATTAGAAAGTTATCTTCAAAAAAATTCCAGTAAAAATAACATGAAGCATAGATTCATGACTTTATAATCTCTTTCTCTTTAAACACACACAGAGTAGAGGAAGGTTGTGGATAGCTCTATAACTAACTTGTTTCAGAGCTGCAGTTAGTGTCTCTGTACTCTGATATGCATGAAAATTACGTGTGCTTCCCAAAATTGCCACACTGACTCATTAGAAAATGAATTTATACAGAAGAAGTCCAAAATCTGTTAATTCTTTTAGGAATTACAATTAATTACAATTTTTGAATTGAAGATACTTAACACTCAATGCCAGACTAATCTTAGCAACACTGAAACTTCAGGCCTCTGATAAAATTAAAACAGAGAATTGTAGATACGCTGCGTTACAATTTTTCAGTTAAGGTCATTTTTCCTTCCATTCTTTTTATTCATTGTAACAAAAAGTTATTTATTCAGTGCACTCTAAAGGATAAATATTCAACTCCAAATCATACTGTGAAGAACAGTCTCTTCTAAAGCAATTGTCATCTCTTATTCTTCCCCAGCGGGACTGAAACCAAAGCTGAGCTCCATTTCTGGCAAAGACTGGATGGCAGCCTCCACACCCTCACAGATCAGGAGGCCACTGTGCTCCCTATGGCTGTCTCAGGTAGGACTAAATTCACATTGTGCTTGCAGCTCAGCATCACACCGAAGTTAAAACCAGACACTGCACAGAAATGAACGATTTACAAGGCAGAGATAATGTATCTCCTAATTACCCCCACTTGGTAGGCACACCTATAGGTGCAATACAACACAGGAGGAAGAGAAAATCTGGCCAGGCAAAATGCAGGGTCACACGATCCAGTTAAAAGGAATTAAAACCCTGCTAAAGTAGAAGGTGGGACAAATGTACATGTCTATGATTTGGAGCAAAATACACTACACGGATGTTGCAAGTGTTCATAAAAATGCATTATTATCCCACAACTCAGTAATTAAGACTAAGCTTTGTAGCATTCCAAACAGATCAAGTTAGAAATGTACTGTAAAAGTTCTGAAAGAACTCAATATTATAATAAATTCATAAATGAGGAAATTATGATAATTCATAAATTCCAAATGAGGACTGAAGAATTTGTGATACTTCACAAATGAATGACAAAATTTTTCAATAATAGAACTGTACAGAAGCAACACTTCCATATTATTTTTTCACTGAATTGTCTGTTTCTTTATGTCATTTTTCAGCATTTATATTCTTTTTCTTCCAATAGACCTATTTACCTCTCAGTGATCCTACTCTTTCTGGCACTTGAGGTGAATGAGAATGGAGAAGAACAGCCCACTTGTCTGCAGTGGAACAGGAATTTTCATCTCTTCTAAGGTAAATAAACTTTAAATAAACTTGAAGTCTTTTTTCTTCACATACCAGATGATTTTTTTAATTGAATTTGATTTGTTCTTCTTTTAGGTTTTAAAACACTTGAATAACTTCCTCTCTCTGCCTACCAGCCTAAAACAAGCATTTGTTTTGGACTTGAAACTAGGTCAGGAACTGACAAAACACAGTGATAGGCTTACTTTTTTTAACAGTGTCAGCTCAAATACTTTTTAGCTGCTGGAAATCCTTCTTTGCTGAGAGCTACTGCACAGACACTTGCATTTTCATCTCCTGTGTGGGGTGGTGTTGGGCACGGTGCTGGTGTATGAAACCCTGCAATCCTTGCTCAGTGCAAGAGGGAAACAACTCAGGTTACGAGGCGATATTTGGTCAGGGTCTGGTGGGCATGGAAGAGATTCCCTGTGGAAGAGCAGTTCCTTCCCTGTAGTACTGCCAATAGGCAGCAAATTAGGAAAATACTGATAATTCCAAAAGAACACCTATCAAGCCTCTCCACTCCCTCAAATTGATCTTTCCATATATGTCTACCTCAGACCAAACCTGCTTCTAAATCACCTATTCCCATTTCCTCCTCCACAAGGGATTCCTTGATTCTGCAAATTTTAGTAGAGATCAAACTACAAATCATTGTGACTTCAGACTTCATTCATTGGCCAACTTTCTTCAACACTGGGCTACTTCTTAAAGTGAGCCCCTTTAGACATTTCTGGATAAAGAATATTTGTAAAGGCTCATTATAAACAGTGCTATGCCCATCAAAGTGAGCAGGCTGTCTGTAATATCTTTTCTCTACAGGACTGTTCATTTTAAAGGCTTTAAATATATCAAGTTGCATTTACTCAAAATATTTTTAAGTCTAAAAACCTGTCATAATTCTTGAGTGCAGCCAGTGAATTACAGTAATTAATGAGCTGGTCACTTCTCATGTTTCACAGATTAGCAATAAAAGACTTGTAGTGTTTCAGACTTTTTTAGAGTTATGTCTACATGAGCAAACACCTGAGGCATTAGTACCTCCCAATATCTTAAGAAATATTACTTGCTGCGTGAGAATGACATTTTATCAACAGTTCATCCATTAAACCAGCCTTCTGCCTCATTAATATCATGGTCTTTTTTTAAGATCTTGACATCATTATAGTATGTCACTGCAAAAGGAACTCTTTGATGTTTTTAAATACCAAAGGAATTAATACATGTTTCTAGTGGTGATAACTTATGATTCAAAATGTTCTTCTCCTTTTAAGACCTTGAGCTCCCCATAAGACATATGCAAAATAAACAGAACATCACTAAGTGCAACCCCAAATTCCAATAATTGGAATGTTTAATCTCCTGTAGAAGTTACTTATTTAATGTTTTGAGATATTCTTGTTGTCTAAGACAATACAGTGGTATATGCGGCATACACATACTAATTATTTTCCCCGAAAATATGCTGCTTTTGAAGTTTAGCATTTCCTTGAACATATTAATTATCTCCAAAAGCACAGCCTTCAAGGTTGTTGTAATTTGTAGCATTTAAAATCATATATGCAATATAAAAGCATGTCTGTTAGTTTGTTTTTTTTTGTTTTTCCTCCTGTTTCTGGCAGAAGGTATGATAATTTTCATAATTTTATTCTAGCATGCAATCACATATAAGACATTTTGAATGTCACGTGTCAAATGTCTAATAATCTGATCCAAAGTGTGTTGAAACTAATATGAAGCCTCTTATTCATTTCACTGAACACTAAACATGACCTCATATTTAAAACAGGAGCTAAACCCATTTTTATATCTGCAGAATATGAAAGCTTGAAAGACATGATAAATTTTGACTATGAAATTATTTGATCTCTTCCTGTTTTTCAGCATCTCTGCACTATCAACATATAAAAGTCTTAACAGAACAAAGAGGAGGTAGAGGAAAACTCTGATGCATCTTAGAAATAATACCTGCCGTTTCTAGGCTGTTTCATGTGGATGTGTGCAAATTCAGATTTTTAATGTGAAGTTTTGCCTGTCTGTCTTGGTATTGTATGTCTATGACCTCGAGCAATTAAGAGATATCATATAGCTACTGTGCCTTGGAAAGATATGAGAAACCATTAGAAGGAAACAAAATACATACTCTTGTAATTGACTGAAATGTAATGCTTTTGCTACATTAAAAATGGAAAAAAAAAAATCAAAACCAGATACAGAAAATATCAGGATGCTATGAGGAAGGGGGAAAGATTACCCATTATCAACACTGTACCATTACAGTGTTTTAAAGTCTGTTCCAAGTTATTCACACACAAACTCAACCATGTTTTTGTTAAACAATTGCAAAACTTCCAATGATTTCAAGAAGGGCAGATTCAGTTCTACTTTTCCCGAGGAACACTGACCCATTATTTTCTGTAGGTTCCTACTGCAACTACCACTTTGTTTTGTACATTGGATATTCCACTGGAGTGACTTGACAACAATTCAAAGTTGCAGGAGTGAAACTTTAGTGTAAACCCTTGTTTCTGAATAATGTATCTAAGTTAGATTTACTAAGCTAGCACAGGAAAGTTCAAACCAACACATTTCACACAGTACAGTTCAAGGAGTGGTAGGGAAGAGGAAAGAGAAATCAGGATAATTTCCAGGATTTCTACTGGTTTGCAGGGTTATCAATAAACAATATTAAAACCAGTGCTCACATCTGTATTGAATTGGTATTGTTTATCCACCAAATCTGGGGAACTTTTTCTACTAAAGGCTACAAAACTGAAAGTAAAAGACAAGACTGAGACTTCAAAGGATAGGAGAAACATGGTAAAAGGATGTGCAGCAAACTTAGAACAAAGTTGCATGAGCATCACCAGTCCTGAGATTTTCTTTGAACCTCTATCAACAGGGCAGAACATCCTCAACTCTGCAGTAAAGAGATTACTAACTTGATCCCTAAAGATTTTTTATTCTGTCTGGGAATCAAACTATATTCCTTCTTTGATCATATGTAGAAAATGCTTATTGAGATGAAAAATGGTCTCTTCCAGACAACTGTGGTTTTTTCATTTACTTCAATTAATTTCTATCAGTAAAATGGATACCACACACCTTTTTCAATTTAGGTAACTAAAACATATAACATCATCTTTATCCTTTTATAAATGTATATATAAATATACACAGTTCGTGCTTCTTTAACTATTCTTTTTCCTTCCTATATAAATACGTCTGAGTATGAATTGAAACATGTCATTAAAAAGTGAAACTACAATGGTTTCCTCTGGGCAGATGTCAGTACTGACAGCAATCTATAGTCCTTCTAGATGCTTTTCAGTTTTTGGTTTCAGATACTCCTTATTCTGCATTTGAGGAAATGGAGATATGGTGATAATGTGACATTTAAGCGTCGAACTTCCAGAGCTTTACAGGAATCTCTTTTTTTGGTGAATTAATCTCCACATAAATGCTGCAGTGTTTAGGCTCCAATTAAGAAATGCACATCTTTGATGCAAACATAAACATTATTGATCATCCCAACTGTTTTACCATCTTTCATCAGCACCCTCAGCACACTCCACATGGCTTCTTTATATCCAGGTTCACTACAATAAATAAGAAGCAGGTCTTGGAAGAGAAGACACATAGGAAATTTCATCAATCCTACTCACAGCCTGCAGCCTTATCTGCTACCTGAGTAAGAGAGGACTCTCTTTGGTCTTGTGTGGACTAAGGAAAGGAAAACTAAATTATTATTTAGAAATGCCAATGCCTTGCACATACCTATTGCAGCAAATGGTTTATTGATATTGGTGGCTATCCATACTTAGGTGTGTTCCCATCCACTGGAAAGGAAGCTGGTGTTTTATGTGTTACATAAAGCAAGATTTATAACTATTTCCACTCTTCTATAAATTTATATTTTGGATAATATACAATAAAACTTGAAGCTAGTCAGTATGAACACAACAGCAAATCAGAATTTATTTTGGAGATCCATGGCTGGATTTTTATAGCAAGAAAGTCTTGAAGACTGAAGTTGATTAGAATTTCAAAAATAAACAACGTAAATTAACATGCTAACAAATTTAAGTCTTCCTCACAGATGTCACCTAGCTGACAAAACTTTTAAAACACTTTAAAGAATATTTTTAACATCTTCCCTTAATTCTTTTTTTGACTTTTTTTTCCTTCTAGGATGTTGTGATTAAATAATGGTTCATTTTTAAAACTTCACAATTAAGTCAGTCACAGTCTTTCCACGCACCTAAATGGATTGCAAGTCGGGCAGCAGCAAGTTAGAACTGAGATTTTGGTACACGGCTTTCACTTTTACTAGGGCTAGTTTTAACTATATATCTAGTACTTGTGGTATTTGTAAAGGAAGCACAGATACTCCCCAAATCTTTGATCTCAAGTACAGGTGTTTGCTTTTTTACCTTAAGCCATGTCTTTCCAGCCTGCTCAGGACATAAAGACTGATGTAAAGAACTCCTTCAATTTGAAATACAGATTTTCACTTCTTCCAAGCATAAGAGGATGTGCAGGAACAAAATGTACCTTTTTGAGAGGATAGAGCAAAGACTGGCTTACAGAATATGATTGGTAAGGAAATCAAAGATACAGTTTTGTGGGAATCTTAGGGCCCCTCTTAGAAGAGAGAATTCCCTTACAGAAGTTTTAGTGGAGCAAGAGTTCAGTCAAAAGCCATTACTTTTAAAGATCAGGTGGAGTGAGAAGCCACGGAATTAATCTACAGTCTAGCTCAGAAAACGAGCCTTTAAAAACAAAGACATTAACCCTGACAGAGCTAAGTAATCCCACTAACACATGAACATTTTGACCAGACTGCAGTGGTAAAAGAAATGCTGACCCACGCTAAGACAAAGTGGGAAAGATTTTGGAACTGTGACTCAGTTTCACATGCCCTCTAGACCCACGGACTGCATTACATGGTTCAGTGCCAAATGGACAGATTTAGCTGGAAGCCATCGAGTACAGATGATTGCAACAATACATTTCTCAGAGACCTGCTTATCTGCAACAGATAACACAAGAATTGCTCTATTTATCTGAACTGCAGAATGTGAGGTGTTTAATATTGCTTATCTTAACTTCAGGTCCATAAATACGCTGGTTTATATGTCAATAGTCACATTGCAACTTCCCCACTCAAATGCCTTGATTCACACATGGCCTCCTGCAAAACAATCCTCAGGCTTCCAAAACAGTTCTAATATGAGCAAAGTTAAGTCTTAATCCAATGTTTAAACTCACCCTTTCCAACTTGGCATATCATTGTAAATATATTACAATAAAAATAGTTATAATATTGTTATTACTGGTTCAATTACAACAAAGTACAGCAAGCTACAGAAATTCATCATTCTTCATGCCAAACCTTCAAGCCACCATTTATAATTTCTACTTTCATAATGATGTACAAGTCTTTAAGGATGTTTTCCCAAAGATAAGAATTAGTAGCTGGGAATCTGATATGGGTGTTAATGACCAGAAAGTATGACATGATAGAAAGGGTTAATTTTGGCTTATTAACCAAGTGACCTCCAGACATTGTCAGTTTGGCCCAGCTGAAGTGATTGATGACTTTAGAGAAGAGGTCAGTAAATATCCCCCAGGAATTTTGTACAGCATCGTTGCTTACACCCTTTCAAACATCTCCAGAGCGAGGCTGATTTATTGTACAGCTTCAAAAGGGACATGACAAACTCTTGATCAAGGGATCTTGTATTAGCACAATAACATCAATGTCGGTGTCACCTTTCTCCACCATACTCTTTCTATCCTGCAGTTTTAAGTGTTTTAGAAATTTTTATTCATAACTGAATATGGGTATGAAGCAACACGCCTGAAGAAAAATACTGCCTGAATGCACCAAAGAAATAAATTACTTTGACTCAGAATTTTTTGATCAAATACTATTTCCCACTTGATTTCTTTCTTAAAAAATTATTGGACAGAAGTAAACTATGTACTCTTCCAAAATCCCTCCCCCCTGCCCACCCCCACACACACGAAGAAACATAAATAAGATTTTCAGAGGAACAGAAAGTATGTTCAGGAATTCATGGGAATTCAACAGAATTAGGTGAAGAGGCTTGTCTAGGAATCCTCACCCTCCATTAGAGCACAGAAAACAAGTTTTTGCTACACGCACTGTGAATCTGCTTTTCCCCAATACTGTAAGCAGTATTGCAAGTGCAAGAGAGAGATCTTCCTCAGAAGAACATGGTCATTGTTCAGAAACTGCTCCCTAAATGTTCCTAGAATTTTTAGTCTTTATTCTAAATATATGAATATTCACTGTCATCCAGAAAGTTCTGTGTACCTTACAAAATGTCCACAGTGGAAAAGTAAATTATAAATCACCTACTGGTGCTGAGAATCAACATGTTTGGCATGAAATCAGCAGAGCTTTGCCTGATTGCATCATTCAAGGAGTGCTTGTTGTCACTGAGACATCATACTACTACCTTCACAACAAAACACTTGCACTAAATAAAAAGACAAGAAAAGGACAATGTGATCTAGTATAATTATATTTGAATCTACCAATGAATGCTTGTGTTCCGAAATCTTGTACAGAGGACCTAGATATTTTCAAAGGCATACAATATTATTATTTTGCATATGTTATGTATTTATAAGTACATACAGATTCAAACCAAGGCACTGTGGTTATTTTCTCCATTCGTTTATGAAAACTTGCTTTTGTTGAATGCCATGAGACAGAAAGAGAGAGAATCAGTTCAGTTACAAAGTAAACTGGTCTGCATTTTAGAAAGCCCTTGATAATTTCAAAACCTAGGACCTGTGTTTCAAGGACATATCACTAACTACTGAAGCAGAATGAAGCATTCTCATCGTGAGGAAAATTTCATGGTAAAAATAGCCTTTGAGTAAGTCACACAACATTAGCAGAATAATTCGTCTTTGACAATTGTCAAGGACAATTCAGAATAACTTATTTTAGAGGCTGGCTTTTTTTCTTAAATCCCATATGCAGAGGTATAGAATGACCTGTGAGGTACAGCTTTTATTTTCCTTATATTATAACTGAAATCACCTGTACTCCCAGCTATTTGAAAGCTTAGACAAACAGAGTATGTTATATTTACAATGAGAATCCTGAAGCTCAGTGTCCACCCACGCAATCCAGAAGGTTTAACTATAAGGCACTTCTAATACTGACATATTCTCACATCTCCCCCTTCTTGTGGTAACACCTTGGCTATGTTGGCAGAGTCCGCGGCCTTGCTTACCAAAACTCTCTGAGAATGCTATGTATATTAAATATTTATTAAAGGAGAGCCACACAGGCTGCATCAAATCTGAAGGTTAAACTACAGCTGACTGCTGAACTGCCAGACACTTAAAGCAGAAACATTACTTTGGGTATTGGAGATTATTCCATCTGGGAATACAAAGAAACAGCAGCTCTCCAGGACTTCAGAGCAGTATTCTTGTTGAGGTCATTTACTGCAAAATCCTCTTGTGCTGAAAGTTATGGAAAGGTTTCCCTACCTTCCTGAATCAGGATCTTAATAATGATGAAAATACACAAACACCCACACCATAAAAGACATCAATCCCTCCTGCCAAGGACATTCCAGAGTCTAGTCTGGCCTCTCTGGATTTCTCAGATTTTTCCCTGAAGGAAAAGATAATGCACAGGTACAGCATTTCTGTTGGCACCATCAAGAGGGATCAGTCTGCCTGCCCTTAGGCTTTACTTTGGGACAGCTTAGAGACAAATTGATGAGAAATTAGATGGAAAAATGCCCTTGTCTCAAAAAATTACTGGCTTATGAAAAAGAATGTAACCACTTATCCCCAACACATTCCTTATATCCTGGCACTCCACTGGAGAAGGTCAATGCCACATGTTCTTTTTCCCTCCATGTTTTCCTAGAGTTTAGAAGTGGTACCTTAGAGTGTGTGTCCCCACAGTCTCAAATGCAGTTACTCTCAGAGGTCACCATTTCACACAGGTAAACTGTTGGGAAAGGGGCCTTGGTCCCTTGCAAAAAAGAACTGGCCAGGAATTTCCAGCGGTCTGGTGATTGCTAGTTCCTGTATCCCAGTAAAAGCAAGGTCCTGATATTTTCCCTGAGGACCTGTCTTAAGCAGGCCAGGTTCCAGCAGCATAAAGCTGTCTTTTCACCCCTCTAGCTCTGAACTGTGCTATGTGCAGAGCTAGGAGTATCTGGGTCACAGATTTTTTACCACAGCATGCCAAGGGGACTTGTTATTTCACTTGTTTGCTCTCCACGGCAGCCTGATGCAACTTGGCACGCAAAAATATGTGCAATGTCACACTGGCCAGGAACATAACACACATCACCCTTGGGTGAATCTGAAAGCCAATGTTTTCCTGATTAAGTGCATCAGGCAACGTTTGCCCCTCATTTACACCAGCAAAACTCCCTGCTCTTCACCAGAGTTGAGTTTGGATATGTGTATGGGAGTGCAGGTAAGAAGACAAACTGAGACTAGAATAAAATGTTTCTGTTTAACAGGATCAAGGTTTCCTCAGGAAACTGGGAATTCTTCTCACACATTTAAATTATTATAATCTCCAAGGCTCATACTTAAATTATTCTCATGCAGTGCAAATTAGCTACAGATTTGGGAGATAGAGAATCTGTTTTTTGAGCTGGTGCATCTGTGTTTTCCTGTTGAGTTGATGGATACTGGTTTTCACAGCCTTATGACCTATTTTTTTGTTACATCAGGCACTATGATGAGCCTGGACAGCAGCTAATATTTTTTGGTTTTTATAATGCATAAAGCTTTCAAAGCTCTACTGCTACAACTAATGAGCAGTTTCTTAGAATAAAAGACACAGCTGATGTTAAAATCATGTCCTATCTCAGAAATTATCAAGCGTTATACATCTTATTTATCATAATTCCTTCTAACAAGGAGTAAGTTTAACAAATTCAGGGGAACCATTGATACTTGTATAATTTTTTTCAAATATCTTTATATTAAATCTTTAAAATTTTTTTGTGATAAAATTGTATGTTAAAACGTAGAGAAAGAACACCTCTGACAATAGGAAATGGTCATGTTTTGAAGGTTAGTTGAGGTGTGTGTTATTGTGGCCAGGATTAAACTGGACTAATCTTTTACTTTCTAACATTATACATCCCCTATACAATTTTCAGATTCTAAGAAGGTGTGTTGAGATACTTATTTTGGCTTTGGAGAGTGCTCCATGAATAAGCCATGTATAAGAATGCAACGAAAGCTTTAACATTAAATTGGATTTTTTTCAAGAAAAACTTTGAGCTTCTTCTTAAGCTGTGTAAAAGCCTCTGCACTGCCACTCAGCTAGGAAAGCTTTTCCCTTATTTTGGTACACACCACAGTCTACTGGCTTTTCCAGTCATGTGCAGATGTTTGTGTAACACCAGCATAATGTATAGCTTTATGCACTGCAGAGAACAAGGCTGTGCAATTCCATTCTTGCTTCATTTTCTTTTGTGAGCAATGGGGTTGTTTTCAGAACCATGAGAAGCAGAAGCTGCTATATAAGACAGATAAAATAGACCAAATTGCCATCATTCCCAAGCACAGAGCCTCCATCCAATCCATGTATCAGCAGTTTCATGACAGATATCACAGATATCACAAGATTCCTAGTTCCAAACCCAAACAGCAGTGACATTGCTTGCTTTCTCAGAATGTGATGCAAAATTAATAGAAAGACTGACTTAAGTATCATCCTCTCACTTTGCCTCAGCTTTCGAAATGTAACTTTCATTTCTTTTCTTCGTGTGTATTTGCTTTCTTGTCATAGTTTCCCCTGATACATCATTCCACTCTGATTAGACTCTCTTCACATTTTAGTTGCTATCAATTTCATCTCTCATAAGAAAGCTACAAGGCAATCCATCTTCATAGTTTTGTTCATGCCTTGTTCAGGAAAGCACACACCAGGGAGATGAGTGTGAGCTGGTCATATCATGCAGAACGTAGCACAAGCTCCGCACCACCAGGCACTCACCAACCAGGCTTCCCCTTGTCCTCTTTTCATCCAGATGGGACACTTCAATAGAGCGTTAGACTGATGACCTTCAGTATTAGGAGTTACTCTCAACAGAGTTCAGAATAAACATAGTAGTTCACCTCTCTTCTCAATAAAAAGAACTCCTAAAAACATTTCAAGTACTTATCGTCTATTCCACTTAAGATTCTTGCAGTTTGAAAAGATAAACTGAAGGAAGGAAATGTCTCTGTTCAGTGCCAAAAGTCCAAACTAAGGCTGGGGAAGGAAATTTGGGATTTCTTAATCCTGTGCTTCATAGGAAACATAAACAAATAGTTTCCATTGATGCTTCTTTCAGTCAAGAGTTCTTTTTATCCTATATGTGTATAGTTGTTCCCACTCAGATATACAAGCATAGGAAAAGATGCATTTTGTACTGTTTTTATATTCATGATTATCAAAAGTAATATGAAGACATAACACTAAAGGGCTAAAAATCTGGACCTGCAAAACTTTAAACTTTCTCCAAGAAAATATATTTTCCTTGAGAAAAATGCAGAGCAGGAACTCAGTTTTCCCTAAACCAAGGAAACAGGAACACGATGATCTCTTCAAGCTTTTGCCATGTCAGAAGCACTACAAATAGAACAACAGTGGAACCTTTGACCTGACTTTTTCTTCTCTCACTAGCTGATTAACCTTTCTCTAATATCTAATACACATTTCTTATTTTCATTTTCAAATAAGGAAAGACTTGAGCTGAAACAGTGGTCAGGCATAGGAACAGGCTGCCAGGGAAGCAGTTGAGTCACCATCTCTGGAGGTATTTAAAAGTCATGTAGATGTGGCACTTAGGGACACGGTTCAGTGGTGGACAATGATCTTAGAAGACTTTTCCAACTTAAACGATTCTGTGATTCTATGATACTGTCTTCTTCAGAACACAGCTGAATCATCTGCAAATGTTGTCAAATATTTCCCCTCCAGTAGCTAAGCTGAACTGTTGTGTTACTTACTGCTTTGAGGATTTGGAGGAAGAGATGACAGCAGATTACTTTTTCTTGTTTTTAAGTGGTATGCTGCTGGTGCAAGAGGTAAGAACAGATCATGAGATGTGGGAGATGATAAAACTGGTACTGCTGCCAAACTCTTTGCCCTACTAAATCTGTGCTCTTGGCATATCGTCCTGAGTGTGAGGCTACAGTTTTCAAGCAAGACATTAAACATGTACATGTGGGAAGGCAAAAGAGAAGAATCTAGAGTTAGTCTTTTTCTTTAGCAAGGAAGACTAATAAGTACTAAAACAAAAATAACATTTTGGCTGATTTTCATTTTATATGGTTGTACTTTATTTTTCGTAGATATAAAAACCTCACAAACAACCAAATTACTCAAAGCATAGAACATTTAAAAGAATCCCTTAAAAATTGTTTAGACTTAGGTTCTGCCCAGAGATTAAAAAGGCAAATTAAAATCAATGCAGAAATATATAGAATAAAAACAAAAATAAACAAGCTGAATGGCCAAAGTGAATCATGCCCTAGATGTTAGAAGCTTCAAAATGAAATATCAAATATTTCTAAATTACTCTAATCTTCTAGATGCAAAGAATTCTCCCAGTACTTTCATTAATGAAGCATTTCAGAGGGTAAGTGTTCAGGTTGCTATGGTTAAAATGCAATTTCAGGTTGATGATTAGGTGGCTTGTTTGCGTACGTGTCAGGGGGCACTGGGAGTCATGTCTACATTTGAAGTTACAGTTGTGTAGAGCACTTTGTTATAAAGTAAACAGCCTTACTGTGATTTGAACAATAAAAATCTGTTTGTTTTTTGGGGTTTTTTAAAGATTTTTTTCATACTTTAGCAGCACAAACAGAAATAAATGTTCGGTCTATTCAGCTGCAACACACAAGTCATCACACAAATTACTATCTGCCTGATAGCTCTCCATAAAATACCTGTGGAATAAATATTACATTCATTCTCATAAGTGTACAGAAGCGTCTTCTCAAAAGAAAGATGGGAACCTGGGGAAACTTTGCAATGTCTCAAAAGACAATAAGGTAGCGCTAGCCAAAGACTAACAGTAAGGCCACAGGTTTCAGTTACTTCACATGAAAATTTTTTAGATTCATTTACTCCCAGTTGGAGGATGAACCTCCAACTATTTAGATACTAAAATGTGTATGTATTTCACCACTAAACTGAATCAATACAACTGGTCAAAAACCTTAGACTCTTAATATAAAAAAAGTTTGAAGGAATATGAGGGTCTTGATTAATTTTTTGAGGGGATTATGCTATTTGCATTTGCAGTACAATGAACACATAATTTTGAGAATATCATTGTTATGACCATTGTTGCAACAGTCACCTCCAGGTATTGATTACAACATGATGTTTGCCTTTTTATATTCCAGCATATTGCCTCCTATGTAAATATTTTCCTTACTAAATTGAAACATGTAATATTAAAATGACATAACTCACTGTTTGAAAACTGAATTTTTTCAAACAAGCAAAATGTTCAGATTTCTTCTTATTTCAATCCAGCATAGTGCATGGGAGACTAAAAATTTCTTTTTTTAGATTTTATTAGTTAGCAGCTGATTAATAATTTTCCATGGCTTTGAAATAAAGCCATACTTGGCTTGGACATGTGGTGCAGCTGGGCATTGAAGTTTTACCTGGACTAGGCTGTTTTAAGCAGCAGCATGTTCTTAGATATGTGTTGAACAAAAAAATAGCAGAAGGAGAAAAAAAAATCTAGATTTTTGGCCTATGTGGTCATTGGATCCAAAATATGACCAATCCTCATTCTCATTATAATGTGCAGACTGATATTACTTTGCTAGACCTTCACAGTACATAGAAAAGCAGGGACCACTTAAAGTACAGTGAAATGTGTTTATGTTAGACATTAGGCTCATATCAAAACATCTCCCTCTGTTCCCAAGTCCTGTATTTCCTTTGCTTAACACTATCCATTATTTCTCTATTTGTAGTCAGGATTTCTATGTAAATGTTTATGGAGATTAAATTATTTTTTCCCATAGCGATAAATCCTCCAGTTTACCTCAAGATGTTGGTTACATATTTGCTACTTACAAACCCCTGCATTTTATGGAATGTAATACCAGAGTATAAGTATTTGTACCAGGGGTCATGGCTCATAGTCTGTTCTTAAACACTTTTAAACTAAATGGCTTAGGCAAAAATAAGAATTACCCAGATCAGGGCAGCATATGGTGACTTTGCAATACTGTTTATGGATCTCTATATGGAGTTAATACATTCTCCTTTCTAACATTCTAGCAGTAGCTTTACAGAATTACACAAGGTAAAAAAAAGAGTGTCTAGCCACATGCTAGCAAAAAAAATCCACTTGAAAGAGGTGTCCGTGTCATTCTGCTAAATGGCTCAAAGACACTGTCTGTTTTTACTACAAGGAGAATCCCGACTGATACATGATGTTAAAAAAAAAATAATTCTTTGTTTCTTATTTATAAAAAACGTATAGGTATGTACATGTGCAGGCATAGCAGAAACTTAATGCATAAAATTGATAGGCCACGTATAGTTTCTTACAATGAAACTAGAAGCAATTACCATCTCCCCTTTCTATCCAATTGAGAAACATTCATTTTTTCTGACATTATTAGCTCCAGAAAGAAAAATCATGTTTGATTTTCCCTGCTCAGGATTTCCAAACTGCAGTTCCTCCTTGCTGAGACTGGCAGAAATCCATGATGTTTTGTGAGGCAGGTATCAGGAGTGACTACGGAAACAAACCCCAGAGCAATCCCCAAAACCTCCACCACTGTCTGGCCCAGATACAAACACACAGACTAGTCCAGATAAGAGAATTTTGCCTAATCCACTGGCTATAACATAACTGTACATTCAACCCCACCACTCAAATATCTTCACCATTTATCGAGAACTGTGAGTTACATCTGCACTATGTAAGTGTTTCATGGATCTCAAATGCCACGAGTCTCAGATCAAGCAGGAAGATGAAGCAGTCTCCATCCAAGCATTAGTTACACACATGCAGTGGTTAGTGAATGCAGACATTTTTTTTACTTTAGTTATGGGTCACCTCATTTCAGCTTAGATACAGTTCACAATTTATTACCCACTATGTAAAGTGCCGGGAATTGAGTTGTCTTAACTTAAAAAAATCCCAGACAGTGCAAACACAGGAGAGTGATAAACTGAATGTCAGTGGTTAAATCAATGATTTATATAAAAAAGTTAGAGGTGAGCTGCAAATCTTTTTATGCATTCCCCAAACTTCAGCAGCAGATGTTGAGCTGGAAGATAAAGCTGGGCATTCAGCACAAATGAAATGCAAAGCCTGCTGGTTGTTAGGTCCCACCACATCCATTCTGTTAAACTTTCTGCCACCAGTTCTTCAGTGATACCCCTCTATACATTAAAGTGTTATTATTACCTCAGTAGAGACACCAATCTGAAGCACAAAAGTGACCTTTAGAAGTAAGGAATAAATGACACTTTTTAATATTTAATAAACTCTTAGAATATATTTTTATATATTCATAATATTGAAGACATAAAAAGTGATTTTTAAACCGGTCAACTGAAGATATAAAAAGTAAAGTTTAAATTTGTCAAGAACTTTACTTACAATTGGAGACACAGAAATTTTTTAAAATACGTATTTTTATAACTGACAGAAGAGAAACTGACTATAAATGTAATTTATTTTGGTACTTGAAAGAGTCATGGATATTCTCAAAATATTATTGTAATACTCATATGGTCTATTGCATCTAGAGTAATTGTATGTGTATAGTCATTCTTTATTAAGTTGGTAGCAAATCATAAAATCTTAGATGCATATGTGCATTCTCTGATTAAGTTTAAAACATTCAGCATGAGAGTTAAAATCCATCCTTAGAATATCACGCACCCCATAATAAGCAGCCAGTGTGATTACTGGTCTAAGCAGAGTCTGATTGAGAGTTCCACGATCATACTCTTAATTTTCCCATTTTGAGTTCATATTCCACCTTTATTCCATGATGTCCTCTAAGAATAAATTTCTTTTAAACTAGGAACTTGGTCATCCAACCCTCCCCAGAAATCATCTTAGAATTAATCACAGCTAAGAGACACTTTAAAGGAGCTGTAGCTGTGAAATAACAATATTTGGTATTTAATTGACCCATGACAGTAAGACTTTGTTAAAGCTGACTCCATAAAAAGCTGGTTTCAAAGGAGCATGGAAAGCAGATGGATTCTGGGAAGGAATTAAGTGTCTGCTGGTAGGGGGGTGATGGTTTGCTTCATTAATAAAATGTGAACAGCAGGAGGACACTAATGAATAGGCACCCTAGAACTGGCATACCAAATTCATTTCATCAGGCGTGCACATTCACACACTCTCAAAATGAAAAAGCCCCTCACCTACCCAACACAGTTTCACTATACTGAAAAGCTGAAGGAGTCTACAAAGGGATTCTTCTAATAGCAATGTAAATGTTGACTGCATGATAACTGTGAAAGCCCTGGAAAGACCTCTGAATGCTAGGCAGCTTTCCCCAACAGGTGGTCCAGCTTTTATGTTGTGTTTCTTCTCAGGCTTAGCTTTCCCAAAATTATCTCTCAGTACACTGATAGCCTGTGCAGTATGAAAAACATTTTGCTATTTTCCTATGAGCATTCATGACTCTTGATGGAATGTGACAACAGCACACAAGGAAACTGCGGCAAATTTAGATCCCTGTTCCATGCAGCAGTTACTTAGGTACCCAGCCTCAAAGACTGCACTGCTCTCTGCTCCTCTCCAGCAGAAAAACTTTTGGTCATGATTGAAGATCTCTGACTCGATTAAATACTCAGGCACAATGATGGTTGTATATGACAGATCTTTACTGTGGATTGTAAAGACCTATAAAATTTTATTTAATTAGCCTGTACAAGGCTTAAGACTTAGATATATGCATCATGTCATACACTCTCAGAAGGGAGTACAGAAATACCAAATTAGTGTTCAGCCATGACAAAATGCCTGAGAAGCACTTACAGAGAAAGACAAAATTACATGGGAGGGATTCACTGACCGCCAGTGGTGAGGACTGCTGCAAAATGAGTGACATGGTTTGTTTTTAACAGACACTAAGAAACATATTTAGTATTGGATATTTATTCAGAAAGTGTCACTTAGATTAACCCTTTCCTTTGGTATACAGTTGTTTCTTGAAGTCTTAGCATCTCCTACACTGGTCAAACCCCATCCCCACCAACTATGAGATTTCAGGGGTTCATTTAAGCTGGGACACTGTGGTCCAACCCTGTAAATAAATGGAGGGTTTTCTTAGTTACAACATCACACTCCTGAAGAGTCAATTTGGCCCCTCAACAGTTAGCATGATGTTTCTCCCCTACAAGTTGAACAGTAGGAAAAGATTGCCCAGTATCTTGGTGGAATGAAAAGACTTTGGAAAACCCTCTGGGTTCTGCTTCCACACCAGAAGATTGCAGCCTATCCTAGGAACCTCCTTGCTCTTGAAACTGGCTTTGCCAGACAAATGCTGAAGGTATAAACATGCTTTCTGTGCCACTGAGTGTTCCTCACTGCTTCCTCATAAAACTTCTATGGGACAAATTTTACTGGCATCTGAGTGGTGTGAGAATCACTAACTAGGTTTGTTTTTTTTTTAATTAATTAATACATTCATAAGAGAGATGTGAAATTAGTCAAAAAATCTCTGGGTTTGCTATGAAAAGGAAACTAGTTAAAAGGAACTATCTAAACATAGTAAGGAAAGATCATGAATGTTGTGTGATTGGGTCTGTGTTTTCTAATTTTTTGGGTTGGTTTGGTTTGTGTTTTTCTCTGGGAACCTACATGCTCTCCTGGTGGCAATTTTTTTTTTTTAATAAGCTACTCTAATATTAGTTATATTACATCTTATTTTCTTTCAGCATTGTTTATGCACTTCCTAATATTACAGATATTCCAGTCCAAGGTGCGAAGAAAGCAGAAAGATATTTATTGTGGTTTTTTTAAGCAGTTCTCTTTCAGAAATCTTACATGTATTTTAAGGAATTGAACAATTCCTCCCTAGTGTTGTCCCATCCAAAATGCTTGTGGTATAAGGACTCAAATCTGTGAATTTTAAAATACTCTGATTTCAGAGGCATAGTTTAGAGAACATATATTCATAGAGATCAAACATATTTCTGCTTCTTCTGTAGAACTAATGGTAATGGTAAGCTGCTCATTGCTAGAAGCTAGAAGAGGGTTAAAGGAGCAGCTAAGCCACTCATTTTTATATTTATCAACTGTTTATCGATATATTTTGCAGTTTTCACTCATCTGTATTAAAATGCCTCTAAGAAATCATTACTTTGTCCTATACAGGAAAATATATATTGTCCTATAGGAAAATAGATGTGCTCTGTTCCTTGGAGTTTGGAAGCTGGAGCAGTAATAAAATGTGTATTTTCTCTAGAAGTATTGACATTTCCAAAAGAAGGCCTAAGAGAGAGAAAAATCCTGGAAAAGGACTGCTGCAAATTAAAACAAAAGGCCAAAGAGTTAAAGCATTGGAAAGAAATTATTCTTTGAAGTACAAAGAAATGGCATTTTTCCTCTGTAAATTATTTGAAGCAAAATACCACAGCAATCTTCTTACATGAAATTCACTGTACAATTTTAACACCACTTTATTAACTTAGGCACCCTTTGCTCTCCTGCTCATCATGGAAGATGAATGGTTAGGATGTAGAAAATGAACATGCCTTGTGTATTCCAGCCTTGCTTTCTCCAGTCCTTTTCCTTGCTGAGGCAGGATGGACTGTCGCCTTTGTCCAGGGCCCTTTAGAGGCAATGGAGAAGGGAGCTAGTCTTGGGCACACTCACTGTTCTCTGTAGTGGTAATTGTGAGTTAGAGGAGTGGCAAGGTGCAGTTATTGGCTTGTGGCTGTACTGCTAATACAACCATGGCTATTAATGTCTTTAAAAGTATTTAGTTCAACTAAAAAAATATTACTTGGATCTGGTAAATATTTTTTTTCCAACATTAAAAAGGTAACAGTCTGAAAAGAGCTTTAAAGATTTTTAGTAATTTCATAACAACTGTAATCCCAGATTTTTCTCCTTTCCTTCTCTCTCTTTAAAAGTCTTGTGTATGATTTTGTACCAATGATTTTCATTGGCATAAGAAAGGAAAAAAATCTGAATTGTCTTTAGAAACATAATTTTATATTTTCTTCTTCCCTCATTTGTCACATGAACAAATGCAGACAGATGAGCTTAGAATTGGGTTTGTTAAAAAATTCATCTCTTACATTCTAGAAAAAAAATATTTAGAAATGATTACTTGACATTGAAAAGGATTCTCATGGTTTAGATTAGCAAGCTCTAAATTAAAATATAAGAACACTTAATATACAAAAAGAACACAGTAATTTCTAAATGCAGAATAATTGTACTTAAGGTATTTAAATAAATTTATACAGTTTAGATGTACATACGTAAAATACTTTAAAAACTCTTTCATTTGGCATATATATTAATGTATGTGATATTAATGCAGTTTCAACTCTACTTAATGAGAAAGAAGTAGTTTCCTTGGATACACACAGTCCTGAATCCTGTCAAAATAGAACTTTTGGAAGATATTTATAGAACTAAATTGAACGTGTTTATGACTGCTTTGGAGAACTCATAGTAATGATCTGAAATATTGCCCGTTGCCTCTAATTCTTCCACTGATTTCCTCTGAGAAAAGTCAGGCTCCAGCTCCTCCACATGACCCCATTAGGCAGCTGTACACAGAAATAAAATTCCTCTTCTTCTTCTCCAAGGTGAAGCTCACTGCCTCTCCCCATACACCTCATGCTGCAGTCTCCCACTGTCTCAGTGGCTCTACACAAGCCTTATTCTGGTATATCTCTATTTAATCTTGTGCTGGTGAGCCCACACTGGATCCAGTGCTGAGCAGAGAGGAAGGATCCTCTCCCTCAGCCCTCCTAATATAGCCCAGAATGCCTTTGACCCTCTCTGTTGCAAGGGCACCCTGATGATTCCCCTTCAACTTGCTTTTCACAAGGACAGCCCTGGGTTTTTTCTGCCAAGCTGCTTTCCAGCTGTTTGGTCCTCCACTAGGTCTGAAAATGGGGTTCCTCATCCCATCTATAGGACTTGGCACTTGGATCTGTCATACTCCTGTCAGGCCACTTTCTCATTACTGTTTGGCTGCTTTGAGTAGCAGCCCTGCTTTCCACTGTGCAGCCATCCCACTATCTGGTATCACCTGAAAACCTTCCAGGATACTCCATCCTGTTTTTTAGGTTGTTAATAAAGATATGACATACTCCTGGCCCCAGTATGAGATCCTGAGGCATGACACTGATAACTGCCTACCAGGTGAACTTTGCACCACTGACCACCGCCATTTCAGGCCCCTGGTCCAGTCCATTTTTCACCTGTCTTGTCACCCACCTTGATTGGAAGTTGCTTCATGTTACCAAAATTATGTTTAAGTTCAACAACTAGCAAAGATTTTTCCTTTTAAAGTGGTGAAGTTGCAAATTGACTCAAAAGATCATTCCCCAAATCCCCAAATTTCCATATCCCTGTTCCTGTGATAAAATCCAAACATGATGCACTGAAATCGCTAGGGATTCCTCATGACTGACAGAGAGTCTTAACAATAATCAGGTTCTTCAGGATCATTTGAAATAGATGCTACTATCTAAATATAAATGTACTATCATTATTTCAATGGGCAATCACTGAAGTAAACAGCAACATTTCTATCAATGTGAAGAGCTCCACTGCAGACAGGTGCACATATATTTGCATGTATCTGGAGCACCAGGCACTGGCACACTCTTTGGATTCAATGGAAAGCCAGAAATGGAGGATTTTCAGCACACAGTTTTCAAACTGTATTACGTCTTGAGAAAACATAAAGGCACTTTTGTTCTTGCTGCAGAATGAAGAAAGGAAAATAAGCTACTTCTGAGCTTATTTTCAAAGAAACAATCTAAAATGGTCTTATAACCTGAAAACATCTTTCCATCTAGATATGGCTATTCTCAAAGCAGAAGTATGTTTGCTAAAAACCTTCAGAATATCTGGCAGTTAAATGTAACAGTAAACAGGAATGTTTTCATGTTGAGGTTTCTACAAGAATGTACTTTGTCTTAAAAAAATAGACAAGGGAAAAGAAACAAAGGAGGGGGGTTGGAAAACCAAGGAAACAGCAAGGTCAACCACTTACACTTCTTGGTATAAGCATTCCAAAGGCCAAACAGATGGGCATGCAGAAAAATGCTCATCAAAATAAATAAATAAACAAATTAGTAGTCTTGTACAGTAGAAAATTAGTGAAGACAGTAAACCATCAGAAATGTCTCCAAAAGTTTTCTACCATAACCTCAATAAAGCACTCAAATTCCAAGCACCCACGCTGGAAGACCTGATTTTACAAAGCTATTCCCAGCAGGGGTTGCTGCTGTTTTAAGTTCCTTCACACAAACACACTCAGTCTGATGTTGGAAATCCTCACTTGTACCCCAGTTTCTCTGTGTTCCAAAACGTACATTTCTTTGCTGAACAATGACATCAGTGCATACAAAATGATGAAAAGATTTCCAAATTCAGCTGACTTTACCTAAAAAGACATGGCTGCAGGGAACTGCATGCAAGCAGGGAACTGAATGTCGTGGACATATGTCCATATGTCTTATGGACAGAAGAACATCACTGAATGTGTTCACTTGCATCAATGCCAGAGCAAAGCTCATGCAAGACTGTTTATATTGGCAAGGTGTGGAGAAATATCCTTTTTACACCCCTGAGCCAAGCATTTGAGTCACTACAGATGACAAAAGTTATTATTAAAACAATTCACTCTGATCTATAAGCTGCAGTATACTATTAAGTATGTAAGACGATTTAATTTTTATCAGATAAGTGAGATAAAGGAATGTTACAACAAACAGATTTTAAACAAAAGTTCTGTGGTGTGTGTGTATTCAGGCACCCATCATTTCTATTTCAAAAAATGTGCAATAAGAATGGCAAGAAAGGGGGAGAAGGAACAAACATGGAATGGTACTCAGACTTGACATTCATAATCAGTAAAAATTTCAAATTTCTGGAGCAAACAGGAATTCTGTTTTGCCTGGGTAATTTTTTTTCCCCTTACAATCCCAAAGCAAGTGTCAGGGATCTAGTAGAGAATTACTTTCCTTATGGTGTTCCTGCTGGTATGTAGAACTGCACTATGTCATAAATCGCAAATATGCAACGAGGCTCCTAATTTATTTGCATTTATGTTCAGCCCTTAAGGGACTTACTGATACCAAATGCTATAAAACACACCATTATTGTCTCTGAAAAAAATTCCTGCCTTGCCTGCAGTGATAAAAGACAAGACTACCATCCCCTAATTACATAAATTATTTCCCAGGTGGATCATAGCAGATTCTACCTTCAGAACATAGATCATATTACTTTCATATTAAAGAGCATATAATTTTTAATAAATAAATCCATATGTGCAAATTGATCTTTCATTACGAACAGAGCCAGGGGAAAAAGTCACAGAGATGTAGATTCTGAATTTGTACAATGGATTACTAGGAAACTTCAACAATATGCATTGATTTTTTCTAAAACATGGATAAAATTAATCAGCATGATGACAATAAGAAGCAAGATGCCAAGTTGTTCAAAAGAGTAAATATAAACAGTTTGTTTAAAATCAAAAGCTGTTCCCTTCATGTCAAAAACTTTGAAGTTAGTTTTCACAGTCTTCTATAAAGAGAAGAAATGTTTCAATACAAATTATTTTTGCATCAAAAGCAGATTTAATACCGTTAATATTCCTTCTGTTAATTTTTGGATATGACATATGTATTTTATGCCTCAATGTGGTAAAAATATTATGGAAAATAATAAAAATAATCACATTAAAACAATTTGACCCTTAAATTAAGAAAAAAAATCCCACCAAACAATATCAGAACTTTTGGCTTTATGGAAAATGCCAACTATCAATTTTCTTTTCCAATCTAGAACATATTATTTAGATGTTAGAATTCCTGATAAAATGGAAATTCTAGTCTCAATTTATGGTACTGTTACACTCCAATCACTCAAACCTTAGGCTAAACCAAGATTCTTTTGCTCTGGGTAATCCCAACCAAATATTCTCAAGAGGTAAAAGCACACAAAAGTTTACTGGCAAACTATAGAAAATTAAGGAACATTGGCAAAAGAGTAAATACTGCATAACATCACTTATCCCAGCAAAGACTTAGCCCATTGAACACAGAAAACCTTTAAACCATTCAATGCTACGTTCTGTGAGAGGAGACTTAAAAGAAGGAGAAAGGGAGAAAAGCAAAAGGACAGGAAAAATACAGAAAGACAGACGTAACTCCTGAGTTCTAGCGATATTAAGCTCCAAGACAAAGGTAGGGTTCAAGGACAATGTTCTTGCCTTGTGGTGACCCTTCTTAAACCTTTTTGGCCCATCCTGGACCTTCCTCCCAGATGGGACTTTGGTCTCTCGGCCACTCAGGAGTGGGTTAGGTGACACTGTGGGGCTGGAGGGTGTTGGGGCAGGGATCCACCTTACCACAGCAAAGCCTGACCCACCCCCTACCACACATTCCAAGCCCCCAAGATGTCTCAAAACAGATCACTTTTCCCAGTCTCTGACAGGCACATGAAAAAAAACCCCAGTACAGCAGAATCTTCCTAAGCTTACTCAGCACAAATATACGGCATGGTAGAAATTTTGTTCTTCCTTACCATCTTGCTGGTTTCATTGCACAGCCACAAAATTTCACCTCATCTTGCAAAAATGGCAAGATTGAATAAAATGATGCTTTCCTGACAAAGCTGCCATAAAATTCTATACAGTTACCAAAGGAACGACTTTCCCACTTGAAACCATCATCGGAAAAAGAAAAAAAAAGTGTGTTTGACAAGATGAATTGCATCAAATCTGTGAAAAATGGCCATATTACGCTTTGCTCAGAGATTTGCATTGATTGTATGCTGTGGTATCTGGCCTGGACACTTGAGGGGGGAAAATCTGTGTGCGGCTGTTATTATGTGCAATGTGTGTTTTGTTCCGGGACAGCTGCAGGTCCTTTATGTCAGATCTGCTGCACCTCTTGATGAGATTGAAAGCTGCCTAAATAGCACACTGAAGAGAAGTACTCATATTTTTTGTCTTTCATATTCCAGTAAATAAATAAAACCCACCAATCATAACAGAAGCCCTGAACTTAGCTAAAAGAACATGAATGGGAAAACATTAATTGATTGACTGGGGGAAGGATCAGGTCTCAGCAGAGCCAACTGGTACAATCCCAGAGAGGATACTAAATAAAACACCTGCATAGAGTTTATTTCAGCATATCTCTGATACTGAAGATTTAACCTCATTTTTATGGTCATTTGGGCTTCAAAAGAAGTAATAAAATTGGATGTCCAGATGCAATTAGGAAAAAATAACAAAACCCATCATACTTAATATTTCCATTACTCTTTTGAATAGAAGATGTGCCTTTATATTCCTTTTTACACAATTAAATATTTCGGCTCACTATACATTACAAACACTCCATAGTAGATTAAAATTATTATAGCTATTAAGACTTTAAAAAGCATTATGCAAATTTTCTTTTAACTATAAAACTATTTCATACAACTAGAAGCCAGGAAAGATGAGATTAGTTTAAGGAAAGTATACAATTTTAAAATTACTTTTGTGTGTGGCATGTAGCACAATATATGTTCTGTTCTTAGTTCAGATGTCAATGTTTTAATCAAGGCTAAGATGACTGCAGTAAACAAGTATCATATCAAGCAGTATTTTTTGAGATAGTCTGAGAAAGAAACTTAATTTAAAATCGTGACTACTCCTAATTAATCACGTAAACAATAAATGCAGCTATATGTTGTAAACCATACAATTTTGCCACTAATTCTCAGTGCACAGTCAGATAAAGTTATTACATGTTTCAAAAGGCCACCAAATACAACGCTCCTCTTTTTGCAGAGCTGATTATTTTATGCACTTATGTCACACTGATTTAAGGTGCTCAGAGGCCCTGTTTCAGAAAAGAGCAAGGAAAAAACTGTTTCCAAGGCTCACTAAAAGCCAGTCAGTATCTTTTAGGAGTCATGGAGCCCTTGGCAACAGGGGCTACGTCAAACCTTGTGCTATGGTCAGAAAATCAACAAACTAACTTTAGGAGGCTTAAACAAAGGGCACCACTGTTATCTCATTCATAAACCAAAAATGAGTCACCTGCATTGACCTAAGTAATATTTGTTTATGTTGAGTTGTTGACTTCAATTTTTTTCTTTCTGAATTACTATCTCCAGCACATGAAGAACACCTGAAAATAATATGCGTATTGCCTTAACCATGATAAAAGCATTTTTCCCTCTCAGTGGTTGTTTGGTCAACCACAGAAGTTATTCTGGCTGTGATAAATTGGCATTACCACTTCCAAGAGATGGTCACATTCCTTGTGCTGGCTGCTGTCACTTCTAAATTCCACTCTGCAATTTAGCTGGCCAGTTGCCCTCACTAAATGTGCATAAAACTAGCCCCCAAAAAAGAAGTTTATCGTGACTTTAACTGTAATTACATTCAGTTTGATTTTCTTCCCTTTAGTCACCCATGTCTTTGTGAATCTCATTTTCCAGAAACCTGAACACTATATTTTGGTTTCATAACTAATTTTTTTTTCCACATCGCCACAATGATTTTTTAAAGTACCTGTCTAATGTGTATGCTTACTCTGTAGAGACATGGCCATCCTTAAATGAAGACAGTGGAAAATTCCTACTGTGTCCTGGAGATTCACAAGCTCTACTTGGAGCCGGGGAACTGGATGCCTGCTCAAGGACAGCACTAGTGTTAGTCAGGCAAGTAGCCTAGCAACAGGAAAGTAGTAAGATGAGTATCTGTATCTTTAGGGAATCTACAACATGCTTTTTTACATTTTGAAACACTTCAGAAAGCCAATTTGCCCTGCTGCTGGAGATCATTAAGGACATTGTTAGTAATTCCAACTGAACGAATGGAGAGGCTTTAGTTCATTTCTAGAACCAAGAGGTATTTTCCTAAACTCAGAGAGAAAATTACATTTTCAAATTGTATCTTGTCGGACAAGAAAAGTTGGGATTTTGTTCTAAAATTTTTCTTCTTTTTCCAAAATATCCCAATCTTTTAACTCTTCCCAGCATCACAAGTGAAATCTCAAAGCAAAACACAGACAATAGGTACATTTCACTCAAATTCTTCCAACTCTCTCCACATCATAAAGAGAACTTAGTGACTGAGAATCCCTTTGACCCACATCCTTGGCTTCTTCCTGACAGAAGGGATGTCACACCAGATGCATTTCTTAAGAAGTCAACTACTCTCCTATGATGACAGGATGTACAAGTTGGGGTTGTTCAGCCTGGGGAAGATAAGGCTTCTTATAGCAGCCCTCCAGTACCTAAAGAGAGCCTACGAGAAAGCTACTACAAAGGCATGTATTAACAGGATGAGGAGTAAATAGCTTTAAATTGAAAGAGGGTAGGTTTAGACCAAATACTAGGAAGAAATTCTTTACTGCAGGGGTGGTGAGACACTGGAACAGGTTGCCCAGAGAAGTTGTGAATGCCTCCTCCCTGGAAATGTTCAAGGCCAGGTTGAATGAAGCTCTGAGAAACGTGGTCTAGTGGAAGATGTCCCTGCTCGTGGCAGCGGAGTTGGAAGAGATGATCTTTAAGGTTCACTTCAGCCCAAACCATTCAGATTCTATGAATCTATGATAGGTGAAAGCTGCTTCTCAGTCTCTGAAAAGCAGTATGTGCACCTCTTGGAGGCAACGGCCCCACCCTCACTGAAGAGAAAGTCCAAATGTATAACAAGCAGTAAGCAAGAGAGATGGGCGAGCACCAGCTAATGCAAGGCCAGCTAAACACTCTCCTTTCAGTGCAGAAGGATGTGAACCAGTAAAAACAAGATTCTGTTCTAGAAAAAGCTATTATCTCTTGCACTTTGCAGCAGTAATGGCAGCTAATTCTTAGATCACAGCCCAAGATGACAAACCTCCCTCCAGTCCAAAAGGGAAAGTGACTTATTGCTTCTGTCTTGACAGCATCCGTGGTATTTTTACCTGGTGCTGCCTTTAAGTAGAGATGCTGTCTTGAACCAGCACAGATAATGGGTTCAGCTTCAGGGCAACAGAATTATTTCTGTTCTGATAAAAGCCTGGTACTCCTACATCTGAGGTTTATGAATGCCAGCATGTCTACCTCTGGATGCTTCAGGGATTGTGGAGACAGCAGACTGCACGATTTGCATCAAGGATGTCTCAGTAATGTCATGCTGTTACTACCTGAGGGACGTCTTGGTTCTTTGTTTAGCAAAGAGTCTGCTCTATGACTTCATTAAAATGCAGGAGGATAAAATTAAGTTTGCTGAGGATTTAGTGAAGCTGTGCTGCTTCTCAAACAGGCAACTGTAAAGAGCCATGTACTGCTGCCACTGCCAGTGCTGCGTTTAAGTCTTCTGCTCTTGATCCAGCTCTCACAACTTGCACATCTTCGGTTATCTGGTCCCTGGCTGTCACTCAGCAGCTCTTACATGCCAGCTTGGTGTGCCTGAAGCTCCTCACACAGCAGAAGACTGCCTACTGCATTTTGGTGAAAGAGGTTGTCATGGTTTGAGACCAAATTCAGAGGAATGTCCGAATTTGAATGTCTTCTCTTAGAAGGCAGGTTACAGCCACCCCTCCCCCACCAGGTTCTAGAAAGAAATATATCTTGGAGGAAAGAGAAAGGGAAAAAACCTACTTATTTAACAAACACACAGGAAAAGAATAATAATGCTAAATAATAAAACCTCTTGCTGTGGAGAGAAACCTGGGAAGATTTTGGAGTCCTTCTGTGGAGGGGGCCTCTCCCCTCCTCTCTGGAACTGGATCAGCGTGGGCCCCTCTGGGCCTCCGAGATGATGTTTTGGTGTTATTGCACAGTTCCAGAAGAAAAGAAGAAGAAGCCAAAATTCCAGGGAAAAGAAAGTTCAACTCTCCGTCTCTCTCTGGAGAAAACAGAGCCTAGAGCTGGCTGAAAAGCAGGAAGGGTGCTTCCTCCACTCCTCTTGCCGCAGCAGAAGAATGCAGAGGAGTTTGTATCTGTGTCCTTGAACACAAACTGCTTTGAAAAGTTCGCTTGATTTTTCTCTCTCCCTGCTCTTGGGCTCAGTTTAAAGGCACAGAAAGGCACACGATTCATGTCTGGGCATAGAGTGGCGATAGGGGATACAACATCATAAAGTCATCCCAAGACAGAGGAACTGCAGCGGATTTGCTGGCTGAGAGAAGCTCAGTCATGTGAAGCAGAGTAGGGAGAACTATGCAGAAAGTGAAGTCTTCTACATAGAGAAATGCCTCATGCCAACGTGTACTTCTTCGTACATCCAGTAAGTACACGTACAGTTGTCGGCTTTTATGACTCCTGCTTTTGCCTGATCTGAAAAAAGTGAAAAATCTGCAAAGCAAAATTTTTGAACTAAGCTAATAAAATCATGAAAAGCAGTGTTAGTGGGAAAATTAACTCTACTGAACTTCCTGTCTGCTTGCTTGTCTCATGAGTTAACATTTTATAGCGCGTGTTCGCCATGATTGTTTTGTAGGACCCTATGGCATAACCACTCTGGCATGGTTTTCTGTACCTACACAGATCACAAAATTATTGCAATGCTTCTAGCTCTGCAGTGGAAAAGGTCCAAAATCCAGGAGAATGACTACCTGTCCCTACCAGGGAGTGGCCTGGCATGGTAAGAGTTGCTGATGAACTGCATAATGGGTTAATCTCTTCCCAGTTTATGTGGCCAAATGAAGTCCAGTAGCGGTGAAGGCACCAAGATTTTTATCTCTACTTGGGAACAGAGATGAGTAATTACATCCTCTCCAGATCTAAAAATAACCAAACACAGTCCCTTTGTAACTTGTGTATCTGGACAGTAACCTGCACCTGTAGGGACTCGAGAAAAGCAATTGAATGTACTGTTGGACTAAAGGAAGATGCCCTAAATTCCTGTTCCCCCACAAGTATCATTACTTTCTGAACCTGAAACAGTCAACTGAACTTTGTGATCCTTTTCAGACCAATTATTTGCCTATAGGAAAGCAACACTTTTCTGTTACTAGGGTTCATTTTGCAGAATTTCCACAATAGTTTCTTCACTGAATAAGCTTGTGGAAGAAGGAAACCTGCTTACTTTTTTCTTTCTAGAATGTCCCATACAAAGAACATGCTTGTGAGCAACCATCTGCTGTGATATTCCAGTACAACTAGTTCAGTTCTTAGATTTTTTTAAGTCAAAGATATTGGTACTTGAATAACAACTGTATAAGATGGAGCTCTTTTAAATTTATTTTTCTTTCTGGCAGGGTGGAGCTCAGCTTACATAAACTGTGTTTTCCAGTCCATTTGAGAACAAACCAAGGCTTTGTGGTCCTGAGTTAGATTCAAGGCCTGATGGCTATCTCTTAAAACCAGAGTGGCACAGACCCATAGACTCTTGTGCTAGCAGATGGAGACAGAAGTTCAAAAGCTATTATCATCTGTTTCACCCATGAAAGATGCAATATACTCTCCTCCTGGATCAGACACAGGCACTCTGTGAATAGGCACTGTATCAGCAATCAAACCCTGAAAAGTTAAAATACATCTGCAACTGACTGAGCTAAGCCAAGTGTCAAACGACATGGCTACACCAAGGAATAAACACACCTGGTAACAAAATTTACAGCATCAAATCAAACCAAAGAGACAAAGCCAAAATTAAACTCGGCATTTGAAATGAAACTAATTTGTAAAAGTGAGGTAAAGAAAAACAATCCACTCTGTTCTTGTTCTCATTAGACAAAATATTCACCAAATATGATGCTATTTAATCACAATACTGAACTTGAACATATCAGTTCTTTTTAAAAATAAATGGAGTTTATCAGCCTTGTCCTCTCACAAACTTTGTTCATTGGAAACTACTTGAATACTAATCCTTGTTATTTCAGATAGTCAGTCTGAGCACTACAGCTTGATCTGGGGCCACTGAATTGCACAAGATGACTTTTCTTGACATGGAATGAATCTGCATGTAGCCTCCCAAGTGGGAGACTTATAATCCAGCACATCTCAATAACTTGATATCAGTCTTTTAAAATAATTCTCCTGGTTCACCCTTGTCTGAACTAACTACTGCTATCGATTAGCAAACATTTAATATTCTTTTGAAACGAAAATAAATGAGGCAGTTCAATAAATAAAGCAATTTCATGCCATGATGACATTGCAAATAAGAAAAAAATCTAATTATGTATTGTGTGACTGTGAGAGAAGGTATGTCAACAGCCTTGACATGCTCGAATATATCATAAAGCAAGCCCTTCTAGTCTTAGCTCATCATGCAAATGCAGACACGAAGTATGAGACTGTGAATTATTGACTGAAGAACTTCATGTCTTACACCAGGTCTGATCAGAGTCACTAAGTCACAAGTTTTGCAGGTTAAACTCTTTTATACTGATCACTGCATGTCATTTATCATGTTTATAACAGGGTAACACTGACAATTCATATTTAATCTATGATCAGGTATAACTGCGAGAACTTTATTACAAAATTTGTGTCTTTTCCATCCCGTTCTTGTTCAGCTGGTTATTTCTATCTAAATGCAATATTGTGCACTCACTGAAATAGCATTATTGTGTTTTCAGATCACGTCTCCTATCTGTAAAGATACTTTTGGAACTAAACCCTTTAGAAAATTTTGACAGGTTTCCTAGGATGGTGTCAGCAGCACCTGTGAGAAGCATACTCGCATACTCTATTTCTTCACTTGTGCCATTAAGAAAAATATTGAATAGCACTGGAATCTGAAGAGAGACTACTGAGCTTCCACCCATTTTGATGGTGAAAGGTTGATAACTCCTATCTGGGAGCAGTTTTCTGGCCAGTTTTACACAGGGACCTTAGAGCAGATTGTAAAAGATTAAGATTATCAAACAATTTACAGTAACATTGCAAGAGAGAAATCCCCTAGGGAATATTAGGGGGTTTTATCTGATGCTTTTTCATGCACACAAGCCCTGTCAGCATCCCATAGCATAACAGAATAATTAGAGTGCTTTTCATTCTTGCAAATATTGGGTGTTAATCTTCTCCTTCTTATATTCTAGGCAACTACAGATAGTTGGGGGGTTTGCCTTTTTCAAAATTCACAGATGCAGAACATGCCACGGGATGCAGAAATGTTGTTCCTTTTAAAGCTGCAGTTATTGTCCCATGCACATGGGACACAGATAAGTGCACAAAAGTACATGTTGATATTTCATGTTAGTTGTGTAATTTGCATATTCTTCTGATAATGAAAAAACTGTGGCTTGCCTAATTAATGTAAGGGAGGTAAATCATTACTGATTCCAAAACATTATCCCTCTCCATGATGGATTTAAGTAATTTTTGTGGTCTTCAGTAATTTATTGAATTTGAAAATATTTAAAAATATTTCATACACTTCAAACATGAAATGTTAATTTTGGCCTGGACTTCAGTTTAGTTATTGCCCTTTCATTTAATGTTGGGTATGCAGAAGGATTCTAATTTATTTGTCTTCTCAGTGTGGAAAATTTTTCTTTCTTTTCATAAGGACATCTGAAACACTTATTTTAAATTAACATGTGTTAAAATCTCACCATAAAAACAAAAACGCAAAACATATGTGCTTACTAAGATGCAAGGATTTCTTAGAGTTGTTATTCCATACAGATTATAAGGTGACAATGGTGTAATAGATCAGTGAAGAATAAGTCCATGGATGAATTACATAAATATTTGGCCTTAAGCATTCTGATCAAGTGATATCATCCTGATTATTCATGTCTGATCACCTGAAGGTAACAAGATTACTAATTACTGCAGTCTCCTTCTAAGCTTCTACACTATGTTTCTAGTCCTGAATATCTGAGTAGGAAGCATACTAGCAGGTCTTCACTCAGTCTTTATTCTATGTTTTTATTCATAATGTCATCCACATTTGGCACAGAAAGCAGATAGAGAGATAACAGGAAATTTAGAAACCTGCTATGGCTTTCTTTCAGGGTGCCAGCTGGGTTTCTTCAAAACAAGGGTCTTTCTAGAAGCAGGTTAATTTCTTCTTTTTAAAGCTCTGCCATTTCCTTCCATTTGTAACAAAAGACAGTAGGTCCTAAACTAGTTCTTGACTATATATACAAAATTAGCTTCCCAAGTTTTCTTGGAAAAGGCAACATTAATAAAATATGTTGGAGGGATGATATTTTTTGTCAAGAATCACAAGTGAATAAGTTTCATAAAATATTGCCAGGTTATTAAACTGAGGCTCTGAGGGGGAAAAAAGAGACAGGTTTTAGAAAGAGTTTCATTATGTAATAACATCAGGTAGCTGTATTGCTGAGGAAACAAAAGGCAATAAAAAAAATCAATAGTGGAACACGTATTGCCTTTCCTTCCCTATATGGATGCACACCCACATTTTTCTTTATGCATCTATATAATTTTATTAGTGTGAAATTTTACCAGTAAAGAGGTGTAAATTTATAATTAGTTGCTTCCCAAAGAATATTACGCTTGTATTTCTTAACCAAATAAGTACAAGGTTAGCAATTTAAAACAATAATAAAGTCAAGAAAGAGAAAAACCAGCACATAAAAGCTTATCAGTATGACTGGCAAAGAAACCATGAGAGTTATGTGGTGGTGGAAATTCTTCAGAAGAGTCAAACAAGTACAGAAAATGGTGATGCAGAGAACCACTCTGCTATTCAATGAAATGCATTGACAGCAACCTCTAATGATGAGAATTTGAACTGAAAAAGGTAAGGAGTGTAGGGTTTAAATTTTTCTTTTTAGACACAATTACTTTTGTTTCCTTGTCATAGGTAGACCTTTAATATGACCAGGTCATGCCTTCTCAAAATATTTAGCAAAGCTGTGTGGTTATATTTTCCCTTTTGGGGAACACGTGCAGACATTGAAACTGCTTCTTTGACACTCCCAACAGCCTCCTCACCAGTGGCACCCCTCACACTGCCCCTTCAGAGGACTTAGGCTTCTTGCAAGTCTTGTGACTGGAGAGGTGGGATCAGCACTGCTGTCTCATGATTTTATTCCCATCTTCATGGCAGCTGTTCTACACCACTTCGGAAAATTGCTTTAATCTACCTCTACTCCTGCTTTCTCCAAGGTGAAAAGGAGTGGGTGGGAAGGGAAAACAGTAGCTACTTTTGCTGATAAAATACTTAGAATGTTACACATAAGAAGTATTGTATGCAGAGTAAGTAACTGCAATAAAGAAAGAATTACTATGAAGTTTTAAGCACTTGAAGTGCTGTGGGAAAATTTTGCCCCTGATTTTTAGATGCTATTCATACTTGGATGGTTACTCTTTGGTTCATCATAAAGAGTTTTCTCATGTGTACAAATTTAAAGGACTGTTTTATAGATCATAAAAATATGTACTCAATTACTTCAAATAACACTTGGGGAACTGCATGTAAATGATGCATAAATTGCCCAATGAATCAAGACAAAGTCTCTTTCAAAATCAGGAATCAGGGGGTAACCAGCATCAACAAACACATACACACTGTTGAGAAGGGGAAGCTTATTACTGCAGAGTAGTTTTCATCTGTGTTGTAAATAAAACAGGGGCTTTAAACAAAGCCACTTCAAAGATGCATCTGCAGCAATTCTATTATTAAAGCTGGTAGTGGCTCAGGGACAATCAATGCACTTTGCTTCAATACTGTTTTGATTTGCAATACAGTACATAGATTGTACAGTGCATAGATTTATGAAACAGCTTATTCTCCACTATAGCTGTTCCCAACAAGCTTACTTAAGCCCTATACATCATAAGCTCTAAATCAAAGGTTTGATGTCCCAGAGCTCCAGCAAACTGACTCCACGAAGTTGTAATTCTCCCCTTGCCCTCTGCCAAGATGTGTATTATCATCGCCAAGGCCTCTGTAATGCTTCTAAATTGCATTTGTAGAATGTGTTATATTTATTATGATAATTTTAAAAAACACCCTATCAGCTGATTGGGGGCTTATTGGATTTTGTCTTTTTCATTTTTGCTTTTTGACCCAAAAAATGTTAGATTCAAATCCTACTGAAATTCAGTGCAGAATTTTTTTCAGCTGATTTCAGTCATACATTCACAGTTTCAGGCTCAATAATGTACAAGCAGAACATGACTTTTTGGGCCATTTTTATACCAAAGCCAATTTTAAAGCTTGTGCTAATTTATATGGAATACACTTAGATCTTATATCCCACATCTGGTTCCCACAACCTGACCAGTACAGAAGAAAGAGAAATACAAGTCTCTTGGCTGCTTCTTACTTCGGATTAACTACATTACTCTAACAGTACACATGGGAAATACCTGTTGATGCAGAGAGCTAGATGTTGGTGGAGGGTCTGGTGAGAATCCGTGTGGTTTGGCCCTCACTTCCTTCACGCACACACACCGTGGGCATGGGGACATGCTGTGGGCAAAGGGAGACCTTGTCCCCATCTCAGGCATCATATCACTTCTCTGAAGCTGTGAAGCACTACAGATGATGAGGCCCTGATTGCACATAATATTCTTCCTACTTTACCTTTATCAAGCACACTCCACACGTGGAGAACAAAATACTTCTCAAATACTCAGTAGTGTTCAAGGTTCCCCTGGGTGAGATCAGTGCAAGAGGCACACAAGATTTAAATTGTTGTCCTTAGACACCAAGTTATTTGATGATTGTGCAAGGGGCACAGATTTTATGACAGGATTATAGGTTAACTTGTTGATGCTTCAATCTGGAGCCCAAAGTACAGGAGAGAAATCTACACTGTTTTGAGACAGGGCCTATTGATTTTATGTTCACTATTGCATTATGAGACTGCATTAGGAGCAAGGAAACAAGCATCTGAATATAAAAAGGAAATACAATTCAGTCAGTACAGAATGAAATAAATATCAGTTCTGTCATTCAACATCATTATAAAGCATGCCAATCACCCCACACAGAGCAGAGGTCCATAAACACAGTTTTGACTTCTTGACTGTTTAAGATGGATAATTGCTTCTGAAGGCAAATGAGCCGACAAATGTGTATTTCATTGTGTACTTTAAATTATCAGTCTCCAGTTTACAAAGAGTATCTGACTGGACCTACCGCTTCTAATAATGCAGTTTGAAATAATTAATATCAAGCTGGGGAAGGAAAAGCATTTTTTTCCATAAGTAAGGTCTCAACCTTTACTTCAATAATATCTCAATACCTTGCACTTGAAAATAAATGGATACACACTACGCCAATTATGTCAGCAAATAGTGCTTTATATCACATTTTCTGGCCTGCCTCCTCATGCACTCTTTATGCAGGGAACAAGTTCCTCATACACAAAAGCAAAGACAATTTATTTTCTTCCCTTATACTTCTGCTTTTATCTCTACAAGTGTCTTTCATGATGTCAATTTAAAACAAGAGTGAGTAAGCAGTTTGGATACTGTTCATACCACACTGCTCAGAACCTCCTGAAGATAACTGGTGCTGTCTTTCTCTCAACACCACTTTGTATCCAGCTGCTGTCCAGCTGATACAATAGATAGCTCATTGCTTAGGACAAATACTCGTATAGGTTGTGATGCAAAAAGGTTTGATTTTGTGAACAGCATCAAAAATGCTGATAATAGAGCAGTTATACTAGAAGTAGCAGGAATAAGAATCATATCAGTTCTATCTGATGTGAGCATATTACAATCCCCCCTTTAAAATAGGACCAGCAAACAATGTGTTTTCTTGGCTACTTCAGGTGATACACAGTACAGATAATTCAAACACACAAACAACTCTATCATCAACAAGGCCAAATTCTGTTCTTTCATTCAGTTTGGAATACTGCATTTAATTCAGTGACATTTTCATTGATTTCAATATGCCATGTGTGAAATCTTGCTCATGCAAAACTCATCCCCAAAACTTTAGATCTCACAAGGTCTAAGACATGGCATTTAGGGTCAGGGTTTAAGTAGGTGACCTCTGTAAACCCTCTGCTGGGGCAAATTTAACCTTGAAAGTAATATTGAGTAACAGCCCCTCGGAAGAGGCTCATTTTTATATCCTTTGATCCCTATTTATGATACCTTAATTTAACCAATAATGTTTACATAAAACAAAGATTTTTGACCTCCAAGACAAATATTTTCTGCTGCATCTAATGACATTGCCTGACCACTGGCCAGTGGCTTTTACAGTCCAGAAGCTGCTCTCATTTTCAAGCCTCATACATACCAACAAAACACTATGGTGTTACTGTATACCTTCCATGCAGGAATTCATGCTTTCCTGAGATTTCGAAGCTTAAATTGCTCCTCTGGTTAAAGTAGACAGCAGTGCTATCTTTATCTAGCTGTTGGATGCTTCATTCGATTGCCTGAGTCATTGGCAAAATAGCTTGAGGCTAGACAGGTATATTACTCTTTAGAAACAGATGGTGTTGCACACAGGAGATTTGAGAAACACATTCTTAACGCAGAAACAGATCTCTCTAAAATGAGCTGTCCAATTTATTATGGTTTAGATAAAAATTCTGCCATTACCCTCTATTACCACCTCCCCACCCCCCATTAAAAGTACAGTATTTGGAAACAGGCATCAACAGAAAGGAGTTTTATTTTCTGGGAAGCAACATCAACATAGAAGAACAATAATTTTTTTATGTGCAGCAGGTATTTTGGCAGAGTCAAATTCGGAAAATTAATGTTGAAGAGAAATATTAGATAAGGATGTTTTTGTCACTAGTGCCCAAAGCACATAGTTTTCTGAAGAAAATGCAGTAGTTTGATATTATTTTTTTTTATTAACAGCTTGGAGGTGGGGGACAAAGGAAAAGAGGTACAGAAAAGCAGTATTGTTGCAACCATTTCCTGATTATTATCTTGCTATTTCATCATCTAGCTATCTACCTGCACTTTTCTCCTGGTTTATTAAAGATATATCACTATTTCTTTCCAACCCTATTTAAAAATAGATAAATGGGCATACGCCATTATTGCCTGGCATAACATTCAGTATTTCAATCACAACATTTCTAATGCCAGCTCTGAAGTGTGAAATAAGCATCACATGGTCAAAACTGCTCTTTAGCTTTCTAAGAATAACAAAACTTCATTTCCAAAAGAACCTCGGAATCTGTGAGGCACAAGAGAGCAAAGAAAACTACTATTCCTATACGCTTGAATTTCAGTTTTCACTTTGGCTTTGGGGCTTCTAGATTTGGACATTTATATTTGGTCAGAACTTTGGAGAGAAAAATCATTCTCCTGCTTAGAACAGTTTATGGTTTTGCCAGCACTATTTCCAGTGAGGGACTAAGTATTTGTTAGCATTTTTTTGTTTATACTTTCCAAGAACTTGTAGTTTACAGATTGGCCATCTTTATAAAGGATGAAAGAGGGAAAGACCAAATACGTAAGAGCATACAATGGTTTGTTCCTCACTGCTGGTCAAACACAGAATTCAAACAAGTAATGGCAATATATACAATTGCTATGGAAACGGAAGTGATGACAGCATTTAATTACCTAGATAGCCACCGCAGGTGACATACCTCAGTAATTTTTTGCAGATCTAAGGGGAAGAAAACCACCAATGCTATAAGAGTTTTTATTTTCAACTAAGGATATACTTGCCTGCTTATGGCTTTACCAGAACCTACTGGGTACTATCTGTTCTTCAGAGAAGAAAATATAAACAGCATTAAGAACTGCAGTAAGAACAGACTGACTCATCTTTTCCTTTACAAAATGGGGTGACATCACTCCTCCAGCTGCTCAGCATGGGGGAGGTCAGTTGGCGATAATCCTTGCCAAATGTGTCTGACAAGCACAGATGAGGAGTGGAGCTTTCACATCATAATAATCTTCTTCCCTCTGAGC
This sequence comes from Gymnorhina tibicen, assembly GCA_013399875.1. Lineage (NCBI taxonomy): Eukaryota > Metazoa > Chordata > Aves > Passeriformes > Artamidae > Gymnorhina > Gymnorhina tibicen. The sequence continues at coordinate 9,397,858 of VXAZ01018984.1, read as the reverse complement.
TTGTGGATTCTCTTTTGGATGAACACAGCACGGTCCAGGGCTTCACATAATTTCAGGGGATATGTCTAGCAAGGAGGAAATGGAACCAGGCAGAGGCCACTCTTGGAGGAATTGTTCCATGGCAAACTAGTCAATAATCCACCACCAGAAAATCCATTGATGTAAATGCTGATTGGAGATGCATTACCTTTAGCTTCTTGGCTTTGCTCACATCAGTATGTGTGGTCATTGTGGGCATGAACACTGAAGGAGTAAAACAATTTAAACTGGGCCACTAATGCTCACAACTGCATTTTTTCAGCAGGTAAAGAAGCCAGATCACAGCATGAACTGTCCAGAACTCTCTGGTTTTGTCCTGAAATTTGCAAAGAGGTGATGAAGACTTCTTGCAGATTCTTAAGTCAGAAAGGCATATGGACATGCTTTGTGGCTCTTGACCACATTCAAGAATTTACAGCAAATCTCTTTCTCCCATGCTGTTAACATGAAAGTGGCTAGATGTACCTTGATGCACAAAAGGGAGTGGGTATCAATCATGGTACTGTTAGAGAATACATTACTTTTAGTGCAAGCATTTAGAAAACTGGAGACTAATTTTATCAAGAGTTTGCAAGAAGGAATAGTAACTACATGGACATCACATTTTTTTTGAAAGTCCTTGACTAAGTTTGCGGAATGGAAGCACCCTAGATATGAAAATCATTACAGATACTTGCTCAAATTCTGTTCAATTTCAGGAAAGTACTTTCCATTGATTCTAATGGTCTTCACATCAAATCTTAATTAAAATTGATTGTTTGTTTTTTTTTAGTGCAGTTGAACTCCTCATTCACAAGCCACTCATGTCTTCTCAATAGCCAGCTAAGTCTAAGCTATATTTACTGGGAAGTGTCCATGTTCAAACTAAACACAGAGCAAAGAGCGCAGCAATAGGGAGAAGCAGTCAGAACAAAAAAGGGATGAGATGTAAGTACACTTTATTTACAATTTACAGTGACTGAGGGCTACTTGACTGCATTGTTCCCATTCAGCTACAGGACAGTCAAATAGGTACCATATTGTCAGCACAGGAAAAATAATTTATAATCCACTAATAATATTCTGATGTATTTTAGACTACCTTCATTGTTCAATAATAGTCTGAACAAATAAGCAGAAAACAAAATCCCCTGTGGAAGGTACTAGTCAACTACGGCAGTCTAGAGAGTGGCAAAATCTATAAGAATGTTCTCCAAGGACTTTTGATTAGTCAAGTGGTATTTCATGCCTTACAGAGGATTTTAAAACCTCTCTGTATAAGGAGTGAATAGTAAATATGTACCTATAAATATGTGGGGAGGTTTTTTTCCGTTTTTCTTTAGAATAGCAAAAAACCCACAACCTTCTGTTGTGGGAAGCTGGCATTTTAACAGATCATCCACAAAAAACAGTGGTACCTTTACATCCAGGTATCAATTTACCCAGTGCATCTGAAAATACTGAGGCAGGATAATACTACTCAGTAAAACTATTCTGTTTACACTGAGCAGCACTTCACTCCACGAAATTTACAGAATTAGTCTCATGTCTTGCACGTAAGAAACAGATGCTGAAGTGAATCAGTCATCAAGTCTTGTACTCCACAATGACAAAGGTCTGGGCAATAAGTGTTTCATTCAAGCAGGCCTGAAAGAACCACTGCTTTTCATCCTGCTCTGTAGAAATTTGTTCTCACCACTCCATAGGAAACTTACAGAAACAACACAAATCAAGACCATAGGCCTCACAAATAACATTTAAGATTCTTGAAATAGCAGGAAACTTGTTATGTTAAACTTCAAAATGATCCTAGGACAAGACTGGTCCTCAAATTACAGTCAAAAAATAACAATGACACTAGCTAAAATCCCTGCCAAGTTCTCTTGACCTCAAATCTGAAAATAAACTTAATCTAAACAAGTAGGCAAGACTAAGGTATTTTTCCATGGGATAAGCATGGAAAAGAGTCTGATTCCACGTAATGAAAACAGTTTTAATCTCTACAAGGCAGAATCAACAGCACAGGTAAACACAAAACAGAACCACAGTTGTGCAAATGGATGGATCATTTCAATGAAAACTGTACTCACAGTCATGCAAGAAAGTGTTCTATTTTAATCCTATCATAACCTGCACAGGGGAAAGTCCTCCCATGGAGAGAAACAGGTGGTGACCACGTAGGCAATATTGTAAGTAACTTCTTTAACTCCATGCTATTGTACTCTCTCTTTTAATTTTCAATTTTAATACAGCTTTCAAATAAATAACTTGCATTAGGTCCATAAATAGGCAGAGCCTCTCTGCAGCAGCAGTAAAGGAAAAACATGCCTCTCTCTAGTTTCACAGCTGACATTTTTAATATATGTTATTTTCTGACTTTCCTCCCATCCTTCAGCTTTACTCCCTCAGACTGTCAGTTCCACCCAAGCCCACTCCGGATTTAGGTGTCTCATTGTTCTTTTGAATGAACTGTTTGGAGCAATCTTATGAGTTGACTGGCCAAGAAGGAATGGATTTTACTTTACATGGAGTCAGTTCAAGATAAGATCACTATAATTGAATGGCAGGATATTGATAATTCTGGAAGAGTCTTCAGGCCCAACTATCTTCCAGATAATAATTATAGTTCTGATTTCAGAACACAAGGTCATCTAGCATTTCTCCTTTTTTTCTAGAAGGATTAAAATCAATGCTGTTGACTTCTTCCTAGCAACCCACAAACTTCTGAACTGGGTTCATTAGGCTCACAAGTCTATTAGCATGCTAGGGAAACATGAAGGGTGCCAATTTCTTTCCAGTGTACTTCTTGTTCTACCATTCCCAAGTCCTTCTCCCTGTTGAGTCATACCTCTAAGCCGAAGATTTTCTGCAAAAAATATCAGTGTGAGATACGAGTCTTATGCTGTTCAGAAGAGATTTTTGTCTAATCCTCACACAGAGATGTGTACTCCATGTATACTTCTCTGTATATAGTCTCCTCTGTTATATCCAGAGTCATATTGAATCCATCCCTTCCTGAGAGGGTGTTACTACTAACAGGTGAAAGTGTTTCATAAGAGACATTTTCTCCTGGAAATGTCACAGTATGCCTTTTGTTTGTTTGTTTTAATGATCTCTGTACTGGCAAAAAACTGAATGCAGCTGCACTGAAACACTGATACTAAACTTTGCAAATTTCATAAACACATGTTTAAAAACAACACTCAACAATATGACTGAAATTCTTACCTGTTACACAAGTCAAAAGTGTTCATCCAATGCTCCATGGAATACTTTTTGCTTTGTTCCATCAGATGGAAGTAATCTTATTCCCAGAAATTTTTAGTCTGAAGATTCATCATTTGATTCCTTCCCAAAATTTCTCAGGCTATATGATAAAACTTCCCCATGCCATACATTGGGAGTCTCTGTGACAGGATGAATTTCTTTGCTTAGGCTGATGCAACCACAGATTTTAAAAACCTTAAGCCACTGTTAAAGACTCTTGGAAAACCCTGCGTTATTTCTTTCTTCAAAACTCTGCAGTGTCATTCTTCAAAGACTGATAAAAGGGCCTATTCTTTTGTGAAACCACAATATAAAACTTCACTATACTCATTGTTCAATAAGGTAACAGGGAGCAGAGTTCCATTCAATTGCTGCGACCCTTCCTGCAGGTTATAGTCTCCATCTACTGTGACAATCAAATACACAGTTTCATAAATATGAAGTTTCTTTAAGTCCCACTGTCTCCAGTCTTGGAAATATCTTTTCCAGAGTGGACAGATGTTCAACAGTACCTCTGCCTCTTCTGGGAATGTCATCAATTCTCTCTACAACCGTGTTGCAAGATGACCTTCAACAGATTTTCCATCGCTCTCCAGGAGTATCCAGGTGGTGACAACATTTCATAGGGCAAGCTATTACACTTCAAGTAGCCCTTTCAGACCTTTAGGGAGGTAAATGCCTTCCTGTCTCCCTCCAGTCTTATATGCTGACAGTTTACAACTTGCTGCATTTAATTTTGACCCTACACTGGGGGTGAGATTAATCAAAGGCACCAAAGATATTTTTGTCTGATTGAACTAAAGGCAATAAAAGCAAAGCTTACTCAGGAAATTGCAGTGGTGACTCAATACCCCCAACCCTTGATCTTTATTCAGGAAGCACAGAGAACTACTCCTGCTCTCAGGAGTTTGACTAGACCTCATCCTGGACACAGCAAGCTTGGTCAGCTGCCCTTGACTCAGGCTACCTGCAGCTTTTTTTGAAGTTTCCTACTAATTAGAGAGGCTCAAGGACCCTTTTAGCTGGTGCTAGAAAGAGGCCCATAAAAGAACCATGTCTAGAGCACAGCAGCTTGTGCAGAATAACAGGAAATATATATTTCATATATATTTTTGTGTGTGGGTGTATGTATATGTATGTGTATATATATATATATTATTTATAGAAGATCTGCTTTATTTTCCCTTTTCTTTTTTTTTAGTGTTTTAGGGACTCACATCCTGGATTTCGGGTGGAATTTGGTAAGCGCCCTTGTTTATTCAGGCTATGGTTGTTATAATTCTGGACAATTTCAAGTTTACAAACAAACATAAAATAAGTTCCGTTATTTCAGAAGTACCTTTCCTGAGCCTGATTGCTTTCAGGTGGCTTTGTGTTCTCTGGATTGATTCTACATGCAAGTCTTGTAAGTTATTCACTGTTGCTTCCACTCGAGTTGCTAATCCTGTTGCTTTGGGGAAGATTAAGTCCTTTTCTGTCAGCAATAATCTCTAAATATTCCTATCACAACACCAAAAGCAAATCAACCCTCCACTTTCAAGCATCCAAGCAGGCAAGCAAGTTACATGCCATTAGTCTGACTGGTCATCTCTTCTGTAGCAAAAGAACCCTGTTCTAATCCTGCATTATATTGCCACCAAACCTCATCATCTGTATCAGATATTCATGTGTTTCCATATTCTCAGTCTTTTTTGTGCTTACAGTTTTCCAGTCATCACTATTTTGTAAGACATAATATGAAAGAATGGTTCATTTAATGTTTTCCTTTGCTTTGACAGCTTTATGAGGGAATTCCTTTATGTTTGACCAGTTTAAGATGATGTACAGTGAACAAATGTACTATATGATTATGATTGTAATGTTTCTGCACCTCACCTTCTACAAAATGATGTCTTTTAAAAATAGTTGCATTCAGAACAGTAAGGGTGGCATGCTGTACAGACACACAGAGTGCTTCCTTTTTCCAGGCTGCTCCTTCTCCCCCCATCTCCTTTTCTGGCTTTAAGTTAAAATAAAACCCACTAATGTTGAAAGCACATAGTTCTTTGTGCTCAGCCATTCCATTACAGTAATTGCATTTTACTTCCCAAAATTCCCCTTTCAGATGCAAAAGGAAATTCTACCTTTTCTTTTGTTTGTTGTTCTGAGCTTCAGCTCTTTAAAAATCTTATCCTACAACCAGCTGTGTTTAATTCCTAGAATAACTCATAAATGTACTAAGCTACCTAGTAGTTCTTGGATCCTCTGGGGAGGACACTAATAATGCTGCATAAACTATTAGCAGATTAGCATTTTCCAGTGACATGACTGCTTTTCCTCCACCCTCCTTGGATGTGCAATTTATGCAGCAGATGACATAATGATCTTTGACATCTCACACGGCGTATGCCGTATGCATATGACAATGGGATAGCACTAGATGGAAAGCTAAGACCTCTTACTTCCTTAGCACTGCATCTGCCCACTCCAATCATTATGGACATTTGCATTTTTTGCTTTCTTTTAATAGGGGATACAAAGAGAAGGAAATAAGTAATAACTTACTATATGTAGTTTATTTTTTAGCTAAGTGACACCTGTCACTGAATGAAACTTCTGTTAAGGTATTTCGAGAATCAATTTTCCCATCCTTTTTATCTTCACAAATCACATTTTTCATTCTCTGTTGACACTTAGTCATAGATGTTTTTTTTGCATGCTGAAAAAAAAAATAGTACTAAACTATATAATGCTTCAAAAATACCTCTCTGTCCTCTCATAAAGGTGCACTTCCAACCTACAAGCAGTGCACAGAACCAGGAGCTGTGCTTCAGATCTGCACAGACAATACTGACTTCTAAAGCCAAGCCTCAGAAAGGCTGTGCAGGAAAGCACAAGGCTATTGTAAAACCCCACCAGAAGAAGCAGGTTGCCTGGAGCAATTTTTCTCCCTTCCAGTTCAAGGGATCCAAAAAAATTTGCTAAAGAACTGCACACATACCATTGCTTTAGGGAATGATTGTCTTCACAATGAAGTCCCTATACATAGAAGGATACTGTTAAATGCTTTCCATGTCAGTTGCCATTAGTGTGCTATTCAGAAACCTGCAAGCAGAGATTTGTTCAATAAGCTGCAGTCACCACACAGCTTCAAATATCTTGCTTTCGTTCTGCTCAGTAATTCATCTATCCTAATATGACTGTAATACTCACAATATTCCAAACTTTAGAGTGCTGCCAATGACTACAGTTTTAAAAATAAAAATTGCCAAAACGTTTCCTCTCCTCATCATAAATGAGGACTTTTCCTATAAAATCACCCTGGCCTGGGACCAAAGATGGGCAATAATCAGCACTGGAATAGTGACAAGTTTGAATCCCATTATTTCACAAGACAGCCAGGCTAGAAATGAATGGTAACTGCAAGAGATAAAAATTAATCTCATCTTCCAGCAACACACAGAACCGGCTTCTTGATCTGAAACAGAAACCGAAAAATCACAAGCTGGTTGTTTTCTCACATATAGTAATACATTTTAAAATCCTAAGTCCTCTGTACCCTTCTGTCTCTCCCTGTTGGCTTTGAAAGCTGGGCTTTTTGCAATAAAGGAAATACATTTTAAAAATAAGTGAGAAAAAGGCACCTCCCTAAACATCTAGAAAGATTTAACCTACAACTTCTCTTCCACATCTAAAGTAGAATACACAAGAGGGTATGTGGAATTGTATTCTACTTTTGTCCTATAGCACCCAAAACCTGATATTGATAGCCCAAGTCATACTCATGGATCTTTGATATTATACAAAAAGTTTGTAAGAGTTTGTGGGGCAAAATTACAGCCATATGAATGGTAGCCTTCAAAAGAAAATATTGGTTTGGTCCATGGTTCTTCAAGCTCGCTTTTGATGGAGAAAAAAACAATGCTTTTGACTCTCAAAGGTATTATATAAAACACAGATATATATTTCATTCCATGAAGCTGGATGAGATTAAGTGTCTTTCAAATACAGAATAAATAAGAGCCTAAATAAGTCAATGGTTTTATTGTTGTCATTATTATTATCAATTTTTAAGGGACGGGGGTTTCACTGTCGAAGAAAAAAAATACACTGCTATGAAAAACTTTTTAATATTTCATGGAGATCCACAAAGTAAGCAATCATCTTGAACAAACAAATAAATACTGCCTAAGTGGTAGAAGATGCAAATCAGACATTTAAGCTTTTAGGCATTCGGTTTACCTGCGAAACAAATCTGAAATTTACAGTGGAAATCTGTAAAACCAGGAAACTGTGTTTGATTTAGTTATTGGGATGGGGCAAGTCCTGCTCTTTCTGCAAAAGATGTTATTTTAAAGGACTCTAGGTCATTGTTGCTACAAGAGTACCAGAGAAAATAGAATGAGAACCTTTACGCTGCAGTCACTGATGAGTAAAAGAACGGTGCACATTGTGTGGAATAAACAGGAACAACTTTCTTCTGTATGTTTCCCTTTTTTTTATTACATTTGACATTTCTGAGACTTGTTGTAACTTTTGAACTGCCTACTGCGGTGAGTGGTAGGAGATCAGACTTCACTGCATTATACTATGGAGCTGCAGAAAAAAAGAAATCTTGAGAAATTGGAATGACCTGGCAATGGTTTGAAGGTTGAGATGGTGTCCTAGATCTTGCTGTCAAACAAAACACAAGCTGTGTGTACATACTGCAGAAGTTCTGCACATGGTGAAAGAAATGCTTTGTCTCCCTTGTTCTTTTGCTGTGCTGAAACATGTAATATTGAAGCGGAAATAGGACATGACCTGTACTTGTTGTTCCCAGCATGTTTAATGGTACAGCTACTCCCGAGAGTCCACATTTGCCTGGGACTCCAAAGTAGGACACTGCCAACATAGACAGTTTGGGGTCAGTCCCTTTACTATTACAGCTTGCTCAGGATGAAAGTAGAAGAAAAAGTTGACTTTTGGTTGGCAAGTCACGTATTTAAAACCATCATAGATGCTACAGGTAAACTAGGCACTGTTTAATCCTCTCTTCATTTTTAGAGACACACCTAGCCATAGAGGTGCCTTAATGCCAATACAAAAGGTAAAGGCAGGCTAGATTACTTTTTTCACCGATCAGCAGAACTGTGGTCACTACAATGCTTAATTCTTATATCCTTCCTGAGTTTACATGAAGTTTATTCTGAACCTAAATTCCCCTTTATGTAACTGCTCCATGTTATGGATTCAACACTCTACAAGAAGGTAGAGCTTGTTTTGGAATAGTCAGTGCTCGAGGATTAATTTATCAGCGACAAATAAACAGTAAGTATTACTGGTGCAAGTTTAAGCTGTCAATGAGAGCTTTCATCCAGTCTGTTAAACCATACTTAATGATGCATGGAACTCACATTTCATTTCAGGTATGCAAGGCTGCATTTCTAACAACCACTGACTTGAGCACAGCTTTTCTTAAGAAAGCAAAATTGAAAGCTTTGCCACCCATCTACCCATTGTGTTTGGATGAAGACCACATTGAGGCAGCTGTGCTTCCAGGAACTGTTCTGAGCTGGCCATTTGGGCCAGTTTTCTACTTGTCTGGTGTCACTAGAGCAACTAAAAGGACTCAGATGCATGACTGGGATCTAAGCCTCCGAACAACAACAAATCCTCCTTGGTCTGTGACAGCCAATTTTCTTGGATAATTTCCTCTGGTATTATTTCTTTCTTCTTTTTCAGTTTGTTTTAAGACTGCCAAAGCAATGATCTCAATATATTATAAGCCCTTCAGATAACAGTTTCAGGATTATGAAGAATAGTTGAATGACTAGCAGTAGAGCCAAATTTGTCTTGTCTGGTACAAAATCAACATTTTAGGAATACTTTTTTTCCCCCTGGTGCTAAATGTTGAAACAATCCAAGCATTTCACATATGGCAGTATTGCCTTAAATCCTCCCTTCTGTTTAGTCAGCTTCCATGTGTACCACTAGACCACTGTTTATACACTATCAACCATACAGGGAAGAATCTAAAAATCTGCTGTTTCTTGGTTCTCTTCATGCTGATTCTAAAGCTTTCTTCCTTCATAGTAGTTGTCATTCTGATAAAAGGGAATCTGTTCTTTACAGCAACATAAATCAGGAACAGGTTCGTTGCCTTGAGTGAAGTGATTCCTCACACTTCTCTGTGTGTGTGTGAAAAAAAATACTCTCATGTTCCAGCAGTCCATTAAACCATAATTCAATATCTCTGCAGAGATCAGAACACATTGGCATTCAGTAAAAGGTTAAACAGGAGAAAAAAAAATCTGAGTGCTCCTCCTTGGCCCTGGAGGATTTGGTCCTGCATTAACTCACTGGTGAAAGGGATGCTGGAAAGGCGACGTTTAGAAATCACAGAATAAAATACAAACTCTTGAAACAGTCCATTGTGTACCACAGTATCAAGTAAATTCAATGGAAGTACCACATACAGTAGGAAAAACACAGTATTAGCCCAGTAGTGATGGAATAAAAGACAAAACTACCATGCAAAGGTGAAAATATTACATTGATGCACAGTTGTTCTACATAGCTATAAATGATCAAATCATGTTCTTGCTACTGCAGAGTCAGGTATACTGATAGGAGAACCTGGATGGCTGTATGTTACAATGTAGCCTTGAAAAGCCAATGGCTTTCAGCTGGGTTCAAGCTAAGAAAAGAGAGTAGGAATTACTATGATCTTGACGTACGCTGAAGAAGAAATCTGCTGTTTTAAGAATCCTTTCCCCTTCTCTTCATCCCCAGTACCTTTCTTCATGCATTCAACATTTCTTACATACCAGGGGGATTGATGCTATCCTTTGCTGAGATGTATGTTCAGTTTTGGTCCTGACATTATATGTAACTTCTATATCTAACTCTTACTATGATAAGATTGAGCACCCCTGACACTGCCATGTGAGTAGGGAAATAAACAGGATGTGAGAGGACATCACACGCTCTCTGCAATTTCTGCAGTTGCTAATACAAAACTGAGTGCCTCACTTCAAAGGAGTCTGTAGCTCCAGCTTTGCCTCAGAAGGGTGGATACACTGATAACAAATTCAAATAGATTTCCTGTCTCCCTATGTGGTGACAGGTTTCAAAGTAATGTGTGTCTGACTGGATTCTCAGGTCTTCCAGATTCTTGATAAAAAATTCCAAAAATCTTGAAGTCCTAGCCTGTGCATTAATGTCTGAATCTGCAGGAAACTTCATTTTACACTCACAAAATTGAGGCTTTCAGGCTTGTGGGACAGCTGTCTATTGGACTGCCTCCATGCTGCAGTCTGGTGAAAGAAGTTACCAAGTCAGGGAGTTCACGGGTCAGCTGATTCTGGAAGCTGGACATAAGGAAATGTCTCTGTTCTGGATTAAGACATATGGTGGCCATAATCTTTGCACCTCTCTCCCCTCTATTCAGTGGTGAACAGCCATGAACTTAACAGAAGTCAGACTGATTTCACTTGATAGCTGCTGGAGTCCCACGTAGTACATGCTGTCCATCTGCTGCTCTTAATATCAATCCTTCTTTCCCCCCCAGCATGTCTGCTCTGAATATTTAAAAAAAGATTCTTTGTCCTTAGAATCTGACACCTGTTATATATTGCCACGTGTTTGTTTGTGTCTTATTTTATTTTTGTTTTCTCAACACTTCATCCAAAGCAAAATGTTGTGTTGTCTTACTAAACACTTTTCCTCTTACAACAGTAGTCTGGTAATTTGTAGAACAGTGAAAAAGCAACTCCCAAGACACTTTATGGATCCGATCTTCAGCAGACACAATGCAGCATAGCCCTGTGGGCCTCACTGAAACAACAACAATTTACACCAGTGGATGGTCTGGCCCTGCTGTAGCTATTCCATCTTTGAACTATTGGAGCAAAAATCTTAATGCTCATAGCAGAACCAGCAGCATTTGCCATGTGAAGGAAAATCCACACAATCAGCCTATGGGAGGTCATAACTGTGCCGAAGAATGTCTGAAGGGATCCCCTTGTTTTGGGTTTTCCATGCTATATTCAGCAAGAAGGGCTACAAAATTAAAAAATACATTCAATTATGGTTTTCTTAGTTATAGAACAAACCCAGCAAGGCTGAGATCAACCACTGATTCTAAAGGTTTTGCTAGTTCATGATAGAGATGCTGGGTGAGGATATGTCTTTTACACTGCAAAAGTGCACAGACCTTATTCCAAGATTTAAACCATGCATCTCCCTTACCAAACCCAGTGCTTCATGCCCACAACCCTAGCTGGCCAGAACAATGAGAAAGTTGTACACTCTAAATGTCAGTGGAAATAAGAAAGAATAAGACTTTGTGGCTTTTTAAATGTTCCCTTACCTTCTTGACTTTTAAAATTACTTTGCTATCTCATGAACTCATGTACTGCACAGGTGAGCTACTCAGTGAGTAGCAAAGGTGGTGATTTTCCATTGAGTATTATAGTTAGCAGGCCCGCCAGTTCATTGATTCATTAACTCAAAATGAACACATTCTTTCATTCTTTTTTTTTTTTTTGGTTGCACATGGTTCATTTCAGACATATTCCCCTCTGCTTTCAGCAACGTAAGCAAATTAACACCAGTGAGACTCAGAATCTATGAAAATGCATCCTCTGAGCATCTGTTAAGTAGATTTTTGTTATGCCTTATAAATGAGGATCAGATCTAGGTCAGGTCAAGTGCTGTGAAGGACATGCTAAACATATCAATTTGCAGCAATCACTAATCTCTGGTTTTTGCATTTCTAAGACACACAGTAATAGCTTATTCATTGAACCAACATGCAGAAATATTGATAGAATTAACATATACAATGGCAAAAGGAGGGTCTCCAGATTTTTTTTTTTTAACATTTACATTTCTTTCTCTCAAATGAAAATCTATAGAGGTTTTGCTGGTTGCAGATTTGATGCAAGAGAACAGTGTTAGTAGCATTTGGAAGATACAGCAGGAGTATTCTAAGCACATCCATATTAGTCTTTGCATTCTTGCCTCAGCAGGGATGAAGAGGATCAGAACAGATTAGGATGGCTAGATAGACACAGAGACTGACCAACTAACCAAACTGTCTCTGCTCCCCTTCTGTGGCTGTTGTCAGGGATCTACTTAATGTACAGTAGTGAAACAACACACACACACTGCATTACGGAGACAACAGACCAAACATCAGTGGAGAAGGCAAAAATCTTGGCTTCGCTGGCATTGTCCCTCTCACAACTTATCCAGACAGTGCCTTTTACTAAGTGTTACTTGTATCAGAGAGGACTTGCACAGGATTTAATCAGTACACCAGATTTCCCTACTTTAAAGCATCTTTTCAGTGTAAGAAACTGTACGGTGAAAGAAACAGGAAACAGAAGTATGTTTCATTTAACCAAAATCAATGAAAGCATCTGTGGAAAAATATTCTCTTTGACATCTTTACTCAAGTATAATCCTTAGTGACTCAAACTTTGGATCAAACTCTAAGGTCACAACTGCAATCAAATTTTGTGTTAAAATACTGCCTCAAATGCAACTGTTTGCTAAGAAGGGCCTCATTACTGAAAGTATGATTGTTGTAATTAATGATTTTGTTTTTCTTTTGAAAAGAAATTTTATATATGTTGTTCAGGCAACAATAAATAATAATACATTTCAATTACAATTTACTTGAATTATAAAACCACAAGGGTCAATTTTCATTGCAGAGATGAAGTAAGTTTCTTCTGAATCACCCAAATCAGCATTTTGCAAGGCATTTTCCTTGGTTATCTAAAATGTTGTTTGACAGGGTATTTTTTCTAAGGGAACATACATTCTGGTGAAAACTTGACTGGAAAACTAAGAGTCCAGTCAAATCAACAGCATCTTTACAAAAAATATTAACCTCTGGTACAGAAAAGAATATATAGATCTGATAGCAATTTCCAAAACTAGAAAAAGAAGCTGTCTGGAGGTGCTGTGATTAATAAGTCAGCAAATCAGTGCTTCTTTTATGGCAGCTTTGGAGAGAGACTCAAATAAATCAGATTTGTCATAACTCTAAATACCATTTGAAATGTCAGCTGGGATTTCAAACTTGGTGTACCATGGCAATGGGTTTGTAAGCCTTGACTGCACTTCACTAGGAGCCTGTTGTTTTCACAGATCAAGAAACCATTTTCTCTGGGAGAATTTCTTCAATTTTTTTCAATCATCTTTCTTCTATCTGTTCACATCAGATAAAGATGCTCATTCTGTTCAATCTGAATGCATTTTTTCTTAAGAAACACAACTCTGAGTATGTTAAAGTTGTTCCGTCAGAAACTGTTTTAAACAATGCTGGCTTTTTACCCATTTGGTTTTCACAGAACGTGTGGCAGCACAGTGCAGTCATACTGCCTGTGCTAACAGGAAGCTCACTTACTTTCCATGTTTTAAAAATGCCTCTTTGCCTTAGAAAAGGTCTCTATTCTTCACAAGCCCTCTGCTGAAATGCAAAGGGTCATTTACTTGAAAGAAAGCGACAAGGGATAGGATAGGATAAATGGAATCTCACAGCAGTTTCTTTATGGCATTTTGTTTTTCAGTGTTGAAAACATTAATATGAATATGAAATAGATTAAAGTCTAATAGAGGAGCCATCAACAGAAAGCAAGAATATAAAAAACCACATTGGACTGGATTGGTTTAGAGCAGACTGTCTGCAAGTTGTCTGATTCACCTGTACCATCACTCTTCTGAATTCAGTTGTGACCACAAGTCCAAGATGTATACCACAGAAGGCAGGGAATACTCTAAATTTATAAGCTGTCAATAGCCAGCAGGGGGACAGCAACATTTGTTTTACACTATTTTCCATCTATTATATGGAGACTGCATAGAGGAACAGTGGAGAAAGATCTGACTTGGGTTTGTGGCATGAAGATCCCTCTCAGTGTCAATCTGCCTTTATGTAGCCATGCCAGATTTAGAATTTTATCATTTTCTTAGCACAAAGTTACTGCAGTTCAACAGAGGATCTAAACATGGAGTAATATGTGAGGTGGCATTTTATGTCTTCTCAGATAGTTGGGATGCTTTAGGACATGAATTGTCCTGACCTAAGATTCCTGCTAGTGTAGAAAGATCACAAACTAATATTCAGGTACAAGGCTGTATGTCTGTTAGAATGACTACAAAACAGATTTTTTTTAATCTTCTTTCAATTCTATGTATATGTATTTTGTCAGTAAATTCTTTTCCATGCCATCAATACATTTGTACTGTCTTTGCAAAACTGCATGTTTACAAAGCCTCAGGAACAACTTGGTTTATACAAGAGAAGCCTACTACATAAAGTGTTAGATTTCACCTTTGCAGAACTCCCAAACAACTCCCAAAGAAACAAAGGCCACCATCACTGAAATGAAAAATTTTCAGTGTCCTCCTCAAACACCAAAAATATTATTTTCCTGAAAAATCTCATGACAGCACAGGAATAAATAGAGCATCCAAATAACTACCCTCTCAGGTAATCTTTTAAAGATAATTTTTCAGATAAATTTTCATAATAATATAAGCCTATGAATTAATTTATTCTGAAATTAATTTATACTGAAACGATAGCTCTTTTCTCTTTTTTTTCAGTCTTGTAACTCTTATAAAAGGCAATATTAAAAAGGTTTGTTCTCTAATATTCTTTGGAGAAAGGTGTTATTCATTTACCAGTGTAATATACAGAGACAGAGGAAATGATTCCTTGTTCTGGATTAAAACTCCGAAGTGCGTGGTGCAAATACCAAGCAAAGAGGATGTGCAATCTCTGTAGTGGCAGATACAGAGAAGGAAGGCAGCTGGGCAGAAATGTACTGTCAAAACACTCTGCACTGGCAAATGAGACCCTACGTAATTACAGGAAGCATCTTCAGGGTAATTCAGAAACATTTAAACCCCTCTGCTTCTGCAGGCATTTGACTGAAAGGGATAAAAATTCCTACAGAAAGTCAGAATTAGACAATAACAGGAATGGAAAATAATGCAGAAAGTCAGAATTAGACAATAACAGGAATGGAAAATAATAATATACATAGAATAGTTCTTGTCATAGTATCCTGTTCCACATTCCTTTTGTAAGTTAGTAATTATTTTACTTTTTTATTGATTCTAGCAATTACAGAAATTTTATCCATCGCTTTTGGAACGTTTATAATGTTTCTGTCTATAGGCATGGACCAAAAAGCACCGTACCTATGTACAACACACTGCCCATATACAGGTCTATGCCAAGCATAAGGTACACACATGCCCTTGCTACCAGCACTGCAGCCACCGTGAAAAAGAAGTGGCCAGACCAATCATTACATGGGGAAGCCAGCTCTGAAAATGCAGAACTTCTTTGGAAGCTCTGCTTAAATTTTAGGAGAGTTTCCAGGTACACGATAACTCTAGCCAGGGGCAACTGTTCTTATTCATATGGCTGTGAAATGTTTCTTGAAGCCACTGGGAGTCCAGGTGTGATTTTTAAAAGGTGCAATAATCTAACCTGGTGTCCTGTCCCCACGTAAGGGTTAGCCCACCAGCTACACTGTCTCTTTAGTAGAAGAGTTAGAAAAGTTAGAGCAGCAAGGTCTAGCTTCCATTATAAACCAAGCTCATTGTTTGCTTCACAGTAGCATAATAACAGTGATTTTTAGGAAGATATTTCTGACTTACATTTGGGTAAAGACTTGAGTTAAAAATCCAGCAAAGTACATGGAATCCTAGGAAAATATTTAATGCACACAAGATTAGGTTGTAAGTGATATCAGAAGAGCAACCTTTATTTACAAAAATGTATTGATTCTTTGTTTTAACAGTGACTCAGTAGGACAGGAAAAAGCATTTTTCAGTAAAATGAATGCCTTTGTATTAATGACTTAATTGCTTGATATTTTCTTAGAGTATTTCTGTTGAGGTTATAAATCATTCTGCTTCATGAGCATTATGTCAAAGGCTGCTTTTCATCTTGGAATATCAGGTTACTCTTTATTTCCATTAAGATGCATTGTTCTCAATCTACAGAGATTGCATTTCCCTTTTTCTGTAATTTCAAAAAGGTTTTCTCAAGAAAGAACAGGACGCAAGTATTTTACATTTCAAACCTTACCCATTTATGAAAATGTTCTAAAAGCCCAAGTAGGAATTCAGTTTTTCAGATGCATTGTGTTTCCTGAAAACAATGAAAACCTTTTCTGCATCCACAGAAATGCATTCAGCATTACATAGCAGCAAGATAAAATGGTATCAGTTCCATCTATTGAAACACAGCCAACTATTTTTTTAAGACTAGGCTGTATTAAAAGCTTTCTCAGTACCCTTTGCCGGTATGTACCATTTTCTAAAAGTATTATTAAGGCTCTAAAAGCGAACTTAGGGAACTGCAACCAGGAGGGCCCTTTTGGATAATCAGGTACTATTCCCTGGTACTGCAAGGGCACCATGTCAAGTATTACCACTGTAACAAACTTTTCCAGTGCTGTTTTAATTCCTCTTTTACCGTCTTCTGCTGGAGAGTTGATAGAAGCTTGGTCACCCTCCTCTAAATGCAGGGTGCAGCCAGTGCATATCTACCAGAAGCTGTGTAAGCTGATGAATTTATGAAGAGCCAGAATAACTTTTTGTAACTTCTCAGCCTCTCTTCCAGGTCCTCTAAAAGGTGCTTAAGTTTCTGAATTTCCTCACCCAGGAGTCAAGTACTCCCATACAATCTTTCCAGTAATTTCTTTCTGAGGAAAAAGAGTGCTCTAACCAGGTTCAGTACATGCAGACTCATTTATTTGAAAGCCTGCTTCTTTCTTCTCCCGCATAATATCAATTATTTATTCCCATCAGTCCATTTTCTCACTGACATAGTATTCTTTGCAATATTCCTATTTTTCCAATTTTCCTTCTATAAATTGAAAATACTTCTCTCAACCATCTCTCCCTGCTTCTAAATTTCTCACAGTAACAGAGCCATATTTCTTGGTCTACTCCTCACTACAGTTGAAAGAGACATATCTGTTTCTTGTCCTTAGACGTTCCTTTAACCTTGGTTAGTTAAACTGAAACTGTTACACCAAATCCCTGTGCAAGTCTGTCCCCCTTTTGATTGATTTCGGTTTTCTTTAAACTCCTGGTATTAAAAGAGGAAGTAGCTGGTATGTACATAACCAAAAGGAGTACAGAGGAGAGGAATGGTGGGACAGAGCTGCATACACAGACTTGTCTTGCCAAAAAGAGGAAGACAGTCTAGTGAGACAAGGAGAATGTGGGGGGAGAAGGGAGACAGACCTTAGGCTGGACCATGGAAATGAGGAGCTGGTTGAGTCAGGTAGCAGAAATTCTTAATGCTGCTGCAGCACACACCTTCAGTTTGAACTCAAGAGTCCTGCTGCTCCAATCTCAGCAGAAGGCTATTATGTTCCCTAGAAAAGCAATGATCCATGAGTGACTAGATTCAAATGGCACTGAACAGATCTTGTCCCATGCCTCACTCCTTGCCCCTTGGCAGCCGAAGGATCCATGAATGGAGCTGTCCTGTACAGCCAAAAGCTGAAAGGGCTACAAGCATGGAACTAATGCAAAGGGAGCAGAAATAGGAATTACAGTTGGAGTAGTGAAGGAGCTGGAGACTGTGCTGCACAGGGTATCGGATTTGGATCTATATATAACATCAGATTAAAAAAAAAAAAAGAAAACAAGGGAATGCTTAGCTATGAGCCTATAATTTAACCTCATCAGGGTTCTGGTGGCATATAAAACACTGTGGTGATTTTATGTCACCTGACCCTGCAGTAAAATCAGTTCCCTAGCCTACTAATCTTATCATTGGAATGACAGGGAGTTCATTTCAAAGACCACTAGTACATGTGTGAGCCAAAACAAGCACAAAACCAAACTGCACAAGGTACTTTAATAATTCTCTACTCAGAAAGACGATAGAGGATTTTTTGGTCTGGATTTTGCCTGTAATCCCCATCAGAGCCTTATGTTGAAGGCCAGTGTTTATTTTCTATCTATGAGGATTTGCTCTTCAGGGAGAGATAGACGTTTGTGGGAAGTCATGTCTTATCTCTCAAGACAAAGCTGCAGCCTCCAATGATGGGCACAAACAAACAGTTTGCACAATTTTCAGTATTTTTAAGGGAAAGCTTTCTTGGTGGAAAGAAGATTAAGTGACAAGAGTCCCTAAAGGCCAAGGGCAGCTCCAAGAGTCTCCTTGCCTAAGGCTCTAAGACTTTTAGAACACATGTATTTTGCTCCTCTCCTGTACAAGAATTTACGTGACTTATGCAAAGCTCAGACTGGTTTATTGTATGTTTTTCCAGCAATTTTACCAGAAAATCTTCTCTTGTGAGGAAAGAGAACCATGAAGTTATGGTCTCATCTACCTGTAAATTAAAAAAAGCTTAGTAAAGATGCAAAGTTAGTACCTCCTAATGTGAGTTTTCTGTTATGTAAGAATTGTTTGTAATATAAGGGGCATGACATTGATTCTATTTATTTATTTATTTATCTGTGCAAGACAACTTCTCTAGTTGTGGTTATTTAAATTATCTCTGATTTTTATTTAGGATAACTTCTACTTTAATCCTCATGTAGTCAAAACTATTGATTTAATGAGATTCATTGAAGCCCTTTGTGATCTTAATTCTGCAGTAGGAGAGATATGACAATAATCAAAATAATGGCAATATCTGCTGGACCTCAGAGAACAAAATATGTAAGAAGAAACAAGTTTCTACAGAGAGAAAGCATGTAATATATTATACAATAAAAATTTTATGCACCTTGTGGGAAAGTACCATTAACAATACACTCAGTATAGATTTCATATGGCGTATATGTTATAAAGTCCTTGGTTATTAATTTTTTTCATTAGGTATGTGAGTTATTTACCACTATACTGGCTTCCAATCCCTGTGAGTTCTTTCTGTATGTCTACTCCTTTTCTGGGCATAATTAGTTACTATATAATCTAATTAACAGTTTACATGTTTTCCATCAACTAATTCACAACCTAAAATACCTTTTTTTTGCCTTAATGGTTTCTTTCTAGTAATTTATATTCTACAGGTTGTTCCCTTCACGCTTTGTGTTGAGTCAAGTGGGATATCTCTAGAAGCTTGCCCATATTGTTTCATAATTTTACAAGTTCATTTCTCTACCCAGCCTGTAGATCCTGCTTCACCTAAATACTTAAATATGCATTTAACTTAAATGTACAGCAGAATACTCTTGAAATCATCTAAGCCTTCTAAATTAAGCAGGAGCTTAAGAACCTTTTTGAATTAGGGTGTACGTGCCTTAAGACACGCTGACATATCTACAGTTTCACAAGCAGAAACTTTGCGGTTTGCTTTTTTCTTTTACCCTACCTTGTTTTTCAAGGCTTTTATCTGATTGATATAAATTTTCTGGAATTAGCAGAAATTGTGACACCCATGGTATTACTTCTGCTAATTTTTCACCTTCATTATGCTCAATTTAAATCAATTTTGCAGTTAATTTTGCATTTCCTTTTATTTACGTGACCTGATTTCTACAGTATTCAGGCTTCTTTTTACCTCTTACCTGCTATCTGCACAATAGGGACAAAAATGAGGGGAGAAAAGGACTCCAAAGGGAAGATACAAATACAAAACAGAGTAAAGAAACTCAACTTCTTTCACTTGAAACCAGGAAGGGTCTGAGTGAAAAGTGAGCAATAAGGAAAGACTGCTGAAAATAAAGAGGAAGCCAAATACAAATGGAGTGACACGTAAGGAGAACCAGGCAAAGAATCAACACAGAGGTAAATACATCTACACAAATGCAAGAAGGCTAAAAATAAACTGGGAATGTCTATCTCTAAACAAAGACACTGATTTACTAAGCATATCAAAAACCTGGTGACAAGAAAACAATCACTGGAGTACTGTAATGCCATGACAAAATATTCAGTGAAGAAATAGTAAATAGTGCTGCTGTCAGAATAGATCAACACATTTCTAACAGTATAGAGGTAAACCTCATCAGTAAGCTAATTATCTCAGGAAAGAGCCCAAAATCTGCATGGATTTAAATTCCAGGCCTAAACAATATAATAATGGACTTGTGTCACTGAGTATCCCCAGTGAAAGGCCAAACATGAGGACAGGAAATGCAATTGTTCGGGGTTACTTCAGTGATCTTCATGTACTCAAGGGAAATGTCACATAAATACTTTGCATGGGACTCTAAGAAGAGGTAAATAATTTATAGGTCATCGACTGTCCTTCAGTGAAGCATCCACCCTTTCTTCTAGTACCTCCTGAGCAAACCTCTACTAGAGAATCTTCCTCAGAGAACCTATGGGGCCAACTTTTTAGGTGCATGAAGGCTGAAAGATGCCAAATGTATCTTCAGTCTTAAAATAGGGGTTTGGGGTAAGGTGGAGGAGGAACATCATGAGCTACTTTACTCTAATCCTGGCAAATGTCTAAGGCCAATAAATAGAGGCTGTTTATAGTATAGAGATTCAGCTACCACATAACTTTGAGTGTTTGGTTTCTGTTACAGATCTGATGACATTTGGATAAATGCAGTAAACTTGGCAAGACCTAATATGGATTCCCTAAACAGAAATCCCACCTTAAAAACCTCATGAGGGTTCTTTGAACAGATTTATGACCATGTGGACAAGACTGATCCAGGTGATATGCTTTACTTAAGTTTTACAGCTAGTGTCAGATGTAATGAACAGCTTCCACACAAGGCCTGAATGATGAACATCCTGTCAGGAAAGGAGATGATGGTTTGGGGATATAGAAATCTATAAAATTTTGGATAAAATACAGGCTGTCCAATAAAGCAGGAGGAACAAACTCAAAACAAACAGGAGGAGGTGGTTCCATGCATTAGGCAGTAGATCTCTATGACAGGACGGCGTGAGTGCAATCCATAGGGGCCAGGAGAACACAGCAGAAGTAATAAGAAGAAATATCCAGAGCAGACTACTAATTGAGCAATGAAAAGGCCAAGAAATTTCTCAGCCAAACACAGCTAGACACTTGGAAAGAATCAGAAAAGTGTACATGACTGCCTTTTACTTTTTTATTGTTCTTGCTTATGGACAGTGCTGGAGATCACTTTCTGGGTTGAACAGATCACCAGTCTGAACCAGTGCCCTCTGTTCTTACAGGGGAAAAAGATCAGCACAGCCTGGGCTGCATGGATATGCTAATGTGTCAGGCAGCCAGCACTGCTGTGGGGAAAGGATGGAAAGGAGAAAGAGTTCTGGGAGAGAGCAGGAGAAAAATGGGTCAGGTTAGCCAAAACAACTAAGTGATGCCACTCGCTGAGGGCAGATGGCAAAACCTCTTAGAAAACTTTGTCTATGCTTCATGAGAAAAGCAAAATATCTTTTTAACTCTAAGGAGTAGGAGCAGCTTTTCAAAATTACTATTTATTCCACAATAAACTATTAATAATGTTTGTTGATTTTTATATTAGCCACCACTTCTTCAGTGGTCTTCTGGAACAGATTTTTGTTGTTTGACAAGTTTCAGGATTCACGGTCCCTACAATGAACAAAGAAAACATAAGCAGATTCCTTTACTAATAAAAAATGCAGAGAAATACCTAAGAAACTAGAAAAAATATAGACATTTTAAACTGTGATAATATAAAATTTTCTCAAAGGTGTTTTAATTAAAAAGTGAACTGCAGTAATAACTAAGACCATTGCCTTAAAAAATGAGTACCCCAATCATTTCTTTTCAGTAAGTAAAATTTACTTCAGTTGTAATTTATGGCAAATCCTTGCAGTTCAGCATCTCTCTACAAATCCTCTTCCACTGCATACTTTTCAGGGGGTTAATTAATTTCATGTCCAAATGAGTGCAAAATATTATCTATTTTCATTATTATCACCCTAATAGGATTAAATTGCTAATCACTTTGATTCTAATGAAAAGTCATAAATATCTCCTTGCCTTCTCTTGTACATTTTATTTTCTATAACATCAGACAAAGCTGCAACAGCAGACTGGGCTTGCACACTTGGCTGCTTCCCTTCTCCCCAAGCTCAGCAGCAGCTGATTTACTCAGTTGTTAAAATAGACTGGCAGTCTGAGCCACTGCTGGTGTTCAACAGTCAGCCTCACCTGTTCAGCCTATCGCTGCCAAATTCAAAGGGATTTTTTTTCCCTCATTTTCTCTTTAAATAATGCAATAGTGGAATACTGAGTTTGCACATAGTGCCACATTAAGCAACAACACACGTGCTGGAGGACAGGATTTGCATTGCTGAGAAACTAGATAAATGGTTTGAGAAGAACTAGAATTCAGTTCAAATAGGACCATTTAATGATACCATTGCGCAAAAATTAGCAGCTGAGGATGACAAGCAATGAGGCAGCAGCATAGTGGGGTACAAGTTGAACCTAAATCAACACTCTCAGACCAGGTATGAGACAAATACCATCATTGGCAGCTACAAGAAACTTGAAATGTCTTCTTGCACCATATAGCAGAAGCAGTGTGAAATTTAAGCACTGTGGCTTGCTTTGGGCACACTCTACAAGAGGGATGCGCATGCACAGAGGGCGGCCTAGAGAAGGGCAAAGCGCTGAAAGGCCTGGAGAATGTGAAGCCATGAGGAAGAGCTGAAAGAGCAGGCTTTTAGTCCAGAAAAGCAAAGCAAAAAAGAGAGACTATTACTGGGCTGAGAAGGTGTAGTGTAAAAAAGAAAAGGGAATGGATTGCTTTAGATATTTATGAGGGACAGAACGTAGTGCAAAATAGACTTGAACTTCAGAAAAAAAGATATAAGGATATTTCCAGGAAAGCTTTCTATAGACAAGGACAGTGAACCAATACAAGAGCTGATGTGAGAAAGATATAGAGCCTCCATTATCATGCATTTCAAGTAAAATATAGGACAAGCATCTGTCAGCATCTGACACACTACTGACCTTGTTCTGAGGCAGAGGCAATAAACCAGATGACTTCTCAAGTTCTCTTTCTTGTATATAAATGGTTTAATTCACAAGTCCTGCATAACAATCTCTTTATCGATACAGATTGTCTGGTTCAAAAAGAGCAGAGAATATAGGCTGATCTTGTAATTTCTTGACCTTGTGACCAGGTAGGAGTCTTGAAACAGTCTAAAGTAACACCTGGACCTTTTCTAGGTGTGTTTGCAGCACCCCTCTAAAAGCGTTTTGGCCCCAAGAAATTGCATAAGTTCAGCAAATTGAATTTTAACTTCAGTTATTCTCCTTTATAAGCAATAATAAACTTTAAACTGCGCCTACTATGCCACAAGGGTTCTCCATTGCTTGCCTTAGCCAGAATTCGAGTCCCTCTGCACACCCTAGGTAATGGGCCAAGTGCTTAGAGATTCCCCTACTAATTTATATCTCTACAGCATCTTATCTCCCAAAGTGCTTCATGGTGCTATGAGGACATCTCACTGAAATGGAATGAGCCCCGAGAAGAAAAGACAAACGCCAAGGAAAATTCTGCATGCTGCATGCTTTAGGAAAAGAGCAGAAAAGTAATTCTGGCAATGACAAGAAGAAAAAGCAAAGCTGGATCTTTGACATGCACAGTGCAGGCACACCCTCATTTGAAGGATGCCATTCAGAAGAATTACTTCTAAATTGATTTCCCAAATATATTGCTCCCCAAACCATGATTATGCACAGCGCAAATATATCCCATTTGAGTTCTCCTAAAACTCTAATGCATAACAGTAGGAAAGCAAACTGTGCTTTCTAAATGTCAGAAAAATTTAATAAAGCCTGAAGAAGGATATGAATGTGCCTATCTTTTATTTGGAGCTGTAATTTGTAGTTATCAATGATGATGTTCATTACTGAAACACAGTGCAATGACTGAAGTACCTAATTCAAACTGTGTGCATTAACTAAAAAATAAATGCAATCATAATTCCATAGTCAGACTCACTACGCCAGACCCTTAATAAATGTAAATTATCAGCTGAGGATCTGGACCAGCTTTGCTATATCTTCCTCCCAGTTTAAAAGAAAATGCCATTAGTTGTACATAAGAGATACTGATGCTTCTGTTTTAATTAAACACAGCAGGACTTTTACATTTTTATGACACTGCCTAAAAGGAGCTCACAGATCAACCTAGTCAAAGATTTCAGACTGCTCATAGCGGACCTGAACATAGAAAGAGTCATTATGAGTCCAAGATTAGAATTAACCATGATACCAATGATTGCTGACACAAAAAGAAATGGACACGTCTGTTGTACACATGAAAAGCAAAAAGAGATGCTTGACAAATATAAATGCTAATGGAAAAACTTACATCTAAATAATGCCTGATCAGTTCATGAATTCAAATTATTTCTCAGTCTTGTATTAACTATCATTTAATAGCTTTGTTAACACAAGCTCATTTCAAAACAATCAGCAACGGTTCTCTCCATTGCAATGTGCAAGGTTAAGTGATGTCCAGCCCCAGCAAGTGCCAGTCTGATATATTCTAGGTAATCTTGAGGTGAAACAATAGTCTGCTTGCACAAAGCATACTGCAAAGCCACATACTTCTCACTTCACTGCCCTGTTTATTTACCCAGACTAAGCTCCTGCGAGCACAGCTTGTCAGAAGAGTAACTGGGCTCACAGGCCCATCAATCAATCAATCCAAATGGACAGTAGAGCTTATTCTGAAGTTCAGCACAGATTTTTGTGAAGAAGCTGTAGGCCTCTGAAATACTTAGCGATGTAAATAAATTCACTGTGACGTCTCCGCGTGTTGCTATGAATACGTTAAGGGGACACTGTCAAGGTTGTTTGGCTAAGAAATTGTTAGGCACGAAATTTAAAACAAATAAAGCCTACACAAGACTTACTGTGTAACCCGGCAAAAACAAACCTCAGCCAGCTATTGTTTGGTTCTTTCTGGTTTTATTGTGGGTATTTTTGTTGTTGTTGGGGGCTTTCATTTGGTGGGTTGTTTTTAAATCCATGACCTTGAGAGAAGTTGGCTTACCAAATGAATAAATTACAGGACTGAGAAAGTCAAGATATATGTGAGGCATTTTTTTGGTAGGGCATTTTCTTTTTTGTATTGAACTTAAATAATAGATGTGGGGAGCCAGATCAAATTTAAGCACATCACTGAAAAAAAAAAAATCAGAGTTCAGTCCGAAGATATAAACCCATGTGAATTGTAATATCTGCTAACCATTCTATTAAAGCTGTTTTATTTCTGTATTGAGTCAAAGAATTAAAATTAATTATGCTATATTTCAGTGCCCAAAGGCTTTAGAAATTAGAGGACATATTTAATCTCTTTCACAGATACATAAAAGGATATAGAAAACATTATCTCACCAGTTATTTATTTTTTTCTTACAAAAGCCAAATATGCGGCCACTGTGTTTCTAATTGCATAGCCAGCAAAAGAAAACACCTTTTTAAGAAAGCATTAGAGTAACATTAAGTAGCAGGAAATAAAATTATATCTCTATATTTACTCTGACAAACCTAAACCAGAACCATTCCCTTTTCTGTCAGAAAAAATACAATCCATTAAGTGCATTCAGATCCCTTCTTTTTCTGGTCTCTTTTAGAGGTGTTTTTTCATCTCAAGCAAAACCCAACTTTATGGAAAATCAATTGTTTCATCTTTTAATATATACTCTGGTTTCTGTTTTGTTTTGCTTCTCCCAGTGAAGCTTTCAATATCACCTTAATCTTCTATGGTAATCATTTCCAAAATCACAATGAAAATTTTTTTTCCCTTTTTTGTGTATCTAAAAATATTGTTGTTTTTATTATCCAAAACCACACAAAATATTCCAACAAACACAGAGTAACTTAAAGAATTCATATAGGCTATGCTTAATATCCTCTCAATTAAAGAAGGACAATGAGGTGCTGGAGAAGGGCAGCAAAGCTGGGCAAGGGCATGGAGCACAAGTCCTGTGTGGAGCAGCTAAGGGAGCTGGGTTTTTTCAGCCCGGAGAAAAGGAGGGGTGACCTTATCGCTCTCTACAACTGCCTGATAGGAGGTTGTAGTCAGGTGCAGGCTGGCCCCTTCTCCCAGGTAACTGGTGACAAGACAAGAGGAAATAGCCTCAAGCTGCACCAGGAAGGTGTAGGTTGGACATCAGGAGGAATTTCTTCATGGAAAGCGTTGTTAAACATTGCAATGGGCTGCCCAGGGAGGTGGTGGAGTCATCATCCCCAGACGTGTCTTAACAAAGACTGGATGTGACACTTGTGCCATGGTCTAGTTGGCATGGTGGTAATCGGTCAAAGGTTGGACTCAATGATCTCAGAGGTCTTCTCCAACCTAATTGACTCTGTGATTGTTATATGATTAATGCATGCACACTTTGAGTTTCTTTGTCATTGTCTCACCCGGTATTTTTTAAATAGCTGGAACAATAGAATTTACTGGAAATTCTTCACAGTTGGAGTAGGTTACCTTGTTCAATTAACTGAAATATGCACTACAGGACTCTTTATCTAGGTTACACATTGACTATTTATAAGTGTGTATTTAAAATTAAAAAACATCCAGGTAACTTTGTGGTGCTGTTTTACAACAGGAAAATCACTGAATTTCTACTCTTCTAAAGGTTAAGAATGGGACAATTTTTGTTTTGACTAAAATAAATATCACATATCATTTAAGACCTGATTCTAAAAAAGTTAATGGTACATGAGACATGCCTTTCTCAGAGACACCTTAGAAAACTACTTCTGTAAATATTAAAGTAGGTTTTAAGTGAATTCTGATGAAGAGACATTCTTGTAAGATTTAAAAGTCAGAAGAAAAGGGAGAAGGGTAGAACACGGTATAAAATCTAATTTCCAAAACTAGTTATGAAAAACTACAACTAGGTATAGCGTTCCGAACAAAATAAATGTATTGTATGACAAAACAAAGAACATACAAAGCCTTCAAAAAGAACTATAAAACCTAAATGTATAATTATTTGTAATCAGGAGATTAAGTCATGGAAGTCTTTGCTGAAATTTCTGGACATGTGGAAAGCAAGTGACTTTTAAACACTACTCATTCTGTACAAAGTTTGTGGAGACCTCAGAATAATTTGTCCCTCTTACCAGTACTGGAAGCAGTGTGTATGACGAGGGTGGCTGTAGAGCTGTTCTCATCCCGCCCTCTGCACTGAGCCTGTGCCTGCAGTCTCAGACAAGGAAAGCTTAGACAGAAGCTGCATGCGGTTTATGCATCTTCCTGCAGCAGGCTCAGCACACAGTGTGAGCACCTGTGGGTGGTACGGCTGGAGCTTGGAACACACAGATGGGCCTCATTCCACCTTCCCAGAAGCCCTGCATCACACCCGTGCAGAGCTCCATCACCCAGCTCGGGGGTGCAGATCCAAGTCACAATGAAACTGGGGAAACGAAACTTCCCATAGCTTACATCAAATATCATTATGGAATGAGAAAGCACAAAGACAGGAAAACAACACAAGCAGGTGCACAACTGCTTATTTCAGCAGCTCAGAATCTCAAGGAGAGAATCTGTTTTTTCTAGCAGAAGTTGGCAGCTTTGTGGTCATTATCCCAATTTGGCTGTAAACTTCCAGGTTTGCATGATTCATTATTTGCCACCTTCCAGAACTGCCACTGTGGAAGAGATACATTTCAAACTGAGATGAAGCACACATCAAATAGTATTGCAAGAGGTAAACCCGAAGCAGCACAAAGAGATTGCTTTAAATTTGTCAGGTCTGACTTAAGTATTACTTTCTTTGAATAGAACATGGAACAGACTCAACTGAGGAACTACCTTCAGCCTCCTTCATTTCAGAGCTAGAACTAACCCCTACCTATACTCTTTAATCATTTCTGTGTACTGTTGTGGTCAGTCAAGCCATACGTTAAAGTGTGCAAATGAATCCTTCCATGCGTATATCAAATATGTGGCCTTCATTATCTAGAAAATTCACCGTAAGCCCCTCATACCTAATTGTTTTGACATTTGTATGAGGACTGACTCATTCTCCCAGAAATACAAGGTTTGGGAGACTATAAACTCCTACTCGCTTACTCTATTTATGGAGCCAAGGGAGCAGCTGATTTTCATTTACTGAGAACTAGTAACTTCTCACAAACTCCAGAAATTCAGAATATATGCACCCCTTGCTCTCCCCACCCCCAAAAATGGGAAAAATCCCTGTGAATCTGAAAGATTCTAGATGAACATTTTCCAAAGTAATGCGCTTTTTTTCCCAAAAAATTTCTTTTATTTTTTTCAGCAAATCATTTCAAGACAACATTTACTTCTCTTAATTTTCCCTTTCACTATTGAAAAGAAAAAAAAATTAAAAAGTATCACAAAGATCTAGCTCTGGTCCTTTACCTGAAAAACCTTAGGTAATATGCCCTGATTCACAGTATAAATGATAAATGAGGTTATTTAAATGTTCAGGTTTACAGCTCTTTGTTGCGTTCTCAATTCCTCTCCTTCACACCAACATTGAACAGGTAAGAGAACCTTAGACACCTCTTCAACATTTGGCCCTTCTCATACACAACTTTCTTTATTACAGAAAAGGCAAACAAGCCACCTTTTAAAATTAGGTTCAATTAGGTGACCTAGATCAAGGTGAACAGGTTTGTGTCTATATTTATGAACTTCTAGAAAGTGATACTTGTTTGATCGTATTTGATAGGACTCTTGTCACTTTGTGTTATAAAATGCTGTGCATCTGTAAAGTCTCAGATAGTTTTCTCTGTTCTCTTCAGAATCACCCCAGACAGGAACTCACCCCATCCACAATCCGTGTGCATTCAAGCTTGGTTGTCCTTCTGGTGACTGGAGTTAATAGAGAGTAAGGTACAATTCATGACTTGGATATTATACCCAATTTTCAAACTGTTAAGCACCCACTCAGAGTTTACCCAACCAACCAGGATTTAGAAGGATGTGAGCTCTTTGCTATAATTCAATGACATTGGCTCTGAGCTTGAATATTGCAGAGCATGTAGAACACAACTCTAGACACCATGAAAATTAAGAAAAATTAAGTGATGCAAGTTAGTAATGTAGTAAGTCAAAACACAGATTCCATAAGAGGAAGGATTAAGCCATACTTCTTGACACCATCAAGTCAGTTCAAAAGCAGGATGTGCTCTACTGCCTTTATACGATCATGAGGGTGGTCTTGTAAAAAGGAATAATCACAAATTATGTTCCCAAACCAGACAAATGAGATTGAAATGAAATGCACCAAGTTAGACAGCCTGAAAGTTTTTAAAAATATAAACCTAATTTTAAAAATATAAATTTAATTTCAAAAAGTTTTTTTGTATCCTTGCTTGGTGAGATTTTACTTCTCTATTCCTTAATTGCGACCTAAAACTATTATAAGACCTTACCTCCAAAATACCTTTTATGCAGTGATTTTCAGATATATCAGCAACCCTTCAAAACAGCCTTGTTGAGGTTGAGAGGCGAGGGCTGCTTGTCAAGGGATGTTTGTTTAATTAGCTGTGGGGTTTTTTTTTCAGACAGCTTGGACTATTTCAAATGAGCATTTAAAGTTCTTACTCAGAGTGAACCAGATCATTAAGCTGTGTCTCCCACTGTGCTCACATTTAAGCTTGTATATTACTTCACTCATGAGTAACCTTCTTGACCTCTCTCTGGGATCAGGCAACAGAACTGTGCTAGGGTCTGCCTGTTCCCAGAATAGGGAATAAACACAAATGGTCTAGTTATGAGCCAAAAATATATTGCAAAACTTTTAATAAAGGAACTCCAACTTTTCTATTGAAAATTAATAGAATTCAGTTTTGTCAAGACTTTTTCTGGGTTAACATCAGATCTGAGAGAAGCCTGAAATCGTTCCAAGTGAGAATACTTTTTTGACAGCCCATTAATTTAGCCATGCTCTCTATGTCATTTTGGTTGCCTTTCTGATTACTTCTGAATCACTGTGAAAATGACATTTCAGAATTGTGTGTGAAGGTTTTCAGGGCCACCATACTAAAAGAAAGATTAGAAAAAGGATAAGAGTGGGAGTTGCCATCTGACGTTGCAGGGTTTACAGTCAAGGTAAATTCACTTATCAATTCCCATCCTATCATCTTTCATTAGTTAGTTCAGTGCAGGGTCTGAACACCTCACGGACTACTTGTCATAGGGACCAAAAGAGAGATAAGAAATGATGTAAAACTATTTCCCTTGACAGCAGCAACACAGATGGAGACTTCATTCTGACCATATTGTCTGCTTTAGTGCCATCCCTAAAGCCATTAACTATCATAATGATGGGGCTCCAGTTATTTATTTCTTCACAATTTCCTGATGTTTTTTGCAGCATTACATCAGCGTTCTGAGACCTACGACAAGCCTTTGTGTTTGTCCTTGAAGGCAGCTGTCACATGCAAAATGCTCAGTCTAAGATATTCACTTATCAGCAGAAGTACAAATGTGAGTTAAAACACCAATTCTGTACAGTAACTGATTTAACACAAAATAGAAATGTGTTATGCTCATTTGCTACATATCTTGTACCATTGCTTGTATCAGGGCTGGAGGGTTTGTTTTATTGAACCTTTCTGGCATTATACTAATGATTAAAATCATCAGATAATAGTTATTATTACTGTTTTTTTATAATTTGTTTCACTTCAAATGCCCTTGTGAAAATTCATATTTCCTGACTTACAGGGGAAAAATAAAAACTACTGTTCTCAAAATTATGATTTAATAAAAAGTATATAAATAAATAAAATATATATATGTAAGTATATAAATGTAAATAAAAAATATATGTAGACTGATAAAAATTAAGAAATATCCCTTCCATGTTTTTCCCTGCATTCTTACTCAGACAATACAAAGTTCCCTAATTGTAGACCTGCAATAAGCATCTCCCTAATTCAAGATCCGGAAAAGAAATGTATTTAAAATTGGATATTACAGCAAATTAAGAAACAAGGTGGTGAGTTGTATAGGGATAGGGCATGACTAACACCAGAATCATACAATCATAGAACATCAGTTTGGAAAGCTACTCAAGGATCATTTGGTCCAACCTTTCTCAGCAAAAGCATCTTCTAGACAAGACGGCCCAGCACCCTGTCCAGCTGAATCTTAAAATTGTCCAACATCAAGGAAACCTTGCCTTTCCTGGGAAGACTATTCTAATGGTTAATTGTTCTCATAATGAAAATTTTTCCTGTTGTCCAATCGGAATGTCCCCGGGAGTAACTTGTACCCATTACCCTTTGCCTTTTCACATGTGATTTGTTGTAAAAAGAGAGCCTCCATTTTCCTTGTGGGCACCCTTTAAATACTTGAATGGTGTTAAGAACTCCTCTAAACCTTCTTTTCTCAAGGCTGTACAAACCCAGTTCTCTCAGCCTTTCCTTGTACATCAAGCTTCCTTTTCCTTTAACTGGTTTGGGTGGAAGCTTGGGTGAAGTTGCTAACAATTTTCCTAATCAGCTTGTTCATATCAAGTAGACATTTACAGAAAAAAAAAAAATAAAATAAGAGAGAAAGAAAAAAATAGCTACAAAAGGTCTGGCAGAGATTTCTGACCCTGTGGATTACAGGGAACACTGATACCCCCAGCCATGCCCTCCTTCTAGGGTAGCACAAACTCAACTCTTTCTCATATTTTGCTTCAAAGACACTAACCAGATTTAGCTAACAATTCTCACATATACCTTTAGCAAACTTAGCTGACAGTCACTGAAATAATTTACAATATTGGAAAACAATGTTCAGAATAGCCCAAATTAAAAAAAGCTAACAAAACCAAACCATAGTGTAACAAGGCACTCTAAATAGCTCATTTATGAGAACAACATTATTTATCTGCTCTGTGTCAAGGAGATTCCCACTCCAGCATGTACCTTGACAGTAGGGAAGCAGAAAAAGCAAGATGGAATTATTAGAGAGATGCATTTTGTATTCCTAACACTTTTATCCCAGGTGTAGTTATGTCACTTATTACATGTCAGGCCAAATTTAGCCTTTGGATGCCACTCTCACAACCACTGTCATTTCCGATGGAGCTGAGGTGTTTACATACATGAGGCAAATTATGAAGTAGAAGCATCCTAAAGAGTTGTGAAATCCACCTCACCATTTGTCTGATTTCATTTACTCAGGAAGTAACTTAAATTACTGGTCCCTTCAGTTAGCCCATGTGTGATCCGTGGAGACTCCCTTTCTGCTGTGCTTGGCTTTCCCCGGGAGAGCAGGTATTCACACCTGTGCTATTCTTAGTGCTGCTTGTCAATACAGTGCAGCAACCCAATTTCATCGTAATTGCAATGGTAGCTTTGATGCTCAGAGCTACTGTTCTGCAGAAATTAACAGGGAGATGTTTGGTCCCTCTAATCACGGTGATGTTTATAATTTGCTACAAAGTAATTCAGCTAATAGGATCTTAACTAGAACAAGCTCCGTGGTGAATGTGTAGCAGGAACATGAGCATGTGCTGGACTCACAGCCACTTGCAGGTGATAAATCTGGTTGCCAGTTCAGAGTCATGGAATTTAACATCATAATTTGCCAAAGTGGTTTGAATTCTATTAGTAAAAAAAAAACGGAAACACTTAAATAGCAAACACGCCCATTGAAAAGGCCTCATTCAGCTCATTCATTTAAACCCCAAGCTGCAGAATCACTGTGTATCTGGACAAATGCGTGGTAGGCCAGCTGTGTCCATACACATATTCATGGACACACACTCACACACTAAACCCCCTCTGCAAATAACCCCTTTGGTAGAGACAATGCAGAAATTCAAAATAGCTCTTAAAATAACTGTATCACTCATGATAGAAATTATTTTGTGCTCCTACATCCCCTAAAAAAAATATATCTTTTTTTCTTTTTAAACTGAAGGCAAGAGGCTGAGGTTCTTATTTCCATATATTGTTTTTAAAGCATTACAACTATGTGAAATTTTATCAATAATCATATCTCATGTAACTCCCAAGAGAAGACTATGACCCTCTCTTTACATCTACCTTTATGTACAATTCTGTAATTTTTAAGTCTGACATCTAGTATCATTTAAGGGCTAGAAATACTACTGAAAGAAAGACTTCCAGTGGGAAGTTGAAAGAACTTCACTTGCCCTCTGAGGACCACAAATGACAACATAATTCACGTGAAAATGAAACGCATGAGGTACTTCAAGTCTGCTTCATGCAAATAATAATACAACAACCACTAAAACCCATGGTAATTACATTTTGAAATACATATTTCTTTAAGAGGAAAGTTCAGTAGATTTAGACTCTTGTGATTCATGGAGGGAAGGTGCATTTCATACGCCCTGTGGAACATCTGTGTCAATCACATATCTGTGATTGTCTGACACAATTTGTGTTCCTCTGTGATCTTCTTCATATGCTTTCATCTAATTCTGGAAGAGCACAAACCAGTCCCTTCAGAAAGCAACAAACTAAAAGGACCATATGTTTCCAGTGTATATAATGTACGTAAACAAACATGTTAAGTGTTGGCTGGCCCTAGCTTTGGTGCCTATATTGAATCCCAGCCACAAGCCTACTGCCAATGGGTTGCATTGTTTGCACACTTGGAGAAGTTGCCACTTTTTACTTTTTTTTTTTTTTCTTTTGAAGCAGAATGAATGACAGGCAGGACTGCCAGAGAACAATAGCTTTTGATTTCTTGTCACACAAAAGTCCTCTAGTGCAGAAGTCTGGCACTGACAGGAACACTGAATGTGTTTAGTATTTGAACTCTTTTTTTCTCTGTTCTTAGAATATAAAACAAAATAGAATTTCTTCCCTGATAAGAGGAAATGTGAGTTGTAGCGCACAGGTTCTGGAAGGCTCCTATGTTTTCTGTCACTAGTTTCACCTCCCAGCAGTGAAGTATGGAATAGGTTTTTATAAAGATTAGAATGTAAGTGGGCGTGCACCTGTATGGCCAAGCTTATTATTGACAGCTTTCATTTCTGCTCCAGTGGTGCATAAAAATGTGTGGCATCAAAACACTAGTCCAATTTAGCTGACAGGCAAGAGCCATACGCCTTTTCAAAGTAGATGTCTAGAAAAGAATCTCACATTAAATGAAAAGCTCCTACCTGCTCAACTTCTGTGCAATTAAATGACTGCTTTCACTGCAAATTTTCCTTCAAAATTCCTGTCATTCAGAATTCCTATGCATTTTTCCAGCCCTGTAAGTGTATATATCTTGCTGCTGTGTGAAGAATCAAATTCTACTTCACTGCCAGAAAGAAGTCCAGATTTCCAAATGCAGACAGTGAACTCTGAACCACAGGTTTCCGTTCCAGTGTTCAGACCACTTCCATGGTTGTCTCTACCTTTCCCATCATGGGTGTTTCTACTGTTACAGAAGCTAAACTTTTCAGAGGATGCAGTAGGCGTCAGTGAGGCCTCATTATATTTTCCTCACTTGGCAGTTTTTCTGCCACTGCCTTCACCATACTAATTACACACCTTCTACATAAAAGCCAGATAAGGTCCTTGACTGACTTCAGACTATTGTCAGCACTTCTTATAAAGATCATAATTTAGGACAGGGTGTAACTCTGTTTCCTGCATGTACATACACGTCTGATTTTTGTCCTCTACTACATCATTTGCACGTCATAATCACCAATCTCTGCAGAAACATGGCAAGTGAGCATCATGCCAACCACACACAACTGCTTCATAGGAACTTGTGCGCTGTGTGATAGTCCAGACATCCACGTGCATTTCCCCAAATCAGGCAATCTGGCTTCAATAATATTCCACAACTGTACAGCTCTAGAATCTGTATTCATACAAGGCAATTTTCACTGGGGGAGCTGTGTAATAAAAAAGGGGTAAATTTCTTTTCCAGTCATACTCTGACAACATTGAAAAAAATCCAAACCCAAACAAAACAAATCTATCAACTTCTGAAGTGTTTTTTGGAAGAATTGCTAGTAGTCTTGCCTAGACCTTTTAGTTACAGCAACACTTTTTTTTCAGTGATCTAATTAGAAAATTCATTGAAAGTTGAGAATTTGAAGATGTTTAGGATTTTTTTAACTTTAGAACTTTTATGCTCCTTATTTCTCTTTTTCTAACAGCTGATGTTAAATTCTTTAACCACTGAACTGATAGTGCACAGTGTAGTTCAACAGCAACAACTATTTTTATTATTGCTACTTGGAGACAGAAAGTAACATGAGGAAAGGGAACCCACCCTTCATGTGAGACAGTCTTGAGATACAGAGCTCATCCTCTCCTCAGAGGCAGTCACTAATTCAAATCACATCTAGGGATGGGATTAGTAAGTTTCACTATTTAAAATCCCATTCCAACCATCACCAACAAAACCATCCCTACCTTTTAGCTACAACTTGTCCACTGTACAAGAAAACTGAGCTTGAGAATTTTGTTTCCCTGTGATGGAGTGTGCACATCTTAAAAAGTAGGGAATCCTTCAAACAATT
Source organism: Gymnorhina tibicen (assembly GCA_013399875.1). NCBI lineage: Eukaryota > Metazoa > Chordata > Aves > Passeriformes > Artamidae > Gymnorhina > Gymnorhina tibicen. The sequence continues at coordinate 9,362,190 of VXAZ01018984.1, read as the reverse complement.
CCAATAATGTCACTCTAAGCTCATAAGGGAAGAAAGCATGCAGAAATGTGCTGAAGGTGGTGCCTTTCCCTGGTAGAAGACGTACCATGTACCTGTTTCGGGAATTCATTCAGGAACACTGTTCCCATGACAGGATGGCAGATGTCTGCATGCAAACACAAAACAAGAAGTCTGTCCTGACCCGTTCACCTCTCAAAAGGTGAAAGGGAACATCATTTTATATTCTTGTCTTATTTCACAAATCCCGGAGAAAGAATGTTTGTTACTGGTCTTGTCTTCTGGAAGAAAAGATAATACAAGGAGTGATTGGATCCAACAGAAGAAAAAAAACCTGGCAAAACTTTCCATTTCCACACAAAGCCTTGGGAGATTTGCCCTTCAGTTTCCAAACAGAAGCCTAAATATTGTTTTTACACTTTCCTTGCATTACTGTCCTTGCTTCACTGATGTGAATAGTGCCAATGAATTAAGTGTCCTCAGTGTGACACAAGGGAATTGCAAAATATGACTGCTAGAATATGTTGGTATTCACTTGTGTTTACATATTTTTTTAGAGAAAGATTTGTGTCTGCATCTGAACAAAAAAAAAAAACAAAAAGGAAGAGAGGAGGATGACTCCCAGTGGAGATTTGAAGCATGCCTATTAAGCTGATTTAGTAGCTAACAACTTTGAAAAAGACTGTCATTTAAATGTTCTAAAATAGTTTCTACTCTCACAGACTACCAGTATCAGGGGAATCTTTATTATGTTTCTGCCTCCAGATGTAGCTCATCCCAGCTGCTGAAAATGAGAATTACTAGATGTGAAAAAATCAGTGTTTTCACTTACATAAACATGATATCTGAAATTATTGGGCTGACCCCAATAATACACACAAGCATGTTAATTTTATTTGTGGGTTTTTTTGTTTGTTTGGGTTTTTTATGACCCATGGGGCTTCGGATCCTCTGTAAGTAAAAATGGAAAACGTAAAATGCTGCCAGGTTTCACACAGCATATGTGCCCAACAAACTCTCCCTGTTGTTTGACGCCTGAATCATTTCATGCTAACTCTGCTTGCCTTGTACACACACAGACACCACCTGCACGGCTGCACATATGCATCCACACAATCACGGACTGGTGGAGTGGACAACCACATTTGCTTTGGAGACAGTTTCCCATCAAGTTAGCATATGGTGATAGCACGCTGAGTGACAACTGGATGATTGCTTTCTGGGACATACTCAAGCCTGCAGCCCTGAGAACAGCAAAGTAAGAGGTTTTTAGGAAGGTGATGCCACTGTCTTTGGGAAGACAGCTGCCCAGTGCAAGAGCATCTCCCAGAAGAGTGGAATTGGCAATAGCTGGTCAGTCATCCTGACTGAAGAGAACAGCACACTGCAGCACAGATGACTGAATGGGAAATAAGGAGTGGGAGAAAATGAGAGGGGAGGGAAGGAAAAAAATACTTGTCTTTCTTTTGCAGGATATGCAAGCAAATAATATGATTGTCATGGAAGCAAATTAGCACCCTTTCCTGTCTCATATTGTTGTCTGGAGTGCTACACTCCGCCATATCTTCCTCTCCTCTTCTAATTATTGTCCCCACCAGTTTCCTTTTTCTCAGCTTGCTGGAGTGCTGCAGAGGTCTGACTTGGAATTGCCTTAGGTCTCTCAGTATATGACACTAAATCTGGCATAATGACTGGACAAGAAGAAATGTTTCATGTACTAGCTTTTATCTAAGCCTGCTTGTCCCTCTTTCTCTGACCCTACCAGATTTTGCAGCCAGTTCCACTTACTAAGCACATGACAATTTTCACTTAAAAACCAGAGGTGTGGAAGCACCTTTCCTGTCTCAGAAACTTTGCTGCTTTTCTGTTCTCTTCCCATCACTTCCCTTACATTTTCTCTGCCACATTTTCCTTGTCTACTGGAACTGCTTCCCTCTTCTTGCACTTTGTGATTCTCCATCAGCCTTTTCATCCCTCAGTCCTCCTGATGAACTTTCATTTTACTTTCATTTCATTTTTAAATAAAGATAATAAAAGATTACCATTGTTTAGTTAAAGCCCAGATGATAATGGGCCATTCTGCAGTGGAAACACAGAAGGCAGTCATCTTAATATACTCAGTTCTGATTCTAAGGTCTCTTTTAATGCTACATAGCCAAACCAAATACAGTAGGCCCACAACAACTCTCCTCCTCTCCTCTATGTGACATCACAGGAGGACATGCTTGGAAAGTTCAATATTTTCTTCTTTCAGAAGTAAAGTTTTTTTTTTTTGTGTTTTTTTTTTGTTTTTTTTTTTTTTTAATGCTTGATTTCCCTCTTTCATGTAGCAGTTCATTACTTAAACATAAAAAATGTGTTAGCATAAGTTAAATCACATTCTGAGGACAAATTGCTTTCTAATAATACCATCTTCCAAACAGCATTTTTCTTCTTGCAACAATGCCTTATTTCAACAACTCTATTTTGAAAACAATATGTCAGAGTGGGGCACTGACCTAACACTCTCCAAAAGAGCATCTGTGGTGAAAACTAAGAAATAGATGCTTGAATGTAGACTGAACCAACCAATCCCACTTGGTATAACAAATGCCAGTAAACATAGCTTAAGTGAGTTGCATAAATGTCCAAGACAGATGGGACATTATATATAGGAAATTGTCTTATATATAATCTCTTATATATAATCCTTTTTTAAATAGCTTCATTTAAAAAAGAATGCTAAATATATTATAATAACTAGAGGAAAGAGACAGATGGGAGGACAAGATCTAGATTTGGCCTTCAGACAGATAAAAAGTGTTGCTCTCACTTCATAGAGTTATAAATGTTCATTTATTTTGATTTCTAAAGTGTTTCTTTGGTTAGGCTGGAACCATAAAAATCTGATGGCAATTGCTTATTGAAAGCTCTCTTTCCTCTCACTCACACAGAACTCCTCCAGCATCCTACTCACATTTCTTGCACCTCCACAAATCCCCTGAATATTTGTATTTAAGGCTATTATTTTGTCAGTGCAGCTACATACATCAGTGGCAAGTATACACAAGCTCTGGAAAGGCTTCAATGCTCAGTATGAGCCTTCATCATTTTGGTAGGTGACCTTTGTTTCTGATGGAGGAAAAGAAACAGTTCTAAGCACTGCAGACGTGCTTTTGCTTCAGCAATAGTTCAAAGAGCACAATGACAAAAATATATAGCTATGAAGAGTTTGTCAGTACAAGATTTTTTCTTGTAGATGCTTTACTTTCTGCCTAAGGTGAATGAGCTACAGTTAAGTTATCATTAGTTTAGCTGATGGAGCTAGTATCAGATATATACAGAGCAAATGGTTTAATCATTAGAACAGATGCTTCTGAGCTTACAGCCATGGATTTAAACCCCAACTGGGAATTCACTATTAGCCCTATCATTAGCATAAATTGATTGCTGTGATTGGCTAATCACTTAATTAGGAAAGAGATCCTTATTAGAGAACCATTTTGGAATAGTTTCTATAAATACAGGATTTCCTAGGTACATTCTGTTTAGACTTTAGACTCTCTTTTACTTGCCACGTATGCTGTTTTCAAAAATCAGAGATTATCATGAATATACCACAGATCATATTGACTATCTTCTACTTTTAGAGACTTATAGAATGAGGAAAATCAATAAAGGATAACTTCTTCCTTAGCTCTCTACAGTGATTTCCTCAAACTCTCCAATGTCCTTTCTCAGCACAATGTGGAGTTCATTACAATGTAAAATTTCACTGTCAGCTCATTCACCGCCGTTAAAGTCACAGCCCAACCCTGACCTTGTATCACAAACCTGGGTGCAAAGTAAAAGACCATGTGTTGCCTCCTAGAGCAATGAAGCTGCCATCTACATTCCTTACAAGGATTGCCTTAACAGTGATATGAAAGGAGGAGCCAAATCTTCTGGTTAAAGATAATAGATAATACAGTATGTTATGCTGAAAAGGTATGAATAAGATATAAGCAAATTGTTTCAAAGGCCAGTCCAGCAATTCTCCGAAAGAATCCCAAGGGCTCTGCTGCTTTCCCTCTCTGATGAGTCAGATTAACCGCCTCACTCAGCGGCATCACAAAGTAACTAGTTTAAAACAGCACTTCAAGAGCTTTTTAAAAGTAAGAATTAAGTGAGTCTGTCTGGTTTAATTTCATCTAATGTAAGCGAGCCTCTGAACTGCATTCCTTTGCTCTAACACTGAGCTTGAAGCCTTGCTGGCTGATTAATGCCAAGCTGTTTGAAGTATACTCTTCTCTTATCTAGCACTGTGCAGGCCTCAGTACAGCCTGGGGAGACCCGCTGCTAAGTCAGAGCTCGGGGAGATTTTTGTCTGCTCTTCACAGAGGGGGATGGAGGCCAGATAAGCCTTATGCTAGAAAACAGAAAACAAAATGAAACCTGTTGCCAATCCTGAAAAATTTGTTTATACAGAAACGGGGGGGAACACACTGCTTTGTAGCACTGACTTGCTCTGCCTGCTAGCGTATGACTTTCACTATGTTCATACATTAACGTCCTCTCAGTTAAAAACAATCAGGTACCAACTGATCAGTATATTTCTCAGTATAAATCATTATATTCCTCTGCAGATGTCCTTTTTAATTCTATTCAGACTTCTAATAATGTAAATATGTATAATAATAGTAATAATCATTAAAGAAAAAACAAAGTATTTGATTAGCCTCTAAAAGGGTAGTTAGGAGCACCTTCTTCTCACAGACTGTGGGTCACAACTTCATACTGTATTCAGTGAACTTCACTCTGTCTCTCTGATGTCTTTTAAAATCTATGGATATTACAGATTCCAAAGAAATAAAATTTAAGGTATCTGCAGTAAAACATTGGGAGCAACTTAAATACATAGACATTTGTACACTGATGATTACTTCTCTTGCCACTCATTGCCCACTGGAAACACATCCTGGAGGTCTTACATTTTCTTTGCTGCCAGAAAGTTGCATAAGTCTCTGGCTTTGATAGTATTACATGATAATAAGATATAGCTTCATTCTAATAAGATGTTCAAGGCTATTTAGTGTTGGAGGCAAAGAAATGAAAAAAAAAAAAAATATAAGCAGTTCTTGTCTTACTATGACACTTTGCAGCAGTCACCAACTGAGAACAGCTTCCTCATCAATATCATCTACAGAGATCAAGATATGAAAATACTAAAACTGAAGGTGTTTCCCTATGGCTTTCAGATGCATTTTAAAGAAGGCTGAGAACAGGTAAAACTGTTTAGAAGCAACACATTCTAACAAGAGTTTGCTGAAGCATATTTGTCTGTAGCGCTGTGAGGTTGTTTGAAAATACCGTGAAACATTAAGGGGCATAAGACAAAAAAAAAAAAAAAGAAAAAGGAAAAAAGAAAAGGAAAAAAGAAGAGAGATCTCTTTTGAAGAATACACCATTAAGAAATTTTCCATCCCCGAAATACTTACAAGCAAAAGAAAATAACTTCTGCACTTCCTTGCTAGTAAACCTCAATAAAACAATATATTGTTTTGCTGAGCGGATGAACGTTAGGTAAACTTAATTGTATTAGGTCTAGATAATCTCTGAGTACACATGAGAGTTTGTATGAAAAGAGACTCTTTTCTTAGATGGGCTGGTAGGGTTAGAAAAGATGACAGGGTGGGAAGGGAAGAAGTTGCAGACCCAAAAAACAGACTAGCTCCAATACATGGAGAAACTGGGAACATGTTCTCTAAGCTGGACCCTTTTTCCTCCTCCTTTCTCACTTCCACTCTCCAAATATTTTTCCTAGATTTATACAAAATGCTGTCCTTCATCACAAATGGTGTCTTTGGAAAGTCTTTAACGCACAGCACCATCTGACCACCACAGGTCACAAGAATTAAGCACTTCAAAGAAAAAATCTGCTCTAAAGCTCATGTATATTGAGAGGGTTGAGTCCCTCAGGTGAGTATGTATTTAAAAAATCTCTTGGAAAACACACATAAGATTATCAGAAAATATTTTAAGAGGAAAACCATCTTTCACATCAGTAATATTGGTCACACAGTGTAAATTTGAAAGCATATTGAATGAAGCCTTATCAAAATTCCTCTTCAAAATCTTTATATGGTTTGCATTTATTTTTCCCTTTTCCCACTGCTTTAGTGTTCATTAAGTAATTTCAAATTTCTAATATAAGACTGCCCTGCTGTTCTCCTATCTTTCTTCCTCTCCCTCTCCCCCCAAACAATTTATGCTTCATTGTTTACTGTACTTTTTAAGGGAATATAAATAAGTGGACTGTCCTCCATTCCTACTCACTACCAGCCTTCAAAAATTAGATTTGTCAGCATGAACAGGATTATAATGATAGAAAATAAAAGTTTGGCAACACAAATCCCACTACAGCAACCTACTATGAAGTAGATATTAAACAATGCTTAAAAGGCTCATGAAGCATTACCTGGTAACTGTGAGCACTGTTGGTGAGACCAGTGTGGTCTCATCAGCTCTCTTCCCACTCAGGTGGGCTGGATTTAGCTGGGATAAAGTTAATCATATTCACAGGAGCTATGGGGCTATGTTTTGGATTGATAACACAGGGATGTCAGTATTACAGAACAGTGCTTGCACAAAACCAAGGCCTTTTCTACTTCTTGTACTGGCCCACCTGAAAGTGTGCTGGGGGTGCACAAGGAGAATGGAATGGCATGGAATAGTCTGAACTGGAAAGAACACACAAGAATCATCAAAGTCCAATTCTTGGCCTGGCACAGGACAGGCCCAAGAAGCTGTGAGGGGACACAGTCAGAACAGCTGACCCAAACTGACCAGAGGAATATTCCATACCATATGGCATCATATAAGAGCTGGGTGAAGAAGGAGGAAGAGGGGTGATGACATTTGCCTTCCCAAGTGATCATTAGTGTGATAGAGCCCTGCTTTCCAGGAGATGGTTGAGCACCTGCCTGCTGATGGATGAATGAATTCTTTGTTTTGCTATGCCTGCTTGCACAGCTTTTGCTTTACCTATGGAAGGATCTTTCAGACGTAATTTCAACAGTATAAATCACATTGGCAATCTGCATGTGAAACCTAATAAAAATGTTCACTGTCTTTGACTGACCTTTGTCAAAGACAGTATCTTAAATATAAGTTTTCTTTTAGAGTCTTAAAAGAAAATTCATGTCTTTCTACTCATCTTGAGCTCATTAATATCAATAATTCAGTGGTAAACATTTCTATATTAAAAGCAATGTCATTTATTTTCAATATTAGTTATGCAATTAACATAATTACACTGTGTGTTTGAAGAATTGCCTTTCAGCCTGAGATGCAAACTGTTGTTTTTTCAAACCAGGGTGAAGTTTGGAGAGAGTTCTTAGACTGATAGAGCTGGGGACCAACTTTTTTGTAAACCTTTAACAGCACTGGAAACCAGCAATTAGATTTGTTTTGTGCGAAGTCTGTAGCAGATATTTTTAACACAAGCATCTCTTCCTCACATTGTAGTTTGTTGCATTTATACTCAAAATTGACATGCTTTCGTGTTCCTACAGATTGTGTCCTGCTTCTTTTACAGGGTGGTGATTAGAGCATTAGGTGGTACCTTTCATATCTATTACAACTCTAGTAAAAGACACATCTCTGCTGTGGAACTGGTTTGTTAAAGCAAGAGGTAGTATTGTTTGGATTTTCAAGTTCACCACTGCCAACTACATGGCTTTGTATAAGTAACAATCTCTGCTTTTCCAGAATCCTCATCTATACAGGACAAAAGCCATCTCTGTAAAGGAAATATAGATTCTTACAAAGATATCTTTTCCAATTAAAAACGAAAAAAAACCAAAAAATGAAACTAAACTAACAAAAAAAAAAAACAAACCCAAGGACATTTCTAAGTTACAAAATTGTTACTGGAGACAATTATTATATAAAACAAAACGAATTATACTTAGTAAGCAGAGAGGAAATGAGCACAGAAGCAAAACACAGATTTGAGACTGAGATAGACCTCACGTTGAGATCAAAGCGACAGAAGCAACGTTCAAAAGCACCGCTTCATCTTTCTGTAACTAAAGAGTTCAATGGTGCACATTCTCAGAGAAGAGTACACTTGGTTACCTATACTGAGCATGAAAAGCTGTTTCTGAAATTTCTCTGGAAATAAAGGGGGATTTCATTAGGCTGGCTTGTCCTCTGACTTACAATAAGCATTCACAGCCCTACTTCGGATACTGGAAACAGGGAAAAAACCCCAAACAAATACAAATAGGTTTAGGGCTGAATTCAAAAGGAGACAGGTGCTAGCTGCATCATCTGCTCTCGGGTTAGTCCATGTGGTGAAACCTCCATTCCCTGCAAGACACCTGGATTTCATGTATCTGGCCTACACATGCTGAGTAGACAATTGCCTGGCCAGTAACAAACACTAGGGACTGAGGATTGTGTTCTATTTGCTGTCCTTATAATGCTTAAAAATCTTTAAGAATCTTAAATACTCAGGCTGCAGGGAGACATCCTCTCATATTCTCCTGTGCTTCCCGAAACACTTATACTCCCGCATCTCTTTAAAAACCTAAGGAAGGAAAACAACATTAAAAGCTTTGGGAACAATCCATCAGCAGCAATGATACTGCTGCTCTGCTTTTTATTTTTTTCCTATCCCACTAGTTCACCTTCTTATATTGTTTACATTGAAGCTGTTCCACTCTACAGAAAAGAACTTAAGATTCACTGTGCCAGAAACAGAAGGAAACTTAGCAGGACTGTGAAGCACTCTGATCACAGCACTCCCTAAGCACCAGGCTGTCTCAATGACCTGCTTCTGTATTTCATCAAATTACCACGTATTGAGACCTTCAAGAGATCAGAGATCTGTTCCAGATGAGAGTCTCCAAGAGATGATTTCCTGGATGATATAGGCAGAAGTGGTATGGATGAGTCCTGGAATCACAGAGATTCCTGATATCCACTCTCAGGATTCTAAACACAAATCTAATATATTTCTGAATATGAGTTCCCAGCTGTTTTTCTAGGAAGGGTGTTTCTCAGCTATTTATACTAAACATAGGGCAGTTTCTGCTTCAAAACTGGAACTTCTGTCATTAGTGACCTGCAGCCCTTTCATGATTTGTCTAGAAAATAGATACTCCAAGATTCAAAACATTGCTATCCGTCTGCATTCTGTGACATGAACGGTATACATGAAAAGCTTCTCCTATTCACCAGCCCCAGTTTTCTCTTCATTCCCTACAAGACTCTCTGAGTCAGAATAAGGAAAACAAACCAACAGACAAACAAACCATATGAAAATATCCCAGTTCTTCGTCTGAGACAGGACCACTTTCCACTTGTTCATTAAGCCTGCCCAAGTAATTTTCCACTCCTTTCTCTTGATTTGAAGGATAGCCACTGTGATTGTCTGATCAGCATACATAATCTCTGTTGCCTCTTGCTGTGCACTGGCTTTTAGAAAAAAGCTGCAAATGTTGAGTACTGAAGAGTCTTAAATAAATTTACGATATGACTAGCAGCTATCAAAAATGAAATATTTGCTATTCTAATTTGTAACATACACTGTAAAATTAATTTTAAAATCTCTATTACTGCTTACTATTGGCTTGTTGAAAATTGCAAAGTACAGCAAGGTCTGACGCACTTCATCCACTACAGTCATGCATTCCTCTTACACATGCCAGACGTTAGTTCCATTTCACTTCTAGCCGGGATGGTGCAACGAAAGCTAATTTATGTCATCGTGTGATGTTCTTCAAAATGACAGCTCTCATCAATGAGGAACTGATCAAAATTGGAACCACAGAGAAGCTGACCAAAACTGCAACCACAAATATAGGAGTGAAGGGGAGGGTATCTAAAGCCAGCGGATTTCTCAGAACTTTGGCACAGTGCCCACTGATAGCAAAACAGGCACCAACAGGCAAAAGAAACAGCTGACAATAACTGTTAAACCAGTCTTAGGCTCCACAGGAATCAGTCACTGAAAGCCATGGTGATTTACAAGAGCTTCTGGTGGGAATTTTTAGACAAAAGACCCAAGCAGCTTGCAATGTTCTCATTATTTGCAAAACAAAGTGTGTTAATAAGTATGCCAAAATGCTCCCTCTATCTGAACTGTGTCTACTGCAGACCTTTCCTCTTTTCACCACCAAAAGTTGGAAAAATATTATCTTTAACAGGCAAGAAAGCTGGGCTGGGCACAAGGGGAAGCTTAATACATGGAGAACTTCAGCCACATTCTTTTAAATTCTCTCTTGATTTCCTAAAAGAAATTTCTTTTATGAAATATTAATGTTTCATTTTATCATATATAGAGCAATAAATGAACTGTATAATACACTAAAAGATAAATAAGTCTCAAAGTTTGTCATTACGGCGCTAGAGTCAAAAATTTCTTTTAACTTGAGACCTACTGTAATGTTAAAGCAAAAATATTGCATGTGAGAACAAATTAGTATGACCTGTATGTGTATTGCCCCCTAAAAAAAAATCTTAAAGGAAGAGATTACTTATTCTGAAGAAAATTATGAGCAAGTACAATATACACCTCAACTACTTTTAGGCTTGATCCAAAGACTATTCATGTTAACAGTAAATTTTGCTGATTTCAAGGAGCCTGACATGAATAGGTTACATTCAAGCCTGGCATTTTAACCTCTTTACTTCAAGTCAAAGCAAGTTTTCCAAACCTAATATATGAAGGTTACTCATATCTATTACAAGTATTAAAAGTACCATCATTAAAAGAAAGATATACACTACAATTAGTCCATAATCTGAATACAAAATGTGGGTTACAAATGTATTTAGTAATTACGTCAGTGTTCTTTAACTAGCTCATATGATGTGATAGATAAACCAGATGAAAACAATGCACTTTATTTCCAAATATGTGAAAGTGACTGGCTGGACATAAGCTTCCCACTAAACCATTAGAATCTGAAAGGTGTGCCATTTGTCAGTGGAAAGGTCATTTCACTAACATTTGGAATCATGTCTCATGATCTGACATATGACTTAACATCAAAATGACTTGAGCATGTTACTGTAGCAATTCTTTTCATCCAGACTAGTACAAAGAATTATGAAGCAGGTTCAGCTGGTGCCACCTACCCATACCTATCAGATAAAGAGACTGGAAAAATAAAAAGGCAAAAGATTTTCTAGAAAATCTTCTCTAGTTAGGAAATTGCTAAATTCTAGAAAAGTTTCCCATTCTTCTATCCCTCTTTGTCTCTCCCTTTGAGGAGATAAAAGGCTCAAAGGCTGCTGTGGAGCTGAGAAGGAAAGGGATAAAGACTGTATAATGCCACACACCTTGCCTTCTATCCTCATAGACCACCAGTGCCAGATCCTGGATTAAAGTGGCTGTTTTAACTGATCTGCAGTGTATCTTACACAGATCAGAATAGGAGAATTGTTTAGGTTTGAAAAGATTTGAGATCATCAAGTTCAACTCGATCCAGCACTGCTAAGTCCACCACTGAACTATGTCCCCAGGTTCTATATTTACACATCCTTTAAATCTTCCAGGGATAGTGACTCAACCACTTCCCTGAGCAGCTTGTTTCAATGCTTGGCAACTCTCTTAGTGAAGAAATTTCTTCTAATACCCAATCTAAACCTTTCATGACACAACTTGAGGCCATTTCCTCTTGTCCTGTTGCTTGTTACTTGGAAGAAGAGACAGACCTCCACCTCACCACAACCTCCTTTTAGGTGGTTGTAGAGAGTGATAAGGTCTCCCCTGAGCCTCCTGTTTTCCAGGCTGAACAGCCCCAGCTTCCTCAGCCACTCCTTACAGGACTTGTACTCCACATCCTTCACCAGCTCTGCTGTCCTCCTTTAGACACACTCCAGCACCTCCATGTCTTTCTCATCTTTCCTCTTGTATTATGTTTCCATGATGGCAACTATATCACAGATTTCCTGGTGCACCATGGCTTCCAGCTAATCCTGTTTGTTGCCCATGCTGCACCCATTGGTGCAGACGTACTTCACCCGGGCTGTTGATTCCGCCACCTTTTCTGAGGGAAAAAGCCCTAATCCCAAAGGGACCATTCTCAGGTCGTTTCTAACACATCAGTAACCCTGGTGTTTCTGCTGCTGCATGCATGTCCATTCCCTATCTCCACTTACATGGCAGACTGAAGGACCTCGCTAGCACACCATCCCCCAAACATTGGCATGCAGCCCCCAGTTGCTCTCTAGTGAGCCTGGTTTTATCCCTTTCCCCCTTCAAACCTAGTTGAAAGCTCTCTCAATAGGTCCTGCTATTTCTTGGGCAAAGATCCTTTTCCCCACTTTGAGACAGGTATACTCCATCTAAAATCCAAAATTCTGCCAGAGACCCTCGTCTTGGAGCCAGGTATTGATCTGCTGGCAACTACCATCTGCCTACTACCTTGCAAGCATTTAAACCTGTCCCAAAGCTCTCTGAACAGGGAGTTTTATGAAAATACCAATGGATATGTCTCCAGGAAGACATAGTCTTAAAAGCAGAACAGTAAAAATTGAAACAGAGGAGATGAAGAAAGTGCTAAAGCAGAAAGGATATCATGGAGTCTGTGGAAACAAGGAACCTGGCAAGAAAAACAAATGCAGTGAAGGGCCATTAACACAGAATTGGAGTACCTGCACACCAGTCTGACCCCAGGAAAGTCATCCTTTATGAAGTCACAGCTATGTTAGTGTACAGCTCAGTCACCACAAGCTGACTGGTCAATTCGCTCCTTTGTGCCGACATTGCTGCCTAGCAAATGTAACGGCTCGGGATTCCCAAAGATTCTATGGTTTCATTTTATCATGTTGGTCGTTCCATCTTTTGCTACAATTCCCAATAGCAGAATAGAAAGCCACTGCTACGAGACTTCCCCCCTACTTGGTTTAATGACTTCTGGAAGTCTCCTAATGGGATTTAATTGCTGCTACATTTTGACAATAGCCATTCCATATGCATTTACTGATAATTGTCTAAGAGACAATGACAGTTAATCAGCAATAATAATGCCAATTGTTTGCTTTAGTTTTCTTCTAAAACCCTGCCTTTCTCTAACAATTAATAGTGTTGATTTCTTCTGACATCATTTATTCAAAGCCAGAAATAACCTGGATATAAGCTAACAGCTTGTCCTTCAGGTAGTGTGAAGGATTTATTTTATGGGCAATGCTTTCCAGAACATTGCTTCATTCACCCACCTACATATCTGTTCCGGGCAAGGCAGAAACACTGTCTCAGAAAAGTAAACTGTGATTATGCCAGTTTGGAAAGACTACTGGTTTGTGGGTGTTACTTGCATGTAGCACTTCCCCTGCCTGTTGGTAGAAAGCCATTTGGCCAACTTTGCTAAGGTTTTGATTCACTGTAATAAAGATACATTTTATTTAATAAGAAACCATAGTCCACAAACATTTCACCACACTAACACACAGGATAAAACCAAAATAGTTACGCTGAAAAAAAGAATAGAATGAAAAAAAAATGTCAACTTACTTGACAGAAGTGAAGGGAAATTCATTCTCAGTGAGCTGCTGAACTAAAATTTGGTGTATAAGTCCTATTCCTTACTGCATGATATACATCAAAACTGCCCTGGAGGCAGCACAAGATCTCTGTGACTTTCAGAGAAGCTTATTCTCTCAAGTCACATGGGCTGGCACATGTTATTTAGACACCCAAACATGCCTAAGGGCTGGTCTCTACACAAGTAAAATAATAAAAAATGAATTAAACAAAGATGTATGTAAGCAGGATTTTGAAGAAGACATCACAGGCTGGCTGATAGTAGCCTCAGATGAAAGTAAAATTGTTAAAAATTCATGTTTACAAGGAAGGGTGTGCACATGTGTGAACACAAATAATACACACACACTCTCATAATGGTTCTTTTAATTCCTTTTGAATGAATTGTACACATTGAAAAATCATGGCATCCTTCTTATTCATGGCCAAAACCCCTAAAGATTTCAGAAATACACCCAGACAGGCTCCAAACACCGATGAACTTTTATGATCTGTACATTTCCTAGGCATTTCTACGTACAGAACAAGAAATAATCAAGGCTTAGAAGTATGTTCCACACTAGTAAAATTTTCTATCTGAACAGAGAGGTGCTGGCTGATGTCATTGCAAGATCACTCTCAGTAATCTTTGAAAGATCATGGCAACTGGGAGAGGTGCTTGAGGACTACAGGAAAGCAAATGTCATTCCTGTCTTCAAAAGGGTCAAGAAAGAGGACCCAGGGAAGAACAGCTTCACCTCAGTCTCTAGAAAAGAGATGAAATAATTAATCATGGAAACCATCTCCAGGCACATGAAGGACAAGAAATCCATCAGGAGTAGTCAGCATGGCGTCGCCAAGGGGTAGTGATGCTTGAACAGCTTGATAACCTTCTGTGACAAAACATCCAGCTTGGTAGATGAGGGGAAAGGAATAGATAGCCTATCTGACTTCAGGAAGGCTTTCAACACTCTCCCATAATATCTTCAGAAAGAAGCTGACAAGGGTGAACTGGATGAGCAGACAGTGAGGTAGACTGAAAACTGGTTGAACCACTGGACCCAAAGGGTAGTGATCAGTGGCACAAAGTCCACCAGAAATGGAGGCTAAAAGTAGCAGTATACCCCAGGGATAAACACTGGGTCCAATTATGTTCATCACCTTCGTTAATGATCTGGATTATGGGCCAGAGTGCACCCTCAGCAAGTTTGCTGTTAGATCAAAACCTGGTAGAGCTGATACACCTGAGCATGCTGCCACCAGAGGAACTTCAGATGACTGATAAAATGGGTTGACAAGAACCTTACCAATATCATCAAGGGGAACTGCAAAGTCCTGCACCTGGATAGGAACAACAGAACATAAGCTGGAGGCCACACAGCCAGGAAGCTGCTGGGCAGTAAGGTACCAGCACTCCTGGTGAACACCAAGGTAACCATGAGTCAGCAGTGTGCCCTTGTGGCAAATAAGGCTAATGCTCTCCTGGGCTGCATTAAAGAAAAAATATTGACAGCAGGTAAAGGGGGGGTTGATCCTTCCCGTCTGCTAAGCACTGATGAGGTCACACCTGGAGAGCTGGGTCCAGTTCTGGGCTCCCCAGTTCACAAGAGACATGGATATACAGGAGAGAGTTCAGTAAAGGCCTACAAGGATGACCAAGAAACTCAAGTATCTCTCCTATGAGGAAAGGCTGAGAGCTAGGACTGTTCAGCCTGGAGAGAAGGGTCAGGGAGATAGTATCCATGTGTACAAACACCACATGGGTGGGTACAAGGAAGACGGAGCCAGGCTTTCTCAAGGATGCCCAGTGATGGAACCAGAGGCAATGGGCATAAGATGAAACACAGGATGTTCCCTATGAACACCAGGGAACAATTTTTCACTGTGAGGGTGACCAAGCAGTGGCATAGGTTGCCTGGAAAGGTGATGGGGGTCTCCCTCCTTGGAGGTATTACAAAGCCATCTGGACATGGTCCTGTGCAACTGGCTCTAAGTGGCCTTGCTTGAGCAGGGGGTGGGACCAGATGACCTCCGGAAGTCCCTTCCAACCTTAACTATTCTGTGTGTCTGTCGCCGGATAACCCCTCATCTCACTTTCTACCAAGGTGGTGAAAATTAGCCAGCTGTACAAAAGGCAAGCACAAGCACTACTGCTTTCTTAACCACATGAATCCTCTTAGCAGGCCATAATACCCATCATTTCTTTTCCTTATTTTTATCCTCATTTTCTCCTTCCTGTTATTTTTATTCACCCATAAATTCATAAGGAAAACATGATTCATGCAACAACAGATGGTGACAGAAACCCTCTACCTACACTGGAATGTAGGTGATGTTAGTATTCATTCATCTGAACATAACAGGCTACATTCAGTGCTTCAGTGGAGTAAGAATGAGGATCCATTCCATACAAAATTATTGATTTTATATAAGTCACAGCCATATACCCAACATATAATCCAAAGATAACTATAGCCCAGGGACAAGATTTTCCAAAATGAGCAGTGATTTTTCATGTTCATCTTGATAAAATTTAAATACGACTGGATATTCACAATATTGGTGAGGGGTAGAGAGGGATGTTTAAGATAGCTGTAAAAGTGTTCCACATCGGAGAAAAAGAAAACATTAGGCATCAAATTTCCAATAAACAGTTAAAGCACTTAGCCAAATAGGCCACAGTGATGTCATTTCAGAAACGCACAAAATCCAATTTTCCACATACCAGACACCATTTTACCTTGGATAATCCACTTTCTGCTTTCAGTAGATTTTGCTCCATGGAACATTCTGATTACTTCCACACTTAGTTCTTAATAGTATTTGCATTCAATACCACCACTGTGACTTAATCAGGGAGTGGGACTTTTCCCAAGAAGGCATTCTGGAAATGCTCATCAAATGTGTGTTCCTCACTCAAAACTCTTCAGTGCAGCTACAGGTTTAGCCACAGCAAGATCTGCATCCTGTGCAGCATGACTACGAACTATTGGAACACAGAGTGAGCAACCAAAAGTTATGGGTCTTTGTTGTAAAGAGCTAGTGTCAAAAATTGATTCACCATTATATAGAGACCTGTGTTTGCTTTGCCCTGTTAACGCGGAGTAACATCCTCCTAGAAATTAGTGGCAACTTCCTAGCAATCAAGTGTGTGTTTTCTTTCATACAGAACTTTCTCTTTGACTTTGAAAGAATCCAGGGAAATCCAAAAGTGTCTTGAATTCTGTAAATTCTTATAACACTTTTATCTTAGTTTTAACTGTGTCCATAAATATATTGAACAGTATGCAGAGCTAGTACTTGCAAAGTTGTGAATCTGAGATATGACCTTAAAGATATCATGGGAGATTGGTCATTATGTGTGACCTGATTACACTTCCACATATGCTTAATTTTACATACTTTTCAATGTCCTTGTATAGTGCTATCTGCCTGAAATACTCACAGAACCATTTCTAAACATACTACTGTTAATGAAATTACACGGCTTTCTACCAGCCCATACAGAATTTCAAAAATATTACCCTACCAATACTGGCTTATGGTAAAAATTAAAAAAAAAAAGTTAAAAATAAATAAAATAAAATTTAAAAAAAACACCACCAAAACCCACTATTTACACAGGATAAAGAGTACCTATGAACACTGAAACAAGAAAAGTGAGAAACATGAACATGATATCAGCATTGAAAATTTAAAGTGCTGATCAGGAAATAGCATAACTGTTTTCTTTCTAGCAATAGATGCCTCATCAGAGAGCAGATCTGCTTCATACTTGGTATTTTATAAAATATAGAGACAGAGAATTGTTTAGGTTGGAAAAGATGCTGACTTTGACCACTAACATAATAGCATCATATTCACCACTAAACCATGTCCCCAAGTGCCACATCCACACATTTTTTAACACTTTCAAAGATGCTGATACCACAACGTCCCTGGGCAGCCTGTTCCAATTCCTGATCAAACTTCACTGAAGAAATTTTTCCTATTTTCCAATCAAAACTTCTCCTGATGCAACTTGAGGCCATTTCTTCCCATCCAGTCACTTGTTACTTTGGAGAACAGTTCAACAGTCACCTGTCTACAACCTCCTTTCAGGCAGTTGTAGGGAGCATTAAGGTCTCCCCACAGCCTCTTTTTTTTCCAAGCTAAACAACCCAGCACCCCTAAGTTCTCCTCATAAGCCTCATGCTTCATCAGCTCTGTTGCCCTTCTCTGGACACACTCCAGCACCTCAATATCTTTCTTGTAGTGAGGGGCCCAGAACTGGACAAAGGATTCAAGGTGGGGCCTCACCAGTGCTGAGTACAGGGAGACAATCCCTTCCCTGGTCCTGCTGGACACACTATTGCTGATCCAGATCAGGATGCCATTTTTGGCCACCTGGGCACACACTGGCTCATTTTCAGCTGCTGTCAACCAGCATCTCCAGGTCCTTTTCTGCTGGGCAGCTTTCCAGCCACTCTGTCCCCAGCCAGTAGCCCTGCCTGAGGTCGTTGTGACCTGAGGGCAGGATGCGGCACTTGACCCTTTTGAACTTCATATGATTGGCCTCAGTCCATCAATATATATATCAATATATCCTGTCCAGTTCCCTCTGTAGAGTCTTCCTGCCCTCCAGAGATCAACACTGTGCCTGCAAGCTGACCAAGGATGCACTTGATCCCTTTGTCCAGAATATCAATAAAGGTACTAAATAGGACTAGATCCCACCTGGACCTTGCAGACTTGTGCAAGCCTAAGTGGTATAGTCACAGGTATTTTCTCCCTGTATGAGTTCATGACATTCTTGTAGTCCTCTGATGTTGCCTGCCTTTTCTTCCAAAGGCCACAAATTCTCCTTTTTTCCCCTTCCAGCCAAAGCTCCCAGTTCAGCCAGGATGGTCTTTCCAGCCAGCTCATTTTTTAGCTCATGTGGACACCCTGCTCCTGTGACTTTAGGATTTCCTCCTTAAAGCACCTACAGTCTTCCTGGATTCCCTTGTCCCTCAGGACTGCCTCCCAAGGAACTCTCTTAACCAGTCTCCTAAACAGGCCAAAGTCTTCCCTCTGGAAGTCCAAGGCAGCAGTTCTGCTGACTTCCCTCCTTACTTCTCTGACAATCACAAACTCAATCATTTCATGATCGCTGTGCCCAAGATGGCCTCTCACTGTCACATTACCCACCAATCTTTCCCTACTCACAAACAGCAGGTCCAGCTGAACACCTTCCCTAGTGGGCTCCCTCACCAGCTGTCAGGAAGCTACTTTCCACAAACACATATTAGAAAACTCCATTTGTTCTGGAGATTTTACAGTCTTATCAAGGAAGGTAAAGAATATGAACAAAACAGAAAGAGGTGAATTTTTTTGCCCTCTCTCACATACTTCCTCTCTGTACAGTGCCCATTTCCAATCACCGTTCCATAGAAATGGAAAGCACAGTGTTAGCTATTGTAAGATACCTTCATAATATATTTTGTGATCTATACTACATTTGACTGCTGATGAGGTTTTGAAAATCAATCCATGAAAGTGGATGGATGAGAAGCCTAGAGCAACTATAATATGAGTCATTGCTTTCTGCAATTACACTAAAATGGTAACTAATAGTAGATCATTCATTTTACTCCTGGAATAAGAATTGGTTTTCCCTGTGTGTACATATAGAGAGCAAAATTAATTTCTGTATGTTTCATAAATATGTACTACATAAAATAGCATGGAAATAAGCTGTTTGGAGGTTTTAACAAAAATGATTTGTACAAAGAGATATGCAAAGCAAAGTACTTTAAACATAATGGCAAATATTTAACTATTTTATCTTCATCAAAAAAGTCACAACACAAGTCAGTAAACCAGACTCAGAGAGTTTTAATGGGAATTATAAACTAAGCTGAACACTTTCTGCCTGAACATCATTTCATGTACAGAAATAGCTCCAGTTCACAGGAACAAATGTTGGAGAAAAATACTGTTATTTATTCACTTTTTCTAAGTTTGAATAGAGGTTAACACAGTTCTCGTTGTCCATGAAGATTATCAAAGGAGCTTTATTCTGCTGTCAGCAATGGAGTATGAGGGACAGACTTGGGGCAACTTTTAACCCCTGTCAGAAATTACCACCTACTCTGGAGATTAATCCAGGTGATGAAAAGATAATCTTCTATCTTCACACATCTGCATATCCATCCGCACAGCCTCTCAAGATTAGACACGTTACTGACAAATGCCATAATAATTCTTTTTCTGCCTTACCCTTTATTGCACTTTCACACCTGATGAAGTGTCTGCGTTTAGCCAATGATTATTTCTATAGCAGCAACTAGGCAGAGCTGATGTACTTCCTGGGCGTTTGTAATTATTCATCAGAAACACCAGAATGACCACAGGTCTTAGCAGCATAAAACCAGAAATTTTTGCACACATTATTGGGCCATAAAGGTTATCGATATAATGAACAACAATATACTATTTTTATCATTAATAAAAGTCAAAATTAATATAAAGACCAGTAAATTACTAACATTACCATTTGTTCAGCCATCCCAGTAAGCCAGAATTAACATTAAACTGGACAGGAGAACAGCTATTAAAAAGCATATTTCTAAAGTTTTCCAAATACTTTTATGTCTCCTCAAAAATTAAAAATTTAATCAGCAATTCAAACTTTTTATTCTTTAATTTCAGCCTTACTAAATATTTTTGGTCTCTTAAAAGACCTTTACAGATATTAAACCAATTTGACATTACTGAATGATTTCTCAAGAGGCTTAATATGTAGGTGTATGTTTTGACCACACGCAAAAATTTCTCCTCACATATATATTTTACTATTGTTGATATTTTCAATGCAGCTTGGCATATCTATTGAAATGCAATGGAATCAGGCATTTGAGCTCTGAAGCTCATTTGGTAAACCTCAAGCAGACACCTAATTTTAGGAACCAAACTTTGAAAACTCCCATTATACTCTATAAAGAAATTCCACCTCTGTAGACCTGACATGTGTGTTCGTTTTGTTTTTTCACCACCAAGCAACAGGAGATGCTTTCCAACAGACAGCACAACAAATGTTTGTAGAAGTAATATAATCCTATGCCACACTGCAATAACTTGTGGAAACACCATGCCTTAAAGGAAGCACAGAGTCCTTTCCTTTCAGGCTAAGTCAAAGCACTAGGGACAGTATAGTCTATTTGTTGCCCCAGACTAAACAGATTTGGTGATTTCACTGGAATAAAAGTCCCTAAGCAAAGGAAAATAAAAAATTCTGTTTGATAATATTAAAGTACACTATGTATCCGTGCTAGATGGCTATTTCTTCCCTTAATTTTGTGATGATGAAAAAAGAGAGGACACCAGAAGTCATGCACAGTCAGTAACTGAGTATCACAAAAGGCAAAATAATAAATTTCAGACAGACTGGCCTGTAAGACTTCAGTGGCAAGGAACACAAAAATTTTAAGGGTAGTGTCTACCAAAAATAGCTTTACACTGTCTTCCTAATAAAGGCATGAAACTAGTTGAGATACTCAGACAGATACACTTGCATTCTCCCATCTCATGTTTAATTTTTCCTAAATAAAAGATAAACATCTAATTCTGATTGTCATAAACAAACAAACCAAGCAAAAATACCATGATTATCTTATTTGGTGCTGGAATGCAATCACAAAAATTCATTAACTTAACATAGTTAATGAATTAACAGAATTAACTCATAGTTAATGAGTTAACAGAACTCCTGTATTTCAAGGGGTGCTAGATCAGATGAAAAATAGGTATTTTCATCAGAATATAAAAGGAACACAAATATCCTATTTCAAATTTCAACAGCAGGATTTCTTGAAGTGTAGAGGACTGAGGAGGAAGTAAGACTATGGAAGAAGCATTTATGGCAACCTCAAACTAGCACCTGAATACCATATGATGTATAATGATCTACTTTTAGAAAATCCTTATGGGAAAAAAAATTACCATTTTTGTGGTTTTATCATGAACTGAATTTAAATCATCTGAAAGTAAACACAATGCCCATCACCACCTGCTTATCCTTTACTTGCTGGATTTAACCTAAATGGCAGAGGAGCAGTGGGAAGTTGCAACAATACCATTCATGTCAAAGAAAGCAGAGTCTAAAACTACTACTATAAATGCTCTTTTCAATCTCTAGCTTTTTTATCCTTTTAAATGCTGATATTTGTTATCCAGCACTCCTATTTGAATGCACAGGGTGTGCTGATGATCAGTCACAAAAAAACTTTGAAGCAGATTCCTGAAATGGTGTACAATCTAACTTTAAATCTAGAACTTGCCAATTTTCCTATTAAAAACATAAATGAATAATGCTTTGGTTCTTAGAATAATATGGAACAGAACCCAAATCCTGAGGTATACTAAATAAAGAGGATTCAAAGCATCAATAGTAGGACTTCCCTCAATGAACCATAATATCTCATTACAGCATTGACAGATAATTCCAAAGCCACTCTTTGGAATATATAAAATGTATTCTATTTGGATATATGTATTTATACACGCATACATATATTGTGCTCTTTTTCTCCTGTCAAATGATGAACATTTGGCAAAGTAGTAAGTGTGGATCAGCCTACACAACCAAATCAAATCAAAGGAATACCTTTTCAGACAGGAATGCTTCCTACAACAAGTGAAGTCTGTGCTAAAGCTCTTCTGTCCTGATGCCACCCATTGACCAAGTTCTCCTTACAGTGCTATCCAAACTCCGTGTGTACAGTGTCAGAAATTACTGAAAATGAGAACAAGCCTTCACAAAGAGCCCACAGAAAGAGCCCAGCTCGTACCCAGGCTCACATGTGTATCAATTGCAAGACACACACAAGTTAGGACCGCCTGGCTTCAATAATTGACTTCTCATATTGCTGCGCCGGTATAATGACAGCAGCTGAGCTCCAACATACATTTTTAAGTGACACTGAAGGAAAACAACTTTTTAGTAACTGTCAAAGCTATTTCCACTAGGACTCCACATTAAAGTACTTCAGTTAAACAGTATTCCTCCACACACGAAAAACACTGAGATCTGGAATTTCAGCGCTTTTTTTTTTTTTTAACCAAAGGCAATGAACTTTATTCTTGGTTTTTGTGAATGCTGAACACTCAGAACTAGCAAGTGAACTACAATTTGAATTTTGGCTTTAAATTAGTCACAGTAATTCTCTAGAGGTAATGTTCACTTGAAGTATAAAAAATACATGTCTTTGCATTCACTGGCTGAAAAAAAAATCTGAATAATTCACTATATGGAGCAGTTTTCCAAATATATCTATTAAGACATGCATTAAACTGATGATAATGTTATGGCTCAGTTAATACCTAATTAATGTTTTTTGCTAAAGAAATTTAAAAACTTTGGTATATGCAGCGCAGAAGACTGATATTCTGCAGCTTATTAGCACCAAAGTTTCAGAGCAAAAGATTTTTTTTCTGGTTATCATTCAGACTTAAAAACATCAACAAAACACATTACTTGGAGTCCTAATTAAGTACAATAAAACATAAACTGGAGCTGTGACATTTAACAAAACTTCATAGCTCTAGGGACTTAGTCTTGAACAGGAGCTTAAATGAATGAATTTGCAATTCCAAGAACACTTAAGATGAGCTCAAGGTTGAAAATATGAAACTGAAAAAATATAACAAGGTTAAACAAAACGCTAAGAAGCAGAAGCACAACACAAACTTATTTGAAAAGCTGAGTGACATTTTTATCTATACAGGTCTTAATTATCGTAAAAAGAATGTGCTAAAAAAAATGAATGATAAACTCATTAAGGATAAAAAATAAGTCCAAGACATATAATGTGACTGATTAAATTTGTGGGGAACAGAAGTAGGAAGAAAGCAGCAAAATTATTCAGAAGTATTCTGAATAATTTAAGACAGTAAGATGACACTAAAAAGAAAATTAAAACTAAGGAAGCTGGATTTTCAATACCAAGAATACTTTTTTTCATCACAGAGGGAACTAAAAAAGATAGACAAGAAATCCTTACTGCACTCTAAGATAAGCCATATCAAACTTCAAGAAATTTGAGGGAAGGTAGGGGAGGGTGGGGTGTTCCCCCCTCCAATTACGAAGCAAGGAAGAATAAATCTCTTTTGGAAGTATATTTCAGGAATGACTTAAACACTTCTAAGAGCATACAGTAAGTTTATTACCCTGAAACTATCTTTGAATGGAGCAAAAGTATTTAAAGAGCTGCCATCTCTCACAACCTTTTGAAAGCATTCAAACACTTCACTGTTCCTCTATTTTTTTTCTTTCTACAAAAATTGAGATTTTTTTGTTCTAATATCTGTTTGATTTTACGAACATCTTTTTCTTTCTAAGTGTCTCAAGGAACCATTTTGGAGGCTGAAATAATCCCACCTTCTCTTCAGAAGTCTTCAATACATGACTGGTGCATCCACTACACTTTTATCTTTCCCACAGTTTCCTCTGAATTTTTCTGTCTCTTCAGTTTCAGCTGAGAATTCACTGCCTCCTTTGACACTATTATTTTGCTGCCTTTAGTTGGGAAAAATCAAGCCCTTCTCATTATGAAGAAACTTCCTTTATTTTCATGTCTTCCTTTACCTGTTTTTTCTAAGATTTGCTTATTTCTGTCATGTCAGGGCATACAGTCAGGAATACCAAGGTATCTGTGATGACAAAAAGGGAAAGATTATATTGGTATTTACCTCTGTCTGACTGTGGAGAATGAACGTATCTGCTAGATGACAACATATTAGAGGCCTTTAATTTTTAAATGTATCACATGCAAAAGGTGTGTATTTGATTAAAACTGATGTAGCAGCAGACTACTTTAATTCAAGAAGTTTTGACATTTGTGATCTCAGAGGTAAATTTGTGTATTTTTCTCACATACAAGGTAAATATCTGTAGAAGTCCAAACATATGTAGGCACACATTTGGGTTTTCTTCTGCAAATCACAAGTGTTTGCAAGGAACATGAGATTTAACAATAAAACATATTGCACCAGTGTCCAGAATTGTTCACCATTAGTCTTCTCTTGAAGAACTCGCACAAAGGTTAGCTTATATCCTATCCAGGGAGCACCCGTCCCTTCTCCTTCTGCAGCATATAGGCAGCTTCCATCAAATTAAAGAACCAGATTTTCAGAAGGGCCAGTGGTCAAAACTTGTGTGGTAAGGAAAGGTGCTGATCTATTTTTAAAACATTTAAATACTTCTCTCAGTTCTTTCTAATCCTTGAGATTGTGTGAAGCTTTCCCATTTAAAAAAAAAAAAAAAAGGTATTTCAGAGAGAAGTATATTTAGAACACACCAAAATCTTCTCGATGCATGGGAAAAGCATCCCATCTAACCATAAAATGTGGTTGGTAAGTTCACTACACCTTATATTGTTTAACAAAATCTTCAAATATCATTTCTAACCATGTGTGAAGAGATCCACTATCCTTAAACAATGGAGACAAAAGAAAAAATTAAAATAGTTTCTGTCTTGTAATAGCGAGAGAAAACTATCTGTGACACAAGCCATCCATTTTTTAATCTTTTCAAGACCAGTGCAAACAACTAACTAGAAAACTGAAGACAAATCAAAACATACAAAAATTTCTCATCTGATTTGAACACCTCAGAAAACTGTTAGTATTGATTTTTCAAAGAAAACCCAAAGAAAATAACTGTTATTCTTTCGGGATAGAGATCAATACAGGTATCACAAATCACTTCAATAATCTGAAGTGAGAGATTTTTCTTGGAATATTGCTTAACCTTCGTAATGTAACACTTTCACACAATAAATAAGGTTTATCACCTTATTACATTCAAAGACCAGAGAGATGGTTAAGAGCACTTAATTCTAGCAAAAGTTTTCTCATTTTATATTCCATCAGCCCACTATGATTATATTGTTAGACTGTTCCAGTTAGTGACAGCTTAAAAAGCACAGCAGTGTTCTGACTAGTAAACATATAAAAAGCAAATTACTTAGCTGCTAATGGAGCTGTTCCAAATGGGATACAGAAATGAATACATTCCATCTGCAACACGGTGGGAAAAAATTAAAGATATCCAGTGGTTATTATTTGTATATTTAGAGTTTTCTTGCAAGAAAAGAACTTGCACATGTCGTGCAACAAAGCCTCACACAGGGCTGAGCTGGGGAAACCTGCAGAGCTCAGCACCACTCACACTTACTTACTCAAGTCTGAAAACATTACAGTTGTATTCCCCACAAATCTCCTGCTAGTCCTCAGGTGCCAAGCTCTCCTTTGGAGCCACTCATGGCTTTCCATGTCATGGAACCTAGCACTCGTAGATTAGCACACCTAATGTGAAAGCTTCTGCTTAGTCAATGAGATAATGTCTACATTTAAGAAGGCAGGATTAATGTGCCCACTATCACATGAGGAACCAGGTTCATGCAAGTCTCAATATGCAACCAAAACTATGCTTCACTTGTAATTCTGTCCAGAGCTGAACTGTTAAAACCATGGTGAAAGCCAAATATGCTATAACGTGTATCTAAAAATAATACCTTAAATCCTTCCTAAAAATGAAAGGCTGCAGGGGAGGGGGGGGAAATATTTGTGTCCACTGCTTTGGAACTTTTTTACTTAGGACCAACAGCGAAGTCACCACCAAGATAGTTTTCAGTAAAAATGTAACCAAATCTCACTGAACATTTTCTTTCTTTACCAAGCTGATGGGAATTTTTATTCTGTGGATAAATGCATCCAGAGAACCTGAAACAAGCTCCCCTGCATCAATTCTACACCACTGCGCAGAGGATTAGCTAATCAGATTTAGACTTTCACTGGTCACCAGATGAGGGGCATAATATATGACAGACTGCTCTTCCAATGTATTGAAAATCTAAGATAAACACTTATCTTTAAGAAATAAAAAACTGTTGAGTTAGTTTTTAGAAAGCTTCCATTTGCATCACTTAGTATTTACTTAAAAGATCAATACCACAAACTACTGGGACCTAATAAAAGAGTAGTTCAGACATAAACCTCTTAAGAAATCAAATTAAATTCTTCAAAATTACAGGCACAATAGCTAAGCTTGTAAGAAGAAAGTAGTGCATGTATTACTGCTCCTTCTTTCTATCTGCTTATATCCCAAAATCTCTGGCATCAGGATCAGGAATTCTCTGTGTTCTTCACCATCAAAGATATTACACAAATGTCTTCTAAGAGTAAAACATTCATGAGCTAGTCTTACTAGTAATTTTCAGTACTTTAATTAATATATCTCGCTTTAAAAATTACAGGAAAAATTAATTCTAGAGCTTTTAGGCTATCGGAAAATGTTGGCTTGCAGGCAGTGCCACAGAATAGTTTATGTGAGCATAGCAAAAATTTATCCCCAGGCAAAATGGATCCATGTTCACTCAGATGTTTTTCTGGATCTGAAATTTGGACATCCACTATACTTGTCAGNTTTCTCCTTATAAAAAACAATGTTCACAAACACTCTGTTATTCACTTCTTTAAATCTGAAAAGTCCAGAGTCATTCTTAACAAACCTCTAAGAGCCTATTTTTCCACTCACACAACCAGTGCTGCTGAAAGAAAGTTAAACACAAAACTCATGCTTGTGCAAACTGAAAGAAAAGAAGAAATTGCTGTTCACAATTGTGGAGTGAGAACTTTGACTATAGACCTAGACTAGCAGATCAAAATCTAACAAGATTAAAGTATACAGTCTCAAAACAGTATCTTGAAGAGCCAAGTCTTAGCTCTTAATAAAAAAATAAATAATTAAGAGTAATGCAAGCTATACTATAAAATTCCTGCATTTCCCTACATTATTTTCAGGCTAGCTTGAGAGAAATACTGTTCCCAGACACTGTGCTGCACAAAGAATTAATCACAAGACCTTGAAGGCAAAGTGCCTGCCACACAGAGAGTTTCAGGCACTGCAGTGTTTCGGACAGATCAGACAACATGAGGCTTATTTCAAATGACTACTCCCCACTGTTGAGCAGCACCCTCAGAGAAGAATATTGGCTGTAACTTTGTGACATGTAAAGAGGAAGGAATTGCAAAAAGACCATTTTACACAAAATTAATTATATTTTTACTTGCTTGTAAAAAAAGACAGTTATTCTAAAATCTTACCTTCACAACAGAAAATGTCTTGTGAAGCCAGGAATGTAGCCAATCAGTTCAGCCATGGCCAACTTTTAAATTGGATTTCAATCAACCTTTCAAGTTTGGGGAATTCTGAAATGTGTACTTAACCTACTAACCCAGAAAGAAACATCTCTAATTACCCAAATTGGGCTAAAATTCTATCTGTAAGCATGAGTTACCCTAGCATGGGTATGAAATTTACAGCCTCAGATAAGCAAGAGCAAAGTAAAGATTTTTCTTTTTTAAAATTAACTAGATAAAATTCTATTGAGAAGGAGGAACACAGAAACTAAGGCTATTCAATTAATCAACAGAAGTTAAAGAAACGGAAGAGTTTTAAGTTCCCCTATTACAATACCAACCAAAAAACCTTCACACCAAGCACTGGAAGATCACCTGGTGGATTTGTACGGGTTGTTATAAATTGGCAAGGGAAAGGGGTAGAGACAAATGATTCAAACACAATAGGATTAGTACTGGTGCAATCTTTTGTTAAAGTAGTGAGACAGAAGTGTCTCACTTCAGCAAAGCAGAAAGTTCTTAATTTGAATCCTTCTTTCATGTCAGTACTATGGTATGGAATAATTTTTTTTTTAATTACATGTTTTCAGCATGACTATCCCTTTGGTATTTTGTATATTATTGCTACTTTTAATTATAAGTTTCTGAGTAGAAGTATTTGCCTTACAGCTGGCCTGAACACCCAAGGTAAATCTATCACTAATTATTTCATTATTATTCTCACTACTTACTAGGAGCTTTACGTAAATCTTATCTACCTGTTCTTAAAAATAAGAACAAAGGGAAGCTGTGCTTGTCTTCCTTTCATGTTCCCTTGTAGCTGAAAAAGAACACTGCTCACTTAGAAGCTTCCCAGTGCCCAATACAATATAAGATTGATTCCCTTAACTCTGAACTAATTATGATTTAATTCTCTACTTAACTGAGCTGAGCATCTTGCACGAACCATTGAAACCAAACCATATAAAAATTATGTGCTATTTAGCTCTTAATTTGGAAGGTCAAAACACTGAGGCAGACCTGAATAATGCTGAAATTTCTGAGGTGTGTTTGAAAACAATTTATAAGCTGGCAGAAACAGCTTGCTAAGATTTTCCAGCTTCACCACATAAGCAACTTTCTGTACAGGGTCTGAGCTGTGTGGAAGTCTCTAATTTGAAAGATAGCAAGGTCTATGGTGCCATGATTTGCCCTGGCACCAAAAGGGATGACAGCTCATGGATGGATGGACGGATGGATGGATGGATGGAAGGCAGGCAGGAAAGAATATAGAACAACTTGTCTTTCCACAGACAGACACTGGAAACAAAGGAAGTAAATTCCTTGGGAGCATTGTTTGTCCCTGCCACACAAAACCGGAGAAGAGCTTCTAGCTCTTTTTTTCCAGAATTCAAAGAACTACTGAACCTTTATTCGGAGGGTGTTAATAACATGTTCTGCCTGCCAGATGTAACACCATGTCTTGGTCCCGAAGGCACATCAGGTTGTTCAGTATATCACTCATCCTTTAAAAAGTAAGACCTCTCTTAGGAATCATTTGGCAGCTGAAAAGAAGAAAACAGGACACTTTTCCTTTACTTTTAAAACAAGAAAAACAATGGAAGTTTTTTTGCATTTATGGAATTCTCTAAATATTAAAATAATTCCAGGTCCTTCTGCCAGTCTGCTCAGATTTCAGCCCAGTGAACACAAAGACTGGAAAGTGACAGCCGAGTCATCCATTATCTTTCCTCACATGTTCACTAATTAATTGTGACAACAATTCCTGAAATCCTTGTAAAATATGTTGGAGGCAAGAAAGGTGCACGGATTGTATTTCTTACCTATCTTCCCTCTCCTCAGGCACAAAACATACTCACAACCACTCAGTGAATTTTAGTAATAACAGTTCTCCTTTTGTTTTCCAAGTACAGATTCCTGCCCCAATTTATTGAAAGACTAAGAGACAAATCTTTTTCTAAATAGTCAATTGTGTAGACCAAGTGATGCAGAAACTAATTTCCCTCCTTCTTTTAGAGCCTATGAGGATCCACAGAACCCAGATAACATTCAGATTTTGTTAACACAAAAAATAAATCCCAAACTTTATTATACTCTCCTAGTAGTTACAATACTAAAGACAAATAATGTATGAACAAAATACAGGAAGCTAATTCTAAGCCTCACAGAATTACTGCTCTAATTCTCTCTCACTCTCTGTCTTAGGCTCCCCCTCTTACAAACACAGCAGTAGGAAAGAAGACTTGCAGGGATAAAAAGGCACTGCTGTTAAAACTATTATTAAAACACCACATGGGATGTTCAGCCGATTGTGGCATCTGAGTGGAATCTGTCTTTGTTTACATACAAGCTAAATTGTTACAAAAAAGCATAACATCAGCAAAACCAAGATGGAGATGTCTTAGTTCTTTGTACATTGGAAGATCTTTGTCCTAATATTTAGAGAAAAAAAAACAGCAGAAAATTCTTTTAATTCCAAGATCAGTAACCTTCAGATCTGGAAAAATAAAACACACAATTTATCTGTCTTAAGTGAGTTTTGTGGAATTAGTTGATGTTTAATTAAACAGCACTACAAATTATCAGTCTAGATCTGAAGACATAGAACTAGAAGTATAGAAATAAGAAAAATAAGCTTTGGTAATACCCGGGTTTCACAGTGGGGTAGGGTGCTGCCTCAGTATGAACGTCATTTCTTAATAAATGAATAACAACTCCACTACGTTACAGAAGCACCTGTGAATTAAACAGAACAAATGCAGGCTCTCCCCGTTATTTTGTTAGCCTTAGGGAAAAAAATTGCCGTCTGCAGGTTCCCTGACTCCTTCCTACTTTTATTCCCTTACCTTCCTTCTCTACTCTTCCCTTTCTTTCATTCTTTCCACACAGACTAACACATGAAAAATGCTGAAAGATGCTTCCAGCATCACAAAAGGGGTAAAACCTAAGCCTTGGGACAGAGGTATCAGAGAAAGAAGACTAAGCCATTAATTCTTAAGAGGGGGAAGGGAAGGGGAAAACTTTTGACTTATAAAGGAGCAGAAGAATAAAAAGAATTTCTGTATTTTATTGTACCAAAGAAAGAGTCTCCACTGATTGGTTTAATCTTCATTCTTCTGGAAGTATTCCACATTGTTAGAAGGGTAAATTGCACAACATTCTTTACCTTCAGCTGCTCCACTTTCACCAAAAAGACACAGCATTCAAACAGTCTATGAAATCAGGCCATCAGTGCACCAAGACAGAACATGCCTTCAGGGCTGGGGTTTCAACAGCCACACCAAACACAAGGACAAAGCACCCTGGCAGAGTAGATGGCTGGTGTGACACAACCGTGTGAGATTCAGTCTCATGCATATTTGTAGAGAAACATACTGTACTTGTCTGTCAGCCTGCCCACCTCAGAGGCTGTCATTCTACAGGTGTGACAGATCTCACACTGGAAGCCAATAGAGCCTTTTTGACAGAATGTAAAGAATAAAATTGTATTTTCCTGATGCTTGGGTTTGAAATTCCCTAAATTCTAAGAAAATTAGAAGCAAGACAGCATCTTTTTCAAGAAAAAAAATCACCAATCTTATTTAGTCTTCAAGTACAGTTTCAAAAGTCGTATTTAGGATTAACTCCATAATGATCCATCTTCTTCTCTAAAAATCATTTATCTACTCAGCATAAAATAGCAGTGGACAAAACAATGCAAATACAGATTCCACACTGACTTGGTCCCAGTTCTTTCCTGAAAAGGGCACAACTCAAAATAAGTTTCTAACACCTGCTAATTCTAGGTCCTGTGTCCCAGGAGACAAGCACAAGCTCACCTATTTAATTTCATTCATAAGAGGCTGCTACATGTTAAATTAGGATATTAAAAAAAGACGACAGAAACTTTACTCATTTGAACTAATGCTGCTTAATATTGTCAACAAGGCAGGCATTAAAAAACAACCAAAGAACATTTTGAATAGTACTGGGGCCTTGCAGTTAATGACAACATCAAAAATGGAGGGCTGTACTGAAAGAAGAATTCTACTCAAAAGAGAGAGATGGCTGAATAATATGATCTCAATGAAGGCTAAATGACAATTTAAGGAAAGAAGCTCGCTAGGCGTAATTTAAACAGATTCTATAAATACTCATTGCTATCATGAAATCATTAATAACAAACCCAATGCATCTGTTCTGTCTTTGTGCAGTTACCTAGACTACAATTCTTGACACCACTGTTCTGTAATAACCTCCATCTGCTCTGCTGTCTCTGTCATTTCTTTTGCTGTAACATATTGTGACAGAGGCTTCATTTACCTAAACTTATCTTGGCAACTTGTACTTCATTAAAGAGAATCCTGCAAGCATCAGTTAAAGCTTTCTTATCTGGCCATGCATAGCTAAGCTTCATAAATCATTCTTTCACTTTCCATTTTGCAGCTTCTGGAAAGGTAACATTATTGAATTCAGATCATTGGAATAGAGCAGTACTAAAATGTTTATTGACCAGCTTTTAGGCACTGAGCTCTGCTTTGAATGCAGACAGTAATATTAGCTGAAGCTTTTGAATTTAAAAGGGATGTCACTAATATGTTTTATACATTGCTATAAATACTGTTTGATGGCAGGCCACTTTAGCAAGCTGCTACTAATACAGCAGAAACAAAGTATTATTAACATATATTCCCTCCTGCCTCGTCCTTTTAACCATAACATCTGCAAATATAGTGTTATATATTCATAGATCTAAGACCTCAATCACAGCTCACTAGTGCAGAATGTATCTGACAAAGGCAGCAGCAATGTGCAAAGGGACCTTAAACCAACCTTTATATTCCCATCAGATCAGTCTGGCATTGCACCAGGACAGCACTTGGTGCAAGTCGCAGCAGCTGTGGAAGTGCCAGTGGTTTCTCGTTTCTAACACAAGAGAATTAGTGGGGTTTCTGCCTCCATCCAGACTCCTACGTAGGAATCATGAGATAACCAGCAATACATATACTGCACACAGCATTGCTGCAGGATAAGAATCATTTGTTAGTAGAATAAAAATAATGATGAGCCCCTTTACAGACAGACAGAGCTATTCACTTTCGCATCAGATTCGGAAGAGAGCCGTGCTGTGCTGGCTGATGAGTCAAATCACAAATGCTGAGCTGTAATAGGGTAGGAGGAAAGGAGTAAGGAAGACGATATTTTCCAGACAAAACTTAATCAACGTAGAATAGCATCATTTCAGATAAAATTCAGAAAATTATTTTGAATGAACATTTCCTATATGAAACAACTATCACACCTGATCATTTTGCTAACTGTAAAATACAGTGGTTTAACAGCTAAGACTGAACAGTTTTAATAATGAATAACAGTCTAAGAACCTCAAAGATGAGTAGGATGCTGGTCACTTGGATTCAAACTGTCCTTTGATCCACAACAACAACCTGAACTGACATGTCACACCTTCTGTGCCAGCACTACTGGGCTCAAGGGAATTTGGGAATAAGATTCTCCTGTTAACATGGTCTACTTTATCTAAAATAAGTATTATGTAGCCCAGAGAGACAAGAAAGTACATGAAGGTCAATAAAAGACACCCATTAAGCAACCTAAATTTAATTATCTTTCATAGTTTATAAAAATGCAGTTGCTTAAGAAAGACAAATTATCAGTTCCTTGGAAGTTAGACGACCTCAAGTGACAAGGAAAGGATCTGTGGGGGCAACGAATTACATTTCAGTGGGGTAATGTTATAAAACCTGAGCTATCTAAAGATAGCACCGAGAAGTTTCCAGTAGCAGCTGCCTTTTGCCCTTAAAATGCCCCAATAATTGAACTAACTTTTGAATGGATTAAGTCTGAAATGATAGTTCCAGTTCAGCACATTGAAAAATAGTTAGTTTTAAATTAATCTGAAGCAACATTGCCATATCTTTCAATCATTCTTCCCACGTCACCTGCTGAGTAAAAAAAACCTTGATTATTCACACTGGCCCACAAATCACCCATAAAGAGAAAAAAAGTGGCAGGGCAATGTTGAAAAAGGTGTAATCAGTCCTCAGGACCTGTAATCCAAAAAGATGCAACTGCCTTGGACACCATTTCTCCCTCTTTAAAATAGGCCCAGTATCTAATAGGAGCTGTCTAGCTTAAACTATCACATTCAGTTTACTTTCATTCCCATCCCAGAGTCTACTGTTTCGATAATGGCTCTTTTTGGTGGAGTCACGATGAGAGGGAAGAAGGGAACGCTGCAAGGACAAGGTCACCAGCTTGAAAAAAACCCTGGCTTCCATGCAGATGATCACAAATGCCCTAAGGATGATGGATACAGTCAGATCCTGGTGGCTGCTTTCTGTCACTGGATTTTGCATTTAAAATACAAATTATTTCTCTAGCCTGAAAAATGCTAGCTGTATTGCAGCAGTTTATACACAAAGTTGGTAGCATGTTTTCCTAATCTTACAAGTCATCTAACAAATAATATAAACTTACTTATAGTTGAGAAATCTGTTACTAGTCCAGAGAGCAATTTTGTTATTAAGTGATGTTTCATTTTAGTAATTTACAGCACAAATAATTTCATTTTAACTAGAGGTTGGTTTGTGGTTTTTTTGCTTTTAAAAGGTTTACTCTGCATCGGCTACAATTAAGTCAAATCTTCAAGGAAAGTAAAATGAAACTATTATTTTTTTATGATCAAGAAAATAATTTTCTGTTGGGAATTTAAAACAATTGTTTGTGGTGGCTTAACTATGATCCTTGCAGTGGTAAGGGGAAAAAAAAAACAAAACCAATAACAATTTATGTCTAATTCAATCCTTGCATGTCATTACAATGATAGTAGCTCTTTATCTGATGTTTCATTAGCAGATCCTAAGTTTTTCAGCACTGATCTGAAGCAGCATATAACTTTCTTTAGTCTACAGCATCAAACCCATAAAAATAACTGGGTCTTATCTATAGCTGGTGTCAACAGTCAGACATACTCATAAACCTTTGCCCATGAATAAAAGCATCCTAAGAGTCTCTGAGGAGCTGAAGAGCTGCTAAATTCACAAGCCTTCTTCATTTTCACAGTCTGAGAGCAATGGCCCATCAAAACACATCTTCTCTTACACCTTATGTGCACAACTAGGGCATAAAACTTTCAAAAAACGGGAATGAAGTGAGAAGTTAAAGACCAAAGTTAAACGCACTTCTAAGGTTTCCTCTTACAGCTCAATACACAATTAATTCAAATCTCTAGATGAACCTCAAGGGAACTAGTTAATTTGTAGCTCCTGAAAACCAAATAAGTCAGTGTATGAACCTTTGGATACAATGATAACTTGTGAGTTTCTGTATTGTTTGGTTTTGATCCTCAGGTGAAAAAAGCACATACGGCAAAAATCGTTATCTCTAATTATAGAAGAGTTCATACTGTATTATTATTTTTAAAAATGTAACCTAGAGCCTGATGGTTTTGTATAATTATACTAGCCTAAGGATGCCTTGTACAAAACTCTTTCCCTAATAAAAACATATAGCTGTGCTGAAATTAATACAGATCTCAGTTGCTAAGTGACTCACAGAGCCACATGATCATGTTTTTTGCTGTTAAGCAGAGAGTTAAGATTATAACTCTAAAGGGAGGAATAATTATCTTATAATCTTCGTATGTATATAAGCAAACTGATAGTTTTCCCTGTTATTAAGAGCTGCCATTTATTTTTGAGTGCTGTTACTTTTAGCAAGTTGTGCAAACTACAGTTTTACATGCAAAAATCTATTTTGAACTTAATTTTTGTTTAATTTATTTTAAAATCTCCAGCCAGAAAAAGGAAAATTATATCAAAAACCAGTGTGTTTCCCCCATTCAACGTTTTATTGACCTTTCATTAAAAAAATTTTAATACTTCTGTGATTTTAAAGTAGGAATTACAAAACTGACAATAGGCTGAATTCTCCAGGGGTGCGCTTCTGTGTATCCCCAAGAAATTCTGCTAAATTATAACAAGTGGTAAGACTTTGGGTTAAAAACCATAGTTTGCACATGTCTAGCATACATTTGCTGGATCTTTACTGCGGAAGTCTCTGAAGAGTGCAGATGAAGCAAGATTTACCCTTTCGAGCAAAATGTGAGAAGCAGAGAAAATTTTTTCTCCCCTGTCTTCAATGCCCAGTTGGCTGAATTCAGGTAGCATAAAGTGAAAGTTAACTGAGAAAAAGGAAAGTCTCCGAAGGAAGAATGAGACCAGCATTTGAGTGTGGAGACAGATGCTGAGCAAGGATGCCACACCTGGGACTTGGAAAGGTAGAGCTCTATCCAGAACCAAAACAACCACAAACCACAATACCTGTTCATAGTATTTTTCTACTGCATTTGTTTCCTTTGCACCTCTGAATGATAAATAACTTAAACTCCTTTTCAGCAACATACAGGGCCTGGCAGTCCTTACTTGGTGCATGTTGCTCAAGCATACAAGTTTTCTTACGTATTTCTTCAGGAGCAAACAAATGGAAAGAGCTTCCTGGATGGATGGAAAGCACATAAAGGACTATCTGATGAAATCTCCGACAGCATGGTAAGGACTGTGTTTTAGCAGATATGCCAATACACCTGTCTGATTTCACTGAAGTAAGACCCTGTTTTACAAGCCCTGAAAAATTCTTTAGTCAACACTCATCTGCAGGGCTTTTGGATGCACCTTGTTTATAATGAAACATACACACATTTACAAAACAAGGGCAGTAGTTCTCTGATTTTGAATATATCTGAAAAAATTTTACTCAAATATGTCTATAAAGCATCAACTGATCTTGAATAGGGTTTAAAATTTTCACCAGCAAGGTAAAAAATTACCATTCTAGTCATGAATCAGACTGCCTTCATATTTTAATGTGCCAAATCTACAAATAAGTTTGTGAGAAGCTAGCGAAATCATTAAAAACTATGACCAAAAGACGCCCCCACAAAAAAATATTTTGCTTGCTATATAAAAATTACTAAAAGCATTAAGCTCCTTTATGCCAAGAATACAAAACTGGAAAGTTGGAAAGACAGTACCACACACAAGTGATTACCTTTAACAGGCATTCTTCTAGTATTATTAAACCTCTACATATCTGAGAAGACTGATTTCATTTTGCATGATAAAAAGCCTCAGTGTCATTATCTAATCTTTTTTTTTAGGCATTATTAAGTTTTCATAAAGAAGCAGATTATCTGTAATGTGGCTTTTCATTCACTTAGCAGTTAGTTACAATTATATTGTTGTTACCTCAAAGAATTTAATCAGTTTTGTGATCTGGTGATCATGCAGAGTGTGATTACTCTGAAGGAAGAGGAACAATAAAAAAAGAGAAGTCTGCTACTTCTCTGTCATATCTGCTCCCTGAAAACAGGTAGGAAAAGGTGCCACCTGCTGAAATTCTGATCAAGAAGGTCCAAATTCTGATCTACAATTACAGTAAGTATCTAATGACCTGAGTGGGGACAGGCCCAGCTAAAAGAAATACACCTGAGTGGTTAGTGATAGGCAGTAATATCTTAGAATAAGAATGGTTTTACAGGTTTAATTTGGCAAGCATCCACGGACTTTGACAGAGTATGATCCATTCCACATCAGATGGAGGTCTGGCTGGTTGGTAAAATTACAGCACAAAGTTTGTGTTGAATCCTGCTTTCTTTGTTACTTTTTGATAACAGCAAGTGACTAAACTTGCTCTGCTTTGGAAAAAAAGCTTTCCCCAAAAGCATTCCACAGCAATAACAAAACCCTAAGAAATTAGGATGAATGGATTCCCTGCAAAACCACATAATGCACACACAGTTTGAGGAACAAATATCTCATTGGCCGCCTTCACCTGTGGAGAATTCAGTACCTTTTCTACAGCAGTGGGCATTCCCAAGGAGTCAAGAAGCAGCCCTCCTGGTTAATCTTGTCTGTTGGTAATTAATCACTTCACAGTCCTTACTACACTAGAGTTTTACTCTGTATATATTGAATTTTAACATAGTTGGAGAAGCAGGAGTTAAATTATTGTTTGCATTAACTTCTGAAATAGCCCTCACTTCTGGTCATAGAATGAATATATGGATAAATGTCAGTGCTGTGTATTAAGACAAACACTATTTGTTTGTATACACGTTCCAGAACAGATGTTTTTCCACTGCCATTAATTTTTGTTGCATTATTCTAGTGCCCCCCACCCCTTGATGCCTTCTTAACCTGCTGTCTTGGGGTGCCTTTATGATGTGTATCCCCTATCGCCTGTGCTGTGCCCAGACATGAATCCTGTGCCTTTCTCTGCCTTTAACAGAGAGGCAGGGGAAAGCAGTGGAATTCCTTCGGTGCTGTGCTCAAAAACAGAGATAGCTCGCTGGCTTCTCCTGCCTGGCTGCTCGGCTTCTGCAGCAGGGAAGAGAGTTACATTCCTTTTGCTTTTTAGCTAGCTTCTTATTCGTTAGCTAAAGTACAGAGCCCTGGGACTTTGGCTTCTTCTTCTTCTCTTCTGGAACTGCTCAGAACACCAGAACATCAGAACCTCACTGGGAGGCCTTTCCACCAAGGCCCGGAGGGGCCCATGCTGAACCCCAGCTCCAGAGAGGAGAAAGCCACATCCACAGAAAGGACTCTGAAATTTACCAGGTTCTCTCCACAGCGGGAGGTTTTATTATTTAGCATTATTCTTTTTTCCGTGCCTGCATGCACTTTTACTTGTCGTTTTTTCACTTTTCCTCTGAGGAAAATTCTTTCCAAACCTGGTGAGGGAGGGGCAGTTGAAACCTGCCTTCTATCAGAGGATATTTTCCTCCAATTTGTCTCAAACTGGGATACCTGCCTCAAATGCATGCACCTTTCATACCTGTATGGAACGAACCAGCTTCTGTTATTACGGTTTCTACTGACATCTCCCACAAAGAATGCTTCATATCTTAAAATTCTTCAGCACGGCAAAGCAAATCACAGGAAAAGCTTCTTTTGCTTTTTGAATTTTCTTTATAAAGTATATCACTAAAGCAGTCCAATGCTGTAGGGCAAATGGCAATTGCATGAAATTAATACATTCATTGAAGTTGCTCATTCTTGAGAGGTCCCTTCTTTCTGTGGAAAAGGGTTAAAAGCATTTAATGGTCTGGGTTAATAATAGTCAAGTTACTGAGTCAATTGAGTGATGAATTGGGAAAAATCATTAATGCTGGGTAGAGTGCTTGACCTGCTCTTTCAAAGGCAAAAGCTAAAAATGCCTTCCTTTTTAAACACCAAGCAACCCTGAGCGATCTATGCTTATGCAAATGTTTGATTTACACCTGTCTAGTGGGTCAGCATCATGAGTAAGACATTGGTTATTCTTAAACCTGTAAAAAATTACGGAAAAGACACAGTGCATTGATAATCAAGGCCAGAATTTTCAGGAAACATCTTTAATTTATTCCCAGGGGAATTTAATAGCCTGCCTTCCCATAGGTTTGGGTTTTTTAAATCCCAGACCTACAAGGGTAACTTCTTCATCCATATTTATGCTTTAACACACATCTTTAGCAGCGACAACCACATTACCAGAACTGAAATCACAAAAAGAGTATCAAGGGAATACTTTACTTGCAAACAGTTGCAGAGAACAATATTTTCTAAGTGAAACAGAGGCCCTGCTGTGAGCATGGGGAAAGGGATGAGCAGAGATGAGAAAATATAAGTGTGACCTATGGCATGTTAGGCAGGAGGTGTACTCCGGTATGCAGAGAGGTTCATCTGGGAGCCATCTCTGGGAAGAGTAGCAGATGTAGAAAAATGCTGCTGCTAGAAATTCAGCATCACTTGCGTTCTGAAAATGAAAGCAATGCTCTCTCTCAGATTCACTTACTAAGTACATATAGTTTTTGCCCTTGAGTATTGCCATTAAAAAAAACCCAATGAAACAAGTATAAATGTATCACTCCAAAAATACAATTTCTGCTTCTTATATCTTTAGCTACAAAGTTTACACCAGTGAAAGGAAAAATAAAAAAGGCATCTCATTTTGGTGTTCAAAGCTTCTTCCTATGAAAAAAAAGAAAAGTTGAGATTCTAATGAAAGAGCTTGTGTATTCACGACTACTGTCACTCCATGCTGAAATGTGAAATACACTAAATGATGCCTCTCTAGCTTTAATCTAGGAAAACACTTGAGGACAAGCACAGTGCTAAAGCCAACACCATACATAGTGTCAAAGTCAGAGAGATTGTTCATACATTTAGGCATATTTCAGTTTCTTCCCAAATTTGGATTCTTGAGCTAGTATTAAGTACAACCATGCGAAGCTGGACTTTCGGTTCTTAGCCTGGATCTGAAACATCCTTACTTAGAGGCTTTGGCCTACTTGTTTCTACGGGCACCTTCATTTCCCTTTACCTTTACTTGTAAGGTAAAACATATTTGGCTGCACCACCAGAAGTGTATATCACCTGAAATTTTTTACATGCTTTGAAGATGAAAGACACATACATTTAGTTAACATTATATGTTATTATTAAAGCTATATCTGACTCAGAAAGCTTAATATTCTCAATTTGTAAGCTACAATATAGTTAATCATGACTATCCTTTAACTTGCTCTTCTGTCTAGGTTTTATATCTTCTATCAGTGGAGTACTGAGCAGCAATAAATACAAACCCGTTGCTTCTTCATTCATAACCTCCACTGATGATATAATCTGAGTTTCAAAAAAAATAAAAGAGCCACATGTTTCCAAAAAAATAAATGTTAAAGCATGAGTTCTGGAATACCATCATTCAAAAATACTGTGCCTCTCTAGGGAACATGTGTGTAATCTATTTCCTTTGGGTCCAGAGAAAGCTAATTTTTATATTTACTTTTTTGTAAAATACACTGTTTTTCCCTCCATAGATGACAGCTTTTGGTTTTTATATTTTTTCGCATGTGCTGAGCTTTGTGCTATCAAGCTGATAAGAACACCTAGTACAGAACACCCACAAACATCAACAGTGAGACAGCTATTGGCAGACAGTGTTTTGTCATGTAAATAACTATTTCAGTCTATCTTTCTCTCAGTCTGTAATTGCAGGGTAGACTGGGGGACAGGTGCATATTTCGAGCTCTGTTAAGCACTAAAGTTTTAAAGTGTCTCTCTGGGCATGTGTTTGGATTGATGGCTGATATATCATCAGTTACTTAGAAACCTTGAAAACTTCTGTAAACAACACAGCCAACATCCCACAAACCTCCTCCCTTGTACTTTTTTCTTTCAGAAGTTAACATGGAGAATTGTTTCTAATTAAACTGCAGTACAGGAGGGAAAAAAAGAAATAGATGCAGCAATGAGCTGGACTATTCGATAAACTGGAAGTTTGCAGGAAGAAAGAGAATAGCAGCAAAAATGAAGATAAAGGACTAAGACATACACTGTTGCTAAAGGAAATAATTATCAAACCACAGACAGTCTTTATTTTGCATAAAGTCATCTGTAATTCTAACACTGACTCAACGAAAGGACTTCTTTCAGTAAAATAACCTGATTTGGCCAAATGATATGGGATCATTTTAGCTTGGACTTGCCAATTTTTGCAGAGAATTCAGGAATAGCTTAGAGCACAATTTCAGTATTTTGCAAACTGAAGGGACTTCCTGGCCTGACAGTGTAAAGTGTTATTCACATGCTGATCTTGAAATCTAGGACATGAGCTTGCTCATGGACTGCTCTAGGAAAAAAATTATGTTAATACAGAATTTTTATCCTGAATTACTCCAGCAGATTCCACATAAACAAGTGAGCAAATTCTTCATATAATGTAATTCTTGGAATAATCCATAACGTCATGAAGGAGGTAAAAGGTCACAACATTCTTAATGGAGTATATAGGTACAATACTTAATTTTTTGCTCAAGAAACTTGGTAACCTCAGAACAATGAACAAGCAAGATTTTTCCAGAAACTTTAACAGGATTTCTCCAGTACTATTAATACCACTCCTCAGCTTCCTGTTCATCACAGTAATACACAAATCACCTGTTTTACAGCTATTATTAAGTGCAGTGTATGTGTGCAAGGCACAATTATTAGGGGCACAAAAAAGTATGCTGGTAAAAATACTGATCTGTTTTCAGGCCACAGTGTACAATGGCTCATGCTCTCACCCAGCAACTGCAGGCAGTTTCACAAATGTGCTTGGAAAAAGGAGTGAGAAGGATCCACTGTGAATTCTCTCTTCTATTACCCAATCAAGCCAAGTACTAAGGCAAAGGCAACTTTCAGCTCCAGTAGTCTCCCTGAAACCACTGAAGGCTAAGCTGCACAACAGCTTTGCTGACTCAGACAATGAGGCCTTGGCCAAACATTGAGTACCCCTAATTTCTCCATTTACCAACTGGAATAGGTTTTGCCCCTACTAGCAGAAATACTTACATGATAGCTCTTTAGTAATTTTGGGCCCTACAAACAAACCCAGCTGGTCTAGTCTGAAAGAGGTTCAGGAAAACTACAATACTGATGCCTTAGGTTTTAGCTTTTATATTTTTCAGATCCTGTACTGCCTAGTGTGTAACTCTGAAACTTCATATAGCCTGTTAGCTACTGTTCTTACATTTTGGTTGGACATAACAAACCCTCTCAGGGCCTGAACTCAAGGACACCTTGTTGTCCCAGGCCCTGAAATATGTAAACTGAGCCTCTGGACAGGGGGAGCAAACTTGGGGTAATTGCATCATTACCTGAAATTATAATTGGAGAACTAACCCTGGTATGCAAATGGACCAAACTTATAAAACTGTGAAGAACCTGTGACCCAGGGTCCATCTTAGGTGCAGCCCCTCGGAGGCTTTTGACTGCCCAAGGTGTACCTTTGGACGCCCTTCAAATTAATACCCACTTTTATTCTCTTAACTTTGTGTAGCCTCTGTTTTCAGGTAGCCACTTCAAGGTATCAATACAGAGAACAGATAAACACAGAAGTGGGGAGCATTTTCCAGCTGCCATGGTTACTTGGGCCTCAAACAGCTACAGAGATTAAACCTGAAGATTGCTGCTTGTATCCTCTTGTCCACATGAAATTCTATCTATGTTTCAACAATTAATTACAGATATGACATGAGGCAATCCTCAAAGTCCCACATTCAGTTCATCCAGCTATAGGATAAAGTGACACACACAGCAAAACAAAAGACTGCTGACTCCACAGAAGGATCCTGCACTTCTGCAAACAGTGACAACCTCCCAGGCTGTACCCAGAGTGGGACCTGGCAGTTTCTCAAGTGATATTCAAGTGGTCAGCATCACTTCCACACCTTCTTACTCCCTTGGCAGGAATCAACAGCCCAAATTACCTGAAAAGCATAATCACTAGGAAAGGAGAACTGCTGACGAAAAAAGATACAAATAAAACTACCAATTATGCTCTCAAATACACAGAGAACTATGGGATTGCACAGCACATTCATAGAAGGTCAATGGAAACACATGGTCTGGCTCTTCTGGGAAATGCTTCATCTCTACTGCCCTCTGAAACACCAGGAGTAATTACGTGAGTTCTCCAAATATTCACCATGGTTCAGGGAGTCAGTTTTTTATAGAAACAAGGAACAAACTAGGTGTCCACTTGAATTTTAACCCAAAGCTCAACTGTATGAGTTATCCTACGGATGTAAGGTATTCAGATCAGAACTCAAAATCTTGCTCTCTTTTGAATGCTAGTGGAGCACATGACTGAATTTCACTGACAAAAATTATTGGGAAAAAAGCAGACCAACCACGGAGTTACAACTTATTCTCAGTCCAGTTCATGACTGAGTTACAAGTGTTAAGGGAAGATACTGTATTTGGAAATGAAAGACTTATAATCTGGATGAAGAGTTTGAAGATTCAGACCTTGTGATTGAGAAATGAGAGAGGTATGAACAGAATATATTCAGAATGGAACAGAATTCAGAATATATTCAGAACTGAACATTCAGAATGGAACAGAACGGAGATATACAAAATAACAACAAAGAAAAAAAGAAAATACATCTTGGTATTATTATTATAAAATACATATTAGTACTGTTTACCACAATTTATAATACAAAAGCAGATGGACAGTGATGCTGAACAAAAACAATTTGAAAAGGGGGGAAAATATTTCTACGTGGCACATAACTAACCATTGGTATTCTTCCTGAAGGTATTATTACCAAGACCACGAGATTAGCAAGACTCAAAAAGGATTTAGACATTGATATGCATAATGAGAACAGCCACAGCTATCTTAGATGAGATTAAAAAAGCCAACATGTGAGATATAAACCTTGATGCTTCAGTGAATAAGGCAACCACTTGCTGGTGGGCATTGGAAAAAAAAAAAAAAAATCTCTCTCAATTGGCAACCTGTTCCAGAACCACTGTTCCTGCAACTTAACTACCTGTTATGGCATTTCCTTCACTTACCCTTGAAGATGCTGGTGCTGAGCACCCAGAGAGAATGCAAGAAAAGACAAACTACCTTTTTCCATTTCTACATTTCAAGTGTAAAAAAAAAGAAGTATTGTTACACAATCCAATTAAGTATGGTGATAGTGAGCTTGCAGAATTTGAAAAGGAGAATAGAGCTTCTTATCTCAAAATTTCCTTTAACGATCATTAACTGTAAGGTTTAAGGCACTGTTAGAGGAAAGCTTTGGCTTATACAAAATATTGTGTAAATCTTTCTCTAAGGCCTATTTGGCATTTTACACTACCTCTTAGCCTCTGGGCCAAACTCCCGGACAATAGCCAGCCCTACTGTAAAACACACAGATGATCTCCTCGTGTGCTGTGGCCATTCCTGTCAAGCAAGTAGCAGGATGTCCCCAAATTCT
Organism: Gymnorhina tibicen; assembly: GCA_013399875.1. Lineage (NCBI taxonomy): Eukaryota > Metazoa > Chordata > Aves > Passeriformes > Artamidae > Gymnorhina > Gymnorhina tibicen. Next base: position 9,317,737 of record VXAZ01018984.1, on the reverse strand, counting down.
GCTTGCCTGCAGCTTACCACTCACTGAAATCTGACACCACTCCTCATGATGCTTAAGGGGACAGACTTGCTAGCACCTCTCAAATGAGCCACGCTTTTCCAGAAGGCTGTGCTTTACCAGGTTTCCTAGCAGTCAGCCCTCCTCCCTTCCTTGAAATACACTAGTGCCACTTCTACAACATCATCTTCCCACCCTTCACCATCCTTAATAAATACAAATACCCAATCTAAAAGTCCCCTGGTGCAACTTGGGGCCATTTTCTCTTGCACTATCGCACACCAGCTTCCATTCAGGCAGTTGTAGAGAGAGATAAGATCTCCCCTGAGCCACCTTTTCTCCAGGCGGAACACCCCCAGCTCAGCCACTCCTCCTGAGACTTGGGCTCCGTTGCTCATTTAGTGTGATGAAGATTAAGCAAGCCTAAAACAATCTCACTGAGAACTTCTAGCCATTCAGAGAGCTTTACAAAAACTACCATACCTACTGGGCTAAATGGAGGTCTGAGAAACGTTTCTGACTTACATGACTAGCTCCCAAATACATCTTCCAGGTGTAAATAAACTGACATTTAGCTATCAATAACAGAGTAGGGATTGCACTTGTAGAGGTCGTGACAGACCCCAAGTGAAAAGAAACCATCCTTTGTCTCTTACCTTTGCAGAAAAGTCAATGTTTAAATGTAACTGAATTTGAATGCTGATATAAAAACACATAATATCCTGGATGCTGTCTGAACACAGTGTATTTATATTTTCACCATATGCCTAAAACATCTAATTTGAAGGAGGAGAGAAAAAAATAGCTATTTATTTCTTTTATAACAATCTGGCATACATACAAAATTTGAATTGCTTTATTTTTATGGATTATGTTGTAAATTAATATAAATAATTTAACATGCAGATAATTCACTGTGCTGAAAATGACTGGCATTTTTCAAGAGTATAAAGAGAACTGCTCAACTAAGGATATCAGCAAATGCTATAAAGTCAAAAAAGACTTAACAACTCCCTGTAAAATATTTCAGACTCCACAGATTGTTTCACATTAGAACTTGTACAGTATGTCAGAGGCTAACAAACAGTGTGCAGCACATATTTTGAAGATCTGTTGTTTGCACTTCAAGCAAAAGAAGATTGTTTTAATTTTTTTAAGAACCTAAGTGACTGAATGAGTACACGACCATATTGCCACCCATGCCATATCAAATTTCACTTGTACTTGGCTCAAACTATTGTACCATCAAGCATCAGAGGGGGATTTTTTTCCTGTAGAAAATTACCAATATAAGAACAAAGAAAATGTCTTCACTGACTGCTCAAGGACATTCCTAGAGATTGCTCTTGCTAAATAAATCTGTGGACATAGTTAGGTGGAAAAGCAGTAATCATAAGTGTCAGCTAGATGCAACCAATCACTCACAGGTGCAAGACACTAACTCAAAGAATTTAAAGTCCAAAATAAGCTCTCATTTTACTTCTCTCTTAATTAAATAATCTAATCTTTCTTGTATCCTCTTTTATGTCACATATAATGTACCTCAAAAATTCAAATGAAACACAAAAATCCCAATTCCTTCCCATTAGATTAACAGCTGATTAGGCAAGGATTATTTTTCTGTTTGGTCAGACTTGGACAACCACACATGCTATGGATTTGTCTATATTTCACTGTAAGCGTAAAAGACATTTTCCTATATCAGCAGTTAGGAGGTTCCATTAACCCAAGACTGTAAAATAGACATAACATATATGGGTACAGGATGCAGTCAGATGGGCTACGCTGACGGGCTTCTGTAGCAGATGTCTTTTTTATTTCTCTGAAATAACATAGCTGCTGTTAGAGCTAAAATTGGTAATTAAAATATAGCACACTTCCCAGAAATCTTATCTACCAACCACTCCAGTCCCAAAAGCCTGGGATGCGGGATGCTCCGAGTCCCCAGCTGAATCCAGATTCCACATTTACAGTAAGCTGCTATATTTATAATTGATGACAATGCTAATTACAGACATACAGACACACATACTCTCTTCGTCTCCCTTTGAGGTGTTAAGTGTGAATATATAAGTTGCTGTATGAGTATATCCTTAACATATTCCTTTTAATGCAGAGGGCATAAAATTCTCATTAACAATAATTGGAGTTAGAAGTAGAAATTCCAGGAAGGATGTGTTGTCTCATTAGATATTAACTAGAAATATAGTAAAAAATTCTGTTTATGCATTGTTAGAATTCTGAAGTCTTTTTTTTTTTTTCTTCAAATCAAGACCTCTGTGAATAAGTCATTTAGAGCTAAATGAAAGCTCGTGCAATTCTAGAAAACTGCACTCGTAAGTTCCCCCAAGGATACAGACTTTCTACTGAACTGTAGAGTTATAAGAAAACAACTCTACAGCACCTGCTTGCACAGGTAATAAATCCCCATCACAGTTAATGGATCTAGTAATTTTAGCTGTGTCATGGCCTCTCAAAATTCCCACCACGTTTGGGCTCATGAAATGTGTGGAGGTCCACTTTGTGATATGCAAGGGCCTGAGTGCGTCAATACTTCTTAATTACACACAGGACCACACGATTGCCTCTCCATGCAAGAGAACATGGAGAAGCAGCTGTAGTTTATGTCAGGATTAATGACAGAGAAATCAAAAACCTTCAAATTTTCTCTCAGGCAGCAATCCCTTCCAGGAGTCACCGTATTTATATTTACAGCTCCATCAGAAAACTGCTTCTGCTCAGAGACCAATCTTTCTAAGTCTCACAAAACACATTTCATCGCACTGGATATGTCAGGATAAAACCTTCATTAGTGGATTATCCCTGTCTCCTAAAGTTAATAAAATCATTTCCAAGGACTCCAAGGAAATAAGGCTATGCTCATTCCAAGCAAGTTTACAAGCTTCGGTCCTCAAGATACCCCAAATATAAAATATAAGTGGAGGGAGGAGACCCATAGAGACTTGACCATTGATAGTAAGATTCACAACAGGCTTTTTTAACTCTTCTGCTTTAAAAATAATTGTCTGATGCTCACAATTAGAGAAGGTGATCTTTCCAGCTGCCACTTCCATCTGTAAGATGCCACATGGTCATTCATTAAAAAAAAGAGGAACAGAAACTGCTTTCTTCAATTGTTTGTTGAGAATTGGTTGTTTGACAGAAAATAAAATCCTAAGGGAGGCTTTAGTAATTGATTTCTCAGGGCAAATCTACACAAGGATACAAAGTTAGTTCAAAATAAACAACAGTATCATTAAGAGTTAATGCAAAGCACTTGCATCAATTCTCATTTGCTGCTAAAACTATGGTCCTTTTCACACAGTAGTTCTAACTCGAGATAACGAATACCATTTACAAATTCCAAGGAAACCTTCTTCTGAAGGATGGAAAACATTCTAAAAAAACCATAACTAGTTTCTTAATGAAACTAACAATCACTTGCAAAATTTTGTCACGAAGAACTTAAAAAACCCTCAGAAATCAAACCCAAACATGCTAGAAAGCAGTATTCTCTTACTGCCCTTTCATTGCTTGACTGGTCAAAACTGACAGTGCAATTTATCATCTTCACTTCCTCTCTTAGGGTTAAACCTTTCCAAAATGCTGCAGGACTGAAAAGGACACTGATCCCATCCTCCTCCTCCTTCCATTAACTCACTGATAATTCAGTAAAACTGGCCAGGATTTTTCCAAAGCTGCAACTCTACACCACAGCATTACACCAAATATTTTCAAAATGTGGCAGAACCAAACATCTATAAAAATAATAAGTTTTTACAGTAAAATCCTGAGGGAAATGGGATAAAAAGAAACTATATTTATTCGTATGGTTAAAAAAAATAATCAAACAACAAAAAAACCCCACAAAAGTCAAGGATACACACACAAATACACACAAAAGAACAATGGAAGTTACTTCTCTTTGAACAATAAAACTCTTACTAGACCTGGCATAACATTTTGGTACTTAGATTTTATTCCAACTGAACCCTCTTGCTGGATTTAACATGATGTATGTTTTGCAGGACACAACTCTATCACATCTCCAGTAGAAGTTCAGTTCAACCCCATCAACCACCTATTGATTTAGTAATGCTTGTGTGCTGACCAGCAATGCCTCTACATTCTTTCAGCCTCTTGTGACTCCAGTTTACGTGGCAAGTTTATAGGGCCTACAGTAGCTCACTTTGCAAGGCAGATCCTTGAGGAATCAGTATGTTCCGTAAGAAGAGGATTGAATATTGTGTCTTGGCTCTCTTCGCAAACTTGGTTGTTGTGTTTGTTTTGACATGTTTCTGTATGGAGGGGACCGACAGCTCACATACACGGCCATCAACGCATCAAATGAGGAGCAGGGTTACGTGTCTTTCTACAGTTGTCCATACCATGCTATGAAACAGAGGAAACAATATTTCTCAGCTCAAAGGAAACAACAGTTCATGTCAGATGCAATGAAGTGGAGCTGAAGAGCACCTGTAGTGTGTTTGCTTTCTCTGTTTCCAAGGGACTTCCTCCTGTCCAGAACCGACTACTGCCTTCTTAAGACAAAGCAGCTCAGCTTTTCTCATCTCTTCTGACCTACACTCAAAATAGCATCTCCTCACATGGGCCAGGGAGTGCTTAGGACTATATCTGATTTTTCCATGGGGAGGAAAAGGAAAATTACACACATTAGCTTTCATCCACCATGCAAAAGACAAGTAGAGAATGGTCTCTCCTACACATCTCTGTCACAGTTCTAACAAAAACAGCTTCTCCTCCAAATAAGCACTGTAGAGATAACACCTTTGAAATCTCTTCCACAGTTTTATAGCTGACTGCACTTGCACGAAGACAAAAGATCATTTATTTAAGGAGGTCCTAATACTGATTTACCACTCAAATTGGCAGTGCTCTACTCTAATATAAAAGTTATATGGTGCCTTTGAAAGAACATTGTCATCAATAATATTTATAGATACAGGGGTGTAAACAGAATATACAGAAAACAAATGTAGCATATATATTGTAATGTTGCACCCTAGCATCTCCCACAGACAACTGCCTCAGCTTATGAGAGCTCTTTGTAACACTCCATAATCCAAACATTTTAACAACACTTTTTCTGGTAATTCATTCACAGAAGCAAACTATATTCATGAACAGAAATGAACCTGCATATCTATAAATAAATTAATTATATCACTTGAAATTGCAGGAAATTATGTAAAAGGTTATGTCATTAATCTCTATTATTTACACACTGGAAGTCCAAAGGGTGGCATTTTTTACAGTCTAGGTACTTATATTTGCACTCTTAATAACGATATTGTTTTTTGCTGCAGCACAATGCACGAATTAAAAGATATTTTACAATGATACACTGTCTCCAAGAACTATGAGCAACTCTGTATTTCTTCCTGCATAAAATAGCCACAATAAAACATGCAATGATGCATACATAGTGTCACATTGATGTTCTCAGCACCATTAAATAGTCAACAAACAGAAGTAGCATAATACCGAATCTCAAATTGTGCTAGAAAAGTCATATTAGTTTCTTTTTTTTAGCAGAGTCTTATGATGCTCTCTACATAGCATATAATGCCACAGACCTAGAATCTGCTTATAGATTCTAGAAAATAACCCAACCATGGCAGCTCCCTGCTGCATACCTGCTTATCGAATGTTAGACACACACACAAGTAAAAAATTTAAATTTTACTCTTTGTTATCTAGAGTAAACAGTAGCTTAACCAAGGCTGTCTTATTCCGTGCTATCAGCCTGAGGAAACTGAGAAAACCCTCACGAAGTCATTATTTAGTATAAATAAGTGATAATATCCAACTTTTTACCACCTCAAACACTCACTTCTATTTATTCACATTTACCATAACTACTTCTAAATTCTCCTGCATCTCTGATGCAGTTATTATCATAATAACTCTCAGGAGTTAGTCCTAAGTATTCTCTCTATGAAGCAACATCAGATACTTATTAGTTTTTCAGGTCTGTGCGTTTTGTTCTCCTGAGGAGATTCAGCACTTCATTGTCTGTGGTTCTTAATAATATCCATTTACTGCTTGACAATCCTGTGTGTTTCTGATCAAGGTTTCTGATCAAAAGCACAGATTTCCACACGTGACTGCGTATGAGTTGTTTTGCACTCACTTTGCTGATTTAATCCTCAGATCCACAATCTTGATTTTATCAACAGTACCTGAAGAACAGCATATTCCAGATCTGAACTAAGTTTTAGCATTCCCAAGTCTCAGTGGCATCAGAAAGCCATAGTATTCCAAGCTGCAAGTGAGGTTAACAAATGGGTGGGTGGGGCTGGGGACACGGGGGACACAACAACACATGACACAAAACAATCCCAAAACCAACAAACAGTAAAAAGCATGACATTCTGGTTTAGCCCTAACTGTTTTTCCCTGTAGCACTACATATTTATGCATTAGAGAGACTGACTCCACCAGCAGTCAAATGAATTTGCATTCTCCACGCCCTTCCCCCCAAAAAAGGGATTGTTCTGATTAAAAACAAACAAGTTTATATTTTCTTAAATATTTTCTTAAATAAATATGTTTTTTGCAATTGTAGAAATGTGCTAGCATTTTTAAACTGTTTTAAACATTTCCTATTAAAAGGGACTTAAAATCCTAGTTTTGCATATTTAGTTTGGAGAAAATGCATGAAAAAGTAATTAAAACAGATATGGGAAACATTTAAAAATTATTAAACTGAGAGGCCATTTCCTAAAGGCAATTTTTGAGTTTGCAATGGTGATATTTTAATTCCAGTTCCTGAAAAGAAAATGTTATGAACCTTAGATTTTATTTCAGAAGGAAATACTTCCCCTTGAGGACCCTGATCTGCTCTTTGGGGAGAGAAGGAGCAACCAAGATTTTCAGAATGCCTGTTGTTGGCCATATTTAAAGTGTATTATATCAGTAAAGTGTATATCAGTCAGTCTCTCTACATGACTACTCATCCCAGATTCAGCTAAGATTAAACATCAGCTCTTGTTAGCCAGTCTGTTCTTCCAGCCAAATTAAAATGTTGAAAAACCAGAATCTTAGATGAAATCTTTTGGTTTCAACATCATACTTGCACTTAAGAGAAGTTAATTAGTTTACAAAATTATGCAAAGGCCCTTTGGTTTGGACATATCTAGAAAACTATATTGAATGTTTGTACAATGTTATGAAAATCTGCTTCCTTGTGAATCCTTCTTCTTATTCAGATGCCAGGTTGTATTGAAAAGTTGGTTGTTACCATAGACTTCCTACAGAGGCTAAGTCTTCCTAACCCCTTAAGACATGACAAGTGTTTGCATATTTTACTGAGGGCTAGGCAATGTCACCAAGACAGAGCCTGGAGCAGCATGTTTCTGCACTGGAGCATTCCACAGGAATGACTGCAAATTAGACAGAGGCCATTCCATCCTGCTTCCCTGTTGCTGGAGACAGAAAGTAATTAGCTGCTGGCCTATACCAGCAGCAAATCATTAACCCCTCCTGCCCCTAAACATTAGCTCAGCTGTGCTGGCCATTGAATTGCAAAGGATGGAAATTCATCTCTGTCCATCTGCTTCATCTGCTCCAGAGAATCAGCATACATGCGCTGTCCTTGGCTCCTAGAAATCCAGTCTGGGAAATCTTGAGAGTGCTGGACATCATCTGGATTTGCTCAGGCCTGATACCCAAATCACAATCCAGCATTCAGTGACTGCAAAAAGGAGAGGCCAAAGCTGCCTGCGCACATGCTGCTGTTCTGGAACAAGTCAGTAGATCCAAAGAAGGTACAAAGCCAGAGCAGGATCTAGAGCTGGGTTTTCTCACCACCTTGGCTTTTCTTCACGGGGCATCGTTCAGATAGATCAGGTTTAGTTAAATACTGTTTTGGATTCAATCCAATAAAGGCAATGCTTACTGTTTAACCTTGACTCCATTAATCTGTTCCAAAAGCCTAACTTTGAGTAGTATTTCATCAAAGTAAGTATTTCTTCAAATGCTCTTATTACATATACTTGAAACATATGTTGTAGGAACAATTTCTCTTAACAGATACCAGCCTAGCAGCAAAGTAGGCCAAACACATCCATCTAGCTCAATGGGCCAGACATAAAAATGTAGGCTTGAAAGAAATTATGTCCTATCATTTGAAGGATGGAGCCATTGCATTGGCATTAAACAGCCTGTGCATTAGATCAGACAGCAAATGAGATATTGATAGAACTATTTTGAACAGTCAATAAGCTTTCTAATGATTGATAGCTTTGAGCTAACTCTGGCAATATCAACGTCTCCACTTGGAAACTAGGGATTGAAACTGTAATGAAATATTCTCTTTGTGGAATTCATAAGCATAAGTCAAGTTTGGGCAGTGGCTCCAGCTCAGGGATTTGCATGGGTCTCTTTCTTCATAGCGTTAAGAAAGAATAACAGCAAATTTTGCTTGTTTTAATCTTTCCATCTAGATCCCTCCAAAGCAGTATTTCAGAAGACGAAAACAGGGAGAAGAAAGCCATGGGAGAAGCCAAGCTAAATCACTGAGCATGCTAGTCCCATGGATTTCATTGGAAGTCCAAACAATGTTACTGAATATTCCAAATAAAGAACCAAAATTTTCCCTTAGAATATTTTACATAGTATATTCAAAGAGCAAAAGCAGCCATTGAGGAAAAAAGGAGCAGAGGAGAAAACATACAGCCAAGACTTTTTCAAGTGATGTCAAAAAATTATTAATGCACACGTAAAGTAGCTAGAATTTCAAAGGTCATGTCCTTTGTGCTCTCACAGTATAAGCTTCTTTCATCTCACAAAGAATCCAATAAAGAGTCACTATTAAAAATATCCCTTGAAAAAAAATTCTTTTTGTAAAAGACTGTGGAAGGAATTTTAATTCCCTAACCTCCACCTATTAATGATTGAAATTAATGATAGCATATTTATTTTAATTTAAATTTCCAAGCTCTCAAACTGATGGCAATGCTCTGGAAGGCTATAAATCCTATTTGACTTACATGTATTCATGTAGAGTACTTTCTATTTGGTTAGCAACCAAGTTTCCTTTCAATTTCATTTGAAATTGGAGACGGAAAAAAGGTGAAAGAAGTAGTCTGGTAGTCTTTCCTCATTATTTATAAACAATTACTTCCCCATGCAATCTAACTGAATTTGATGCTACTATTCCTGGTGTATAGGCTCACATTTTCAAGAGGTTTGCAATCCTCTATTAGTAATGTAAAATGCAAAAGACATTAAGATTCTCCACAGCAGAGAAAAGGTCCTTAAGGATTACTTGATCCAATTAACAGTTTAAAACCTGAGCTGTATCAGATTACAAGTACTAACATTACTCCAATTGCCCCTAAGAGCAGTGATGATTCACTACACTCGGGCATATCCCCCTTCCTCCCTCTCTGCACCTGACATGGATGCATCCTTGCTCCCCTCTACACAGCACAGAGCATGAAGCACCGTGCCTGCATAGTTAAGGATTCTCTCTGGAAAGCTGACTGTCAGCAGAGGTAGCTCTTCTTTCACTTACTTGGTGTTATGCCTACAATCATCCATAATGCTGCTCTTGATTCATGCTGATGTGCAAGACCAGGATCCACACCTAAAAAAAAATACACTGTCATAATATACTTAACCAATGCAAAATATTTCCTTCACCACCAGTATTTTGCCCCAAGGAGGTGGTAACCTTCTTCTCTACTTCAGCACTTGCATGAGGTTTTTACATCCCTCTCACTGTTACCAATGTCTCTGGTCTCTTTGTCTTTCTATAAACACTGTGCCTGAACTGTGGTGTTTGGGTAATCATCTCTACTGCAAACTTCATGATATCAAAAAAAAAAGTGCTCATTTTTAATTTATACTCTTTACACACATGCAGAAAGCTGTTTGCATTTTAGTTCACTAAAACAACACAGTTGCAAGGTGTTCCAAATGCAGAGAGGTGATGTGGCAGGGTGTATATAGCAGTGAGATTACACATAGATAAGGTAATTGAAGAGAAATAGTGAGGACAACAAAGGTTTTGAAAACTAATGTCTTCTACACTCTTTGTTTATTTTTATTTTACTGACTCTTTAATCTAATACAAACTCAATAAATAAGCAGGCACTGCAGTTTATAAAGGTATCACATCCTAAGCGAGGAAATAAAAATAACATACTCTCTTCAAATTTTCTTCAAACACCTTCTAACACCACAATAGAAACAATTAGGGGCTGTGATGGATTCTATGAATAAAGAATAAGACTGGCACAGTGAAAAGAAAACAGACAGAAACTTTCCTAAATGGACACATATAATTTTTCAGATTGAGAGTTGGAATCAATTTTGGTTAAATTTTTGGCTGTTACAACTAATTTATGGTGTTCATACCCTGTGAGTTGTGCTGACTAATAGTAAAAAAGCCTGTTTAGTTACATCCATTGGCAAGCAGCATCAGGAGTCTTGAATTTTAACTAAAATAGATAGCATGGATTAGGAAAGCACAGGCAAAAAAAAAAAGATACAATTTATGATTGCTTAAGTTTATAATGAGTTGTTCTCCCCCAAAGGTTACTGGTGTGCATTTACAATGTATGCCACCTAGTGGGAGCAAAAATTTGATAAAAATGTTAAAATATTTTAAAATGTTAAAAATTTAGCCTGGCATTCTGCAGTCTGGAGGGAAATTAGAACTTGCATTAGGTATTGAAGCACAGTGTTTACACACCAAGACCTTCAGAGGAAGGGGTTTCTGATCAGCCATTGTCTTGTCCTTACTGCAAAATATGAGTAAAAGTTAGTTAAGACTTGTGTACGAAAATCTGCTGTTTGATATTGTTGTGCACTATGTCCATACTGGAAACACAACTGGCTGTAGATAGTGAAGCGCTTCTATTTCACAATACAAATATTACAAAATAGACCTATGAAGGTCACTAACAAAAGATTCAAGTATGTCAAAGACCAGATGAATTCAAGGATGACAGACAAGAAAGTCAAACAGTTACTAAATACTCAGAGCTACTTCTAGTCTAGCAAGTCTGTTGGAAATACCAACAAGGCTAAGAGTACATGAAGTATCCTTCCGCTAGTCTTGCTCTTACCACAACTCAGTATTTGGGAAGTAGATGAACCTTTGATGTGGTTTAGCTCAGAAATTCTTGGTTTACATAGCTTATGCCCTAGCTATTAAAGAGTAATACAGAAATATTAAACTTTTGCTCAGTAGGGTTCAAAGGCATAGTGATCTAAAGTATGGAGTAAACATACAGGAATGTGATTTAAAATTTATGATACAAGGCAATGCACTGTAATCTAATTACCTGACCTTCAAAAAAAATAAAATTCTGGAAATGGAGGAAGTGTGACTCCATAATCTTGGCTTCAAATCTAATCATCCCGTATCACCAGCTCAGGCATGGCAAGTAGCATTACATGGGAGGACGAGTGCAAGAGCCCGGAGGTCTCAGCCCTTACCGCTTCACAGCACGGCCACACGGAGAGACACGTGCCCGCCCTCAGCTCTCGCCAGGTGAGGCCACCCAGCACTGCCGTGGGTGAGGAAACGAGATTTTCAGCTTGATGCTGTTTCCCCAGGGGCCAGCCCACACAGAGTTACAGCCTGTGGAGAACTCCCCTGAAGGCTTGTCTGTGCCTTCTTAGCTAAAGGAGCCACCGACCACTCTGGCCCCGCGGCAGGGCCTGCGGAAGGGGAAAGGGGCGCAGAGAAGGCCCCTCCGGCCCACGCGCTCTGGCCACGTGCACGGGCGCACGTCCGGCCTCACCTGGTGGCACCTGCCCGCGCTCTGCCCCTGTCCCAGCCCTTCCCACCCCTCTGCCTCCAGCCCTGTGCAGCTCCAAAAGACTTACAATCTGGGCTCTGCCAGGAAACAGTCCCTCAAATACAGGAGAACGTGCTCAAACACTTGTCTTGAGCACAGGCAGCAAGGAGACAGGTGAAGATTGCATTTCTTCCCTGTCTCTCCTTCCAGGCCCACAGGGCCCTTGGTGTCCTCGCTGAGCACCGGCTCGCTCTCAGCCAGACAATCCCGACATCATCAGATTACAAGTACTAACAGGCGGCTGAGGGCTGAGAGCCCGTCCCTGGAGCGGCTGGTTCCATCCTCAGGGCACCTCCGGGGCGGGGCCGCCCCGGTGAGGCACCGCCTGCCCGCCGCGGGGAGCATCGCCATCGCCGCCGGGAGCGCTCCGAGCTTCTGCCATCAGGTAGCACTGTTCTGTTGTTCCCTTTCGTGCTCTCGTCAGCACCGAGCGCTTTGTTTTGCACAGTTTCTCGCGAGTACTACGAGCCCCACCGGTGTTACTCTGCTTTTTGTCTCCTTTGTTCCTCAAGTGGAAGGGTGCTTTAAAGGAATTTCTCTCCCTTTTAATTAAATCAAGGCTATTGGTGCTGTGATTTGTCTCGGTCTTCTCTCAAGAGAAAACTTCAAAATTACTTCTGCCAGGGCTTTGAGTGCTCAAGAAGAGGCTAAAGAAGAGGGGGAAGGTCTCATGCTACTCATGAAAAACTCTACTTTCCAAAAAAACCTTCTTCATTCAATCATATCTGAAATATATTTGTAGCTGACATCACACATTTCCCTTCTGTATGTTGTTTCAGTTTTTTCTTTGTATAACTTGAGACATTCTTCATATAAGATCTGAAGTGTTGGAGACAGTAAATGCATTTTTCAATTCATTCTGATGGGGTTTTTTGCATGAACTCTCACACAAATGCAAAAGCAGTTCACAACGCATTCCAGTCCTATCAATTCATTACACTTTCTAAGATTTGGTCACAGTTTCTTGTTCACTTATATTCTTCTGCCTCAGGGATAAGAGTCAGTAAACAAGCAAGACACAGTTTTCATTATTTTGGGGCAGCTAAAGAAAGGTAAATAGACATTTTACTTTTATTTAGGAAATTTATTTAGGATCTGTGCAGGTAGTAGAAGACATCCTCACCTCTTTCTGGCTCCTTATGGGAAGAGAACAGACTTTCACAAGCAAAGCTCAAAGGCAGATAATTACTCTGTGTGTTTAGGGGGTCTGATTCTCAGTAGTATTGAATGTTTGTCAGATTATATGTTGATAATCAAACTACCCATCCAAGTAGTAAAACGTGAATTTTGACACCACATTTTAGACCACCACATTCTAAAACATGATGTGTAGACATGCAGGAAAAAAAAAAGGAGCAGAGGAAATAAGAAAAACACCTGTTGCACTAGAAGGAAGCATCAAGGTTGTTTGTATCAGTGTGTTGGGTTTACCAGGGAGTTCTAGAGGAGGCATTGACATCTTCTGCAAATACTGTTAGAGGACACATTTTCAAATCATTATCTGTTTTACAAAGGAACAGTTCTGAAAAGAAATAGGCTTTCTGAGAGTGTGCTTTCAGCTAATAAGCCAGTCCAACGAGAAGCTGGGACCAAACGGGGCTTCTTGTGCTACTTTCACAAGCACGGTTCCATCTTAGTCCTCTGGGCTGGCTCTAGGGTTTGGCTGACCCCACAATGAGCTGGTTTGGGGAACCCCTCTTCTGTGAGTTTCCAGTGTGATTCCCTGAACTTGTTACTCTTCAGTCAGAGAAGTGCTGAAAGAAAGAAGGATGGAGGGTAGCTGAACTACCCGTTTGCACGACATGTTGCTTGGCTGACATTTTAAAATTGAAACCATCATACCACAGTAGAAACAATTGTTCCAAAGAGCTGGAGACTTACCTGGTACAGATTGGTAAAAAAACATGGAAAATCAGTTTTTTCCATCTCTGTTTTTAATCCATGTGGTTTGAAACCTACTACATTTCAATTCCAGTTGGTCCACTTCCAAGGCAGTACATGGAAAAGAAAACAGGGAAAAGCAACACTAAAAGTAACGTGCTTAAGAATGTGAAGTCAATTTCGGTCAGCACATCTAAGCAAACAAAATCAAAATGGGTGCGTACGATCTCCCAGTGGGCTGAGAACTAACCAAAAATTATGCTGTTGTCTTGCATTTTTGGCTGAGCTAGCCTGTCAAGCAGAATTAAATTTTGGAAGTAAAACCCTACTACTATTCGGTAGCTCATCCAATTCTTTTTCAGCCTTCAAGGTAAGTTGATGTAAACTAAATGTAACTTAAACTTTTTTACTAAATTTTCAGAACTTGCCAAGTCTGCTTTGCCTTCTCTTCCCTTTAAGTTATTGAAGTGTATTTGAAATTTATTTGTTTTATCTAGCATTCCATGACCTGTTGCTCATCCACCTCCTTTCGCTCAACATTATTTTCTGAAGAAAAGTAATACTGGTACATCTAGTCACAGTATCTATAAAGAATAAACTTCTCCACAGTGGCTATTTTGGATCACTGGTGCTTTATGACAACAAATAAAATGTGTATGAGGGAAGTTTAATCTGAGTCCACCTAAATTTTAAGAAAAATAATGGCCCATAAAATTTGTAGAAATGAGCAATAAATCTGCTTTCAGACATTCTGATGTCTTAACAATATTTTTTTCTTTTCATGGGTAAGTTGTTTTCAGATCTAGGGATAAACTGAAGATGTAAAATTGATACAAAATTTGTGCCTGTATTAAATTCTCAAAATACTGTATCAGACACTTAAGGCACTACCTTTTTCCTACTGAATATTACAGTAGTGCCACAAAGAAGACAATAGGCCCAAGATGAAATTTAAGAGTAAAAAAGCAAGTGGGATTAAAGGAGATAAACCACTAGAGGTTTTGGGGTGATCTACTTCTGTGTTATTGAAGAGAAAGAAGTATTTTGTTACTGCCAACAAATTGATTTTACTTGAAATTTTCTCTCACTTAGCTTCATCCATAAGAAAAAGCCTGATAGTCCTCTTATTTATTCTCCAGTGGCTACATCAAAAAAAATAGAAGTGTGATACCTGTTTAGAATATTTAATGTTGTTAATGAAATTTCATGAGCAAACTCACCTCTGCTTTACTGTACCAGAGATTTTCAAAGCTTCATAGAGGGAAATTTGTATCAATGATACCAAGAAGGAACTAAATATCCTCAGCTCCCATAAATTCAATAAAAGCAGTAAGAGCTCCCCAGAACAGCCAGCAACTTAAAGGCGAGACCTTAAGCAGTGTTCTATTTACACCTGGAGAATAATACAGATATACAAGCAAAATTGAAGGTCCTTTTTATCTTTTGTTTTAAATACGCAGTTCTTCTCTCATGCTGTGTCTTTACCAGCAAGGGTGAGTGCATAATGATGCCATTCATGCAGGCTTGCTAACAACCAGATAAATGATACTTGTCACATGAGTAGTTTCCTGGGCTGCTTCTCAGAGTTAATTTTGATGGTATTACTCGAAAAAACACATTTAGCTTTTGGGTTCCTTGTATTGATTTTTGTTCTTCTAAATGTAACGCTTGTTTCACCCTAATATGTAAGTGTTTCTTTAAAGTGGATCTATAATGAGGGAGTCTGGACTGTGCGTTTTACCTCTCTCTGCACACTATTAGCACTGGACTCCCAAGGGTAGCTCGTGCAGTGAACTACAATAATGAGGTTGATGGTTCATAAAAGGGCTGATGTGACAAATTACTGACCTGTTTTGGAGATTAAGCAACTGTACCTTCACCAAGGTCTGCATATCAGCTTTTTATTCAGCACAATTCTCCTAAGTATGGTGGTTGTGCTGTTGAGTGTTCCATGTGCCAAGTTGATCAAGAAAACATTTTCAAGATATAACTACTGATGTGATTAGTTGTGCTTCTCCCAAGACAAAACACATCATTCTGTGATTCAGAGTGTGCAGTGGGTTAAATTTTATGCAGCTTCTTGCAAGGTCTTTAGTTCTTCCTACACCTGTTGCTTTAGCTGGGACAGTATTGGAAGGTGTGGGTTGCAAAATTCACTTCCCCATAATACAGATGTCACTCTTTTGCCCTATTAAAATACCTGTGATATTTGGTTAAGCTGTAGCAGTCTCAATTGGTTCTCTACCTGTAATCAGGCCTTCTCATAACAATTCTCTTTCATGAGACACTGTAATTTCTCTCAGTAAGTGGAATATACAATCTTTTCTCTGATCTTGCTTTTGGTGTTAATGCAACACACCTATTGATTCAATTTAAAATCTCAAGCATTACAGATCACTAGCAATAATGAATTGTTTGTCATCTGTAGGACATCTATATAGATGATTTTTTAATATTTGTCCATCAACTGGTTTGTGAAGGTAGCCAACAGAAACTATATCCCCTGTGTATTTTATGCCTTGCTATTTTGGCTGGTAATTTTTAAACCTTCTCATTCATGCCTGCCAGACTTTGGCTGGGTGCATTTTTATGCGTGAAGAATGGCTCTGTGATACACAATGTGTATTTACATGTGTTCCACAATAATATATGGTTCTCGACAGGAAACATAAAAGCTGTTGTCATACTCTTAGAAGTGTTAGATGATGCTTAATTTGTCTTTTTTTTTTTTTGGAACATTCAGCAGATTGAGCTTCATTGTCCTACTGATGTGGCCAACAGAGAGTTTGCGTTAAGTCTTTCCTCATTAGCGTTGACACTGTTGGTTGTGCTAGCTTTCATCTCTCCCCATAGCTGTTGCTTTGGGTTTTTTGCTACAAGGACTCTCAAGTATTGAAATGAGCGCAACTTGCTGTTGTCCCCTTGCTGCACTGGGATTGTCATTTCTGTCCCTCATGCTGTCTCACATGCACACAATTCCCAAGGAAAAAATGAATTCTGTGAAGTATCTTGCATAATTGTCTGTTCCTGTGTGATGTGTATAATGATGGACTTTTCAGAACTTATTTTGGAAAGTCATGATCAAAAGTTGAATCCTCACTGTGTTCCTGCTTCATGTTTTATCAACACAGTTGGCAGGCAATGGTCACAGTCCCTTCTGCAATGACATACACCCCTCTCTAAACAAGAGGACGGCTTTTGCTGAGCTTATCTCTGACCACAAAATAATTGAGGCTTTTTGCACAGATAGCAGTGCTATGTAGTACAAGAATATCAGCACCATTGAGAAAGTATGACTGCAAAGTGCTCGGCAGATATTGCGGCAGGGGTAGAGCAATGACAGAACTTGTACTGAAAATGTCATATACAAAGAAGCCCTTTAATTTCTTCAGTACTTTTCACATCCTCTGTACGTTTTAAATTCATCTCTAGTTAGTGTGGGTTTTTAAAAAAATTGAAATGGAATATGAATTATTTTGGAAGTACAAGACTCTGCACTTAGTACTCAGTAGGCATTTGTGATAGTGACAGTAAGCTTACTTAAAAGTAGGAGTCAAGGTAGGTTTCCAAAAGGTGAGCTTCAACATTTCATGCATTTTATATGTGAATGAATGAATGATTTGGATGTACCCAGGAAAAGAAATCTTGTACTATAAAGAATCAGTCTTAAATGCCAGTTTTTTGAAGCTTCTGGCTTCTGATTTATCGGTTGCTTCCAATTTTGATAGCCATCCTCAAAGTTTGAACACCGTGCTTCTTTATTTTTATTTATATCAGCTCACAACTTATGCCAAGAACAACAAAACTCTTGGAAGTGCATTTTGCCTTCAGATTAATTTGGTCCACTTGTGAGAAATGCTTATGAGCATAAATCTGTTTATTATTATTTTTTTAATACTACTATTGGTTTTCTAGGTTTGAAATTATATTAAAAATTATATTAAAAATTATATTAAAAACTCCTTCTTTCATAATGAGTATTCAGGACTTGAAAGCAGCTGTTATCACAGCCCAAGCCTACAGATCATTCTGTATTCTGCTTATAACTACATTGAGACAAACCCATCTCTGTCAATAGCCCAGCTTGGAGCAGAGCCTTCCCATTCCAAAGCTTGTATTAATGAGTATTGCAGCATCTGTTGAAGAAACGCAGAGATGATCTTTTCTTTGCAGGCAGGGTCCACATGCCTGGGACAGAGCAGCATGATCTGTTATGCAGGAGGTTAATGGATCTGCATCACAAACGGTATTTTTACCCACTCGTGTAGGTAAATCATGGTTAGATCAACCGAGAAATTTACTGATATGTTGATCAGAAGTGTGTGTGCTAATAATGGCAGAGCTGAGTTAAGGAAGCAGAAAGAAGAGCCTGTCAATCAAAAATTCAAAAATAGAATTACTTTGATTAATCCTTAAGTGCCATGTACATGTTGTGTTAACATGTGTGGCTCCTATTTCAATAGGAGTAACTATGCCAAGACTGATGAATGTCATTTTGTCAAAATCTGTCAACACCAGAAATATTGGGTATCTGTCATTCAGGGATGCTGTTAATGCCATTTAAACAGGTATGATATAAGTAATTATTTTAATTACACAAAATTTCTTCTTATGATGCAAGTTCTGGTAAATGAGGGAACTTTTGAATGGCTTAGGCTTCCATTGACTTGTCTGGGGTCTAGTGGGGTAACAGATTTCTCACTTTCTTTATTCTTCAAACAGATTTTTGTTTTTAGAGACTCTAAAAGGTCACTCATGCATCACTGAGGGAAGAGACCTGTTTTGACTTCCTATCCCGATTAATTATGGAAAACTTCAAACACAGTGTTTCATAGAGTTGTAGAACCATAGTTTAGGTTGGAAGGGACCTCTTAAAGGCCCTCTAGTCCACCCCCCTGAAATGAACAGGAACATCTTCTACTAGATTAGCCCTATCCAATCTGATCTTGAGTGTTTTCAGGGATCCTGCTGGGTATGTAATTGATGAAAATATTAAACAGTACTGGTCCCAGTACAGAATCCTGAGAGACCACTCATTTCACGGCACTTCAATTCTGAGTATAAACCAGCTTTGTATAATCTGTCATATTCTTGTCCAGTAGATTCCTGTACCTAGTCAAATTGATAAGGGGCTGCAGCTATTAGTAACAACACTATCATCTGATTCTCTTGATCATATTCAAGAGCCCAGCAGCACATATTATTGCTGTTGTCATGGCAAGAAGATGGAATGCTTTTCCAGTCCTTCAAAGTCCTTAATTGCTTGAAGTGGTGTGGTTCCATTTGCATAGCATGTTTTTCCGTAACACTAGCCCACACAATTCCCTCAAAGAAAAAACTGAAGAGGGCTCAGGATAATGCAGTTAGATATGTTTTCTCCTTACAGGATTCAAAAAGTCTCAAAAAAATTACCACATTCTCATGCTCATAGTCTACTGATTACTTGAAAAGATATGTGAAGGATAAATTTGAGATCACACCATTTGAACTAGTTCAGAAAAATGTTTCAAGTTTAAATGACAAAAAAATTATAGCATGTGCAACCTGGTCCTGGGTTGTCCTGGTTTGAGATGGGGTAGAGTTAATTTTTTTCTTTGTAGCTAGTACAGTGCTGTGCTTTGGATTCAGTATGAGAATAGAGTTGATAACACACTGATGTTTTGGTTGTTGCTGAGTAGTGCTTATTCTAAATCAATGACATTTCCATGTCCCGTGCTCTGGCAGTGAGCAGGTGCACAAGAAGTGAGCATGGCTGGACGGAATTATACAGAATCAATTAGCTTGGAAAGGCTTCTGAGATCAAGTCCAAACTATGACCACACTGAGTGCCATGTCCAGTCTTGTCTTGAACACCTCCAGGGGTAGTGACTCCACCACCTTGCTGGGCAGCCCATTCCAATATTTAACAACCCTTTCTGAGAAGAAATTCCTCCTGATGTCCAACCTACACCTCCCTGGCACAACTTGAGGCCATTTCCTCTCATTCTGTCACTGGTTGCCTGGGAGGAGAGGCCGACCCCCAGCTTCCTACAACCTCCTTTCAGGTAGCTGTAGTCTGTGAATACATTTCTAATCCATATTCTTATAAGTCCTGTACAGTACAGTATAGTAACAAAACTATCCAGAATTACAGAGGAAATCCTTATTTATCACTATAATACTGCAGACAAACGATTGTGTATTTGGGAAAATAATTGACTACAGATAATATGTATCTACAAGTTCATAAAGGACTCTTCATCTCACTGCCTGAAAACCAAGTCCTAACTAGGCAAAGATATTACAAGAAGGTTTTCTGAATGCAAATAATAAATAAAAACCAGTTCAAATAGGAATTTTATCAAACTCCATATCACTAAGTATTGCTTTATTTGAATGGCTGTTTCACATTAATAAGCTATGAGGTGCTTATCATACAAGTTAGGAAAAAAAGTAATGGCTTTAGTCCAATAAAAAGTTGGAAAAAATCCTGTGATGTTTATGAGAATTTTGGTGAGATTCCTCGCATTATTATCAGAAAGAGGGAAACCTTCATGTGTAGTTAATACTTTCAGTTCTCTGCAACTCTGCATAGTACTTATGCCTTCTAAATGACACCCAAATAGCTCTTGGATATTAATATAGAAGGGATTCTCAGACTCAATGGCTTAAGGCTTCTTCTCATTTTGTCCTTCCTTCATCATTACTCCTTCTAAGAAAAATTACAATGCAATGTTAATTCAATTTGAGAGTTTTTCTAAAGCTGAACTGATGTCTGTGGTATGTGGAGTCCATACCATCCTGCAGACAGGTTTTCACTGAATATTTCAGGCACTAGACCTAATAATTTTAAATACAGCAAATTAAGACCAGTACTTTACACTCACTAGTAATATTGTGAAGCAGTGTTAAGGTTGACATCACGGTGGTACTCCTGGACTTGATGCAGCTCAGCCAAAGTGGGCGTCAGAGCAGTTGAAAGCCAACTGATGCCTGCTGCACCAAGGTACAGGAGGGCTCATAAGTGCTGGCAGTGCAGAACATTCTGTGTTTATCTCCTACAGAAAACAGGCCCTTGTGTGCCTTTGATTTTTAAACCAGCCTGCTCCATCTGGCACAGTCTACGCTTCCAAATAAGGTTCATCTCTCTGTTGCCTGAGGAAGAATGGAAAAAGGACCCTTAGAAAGAGCTTCAACCTAAGGTTCCTGCACAAATTACTAATGTCCTGTGTCACAATTTTGCCTTAAATATGGTACTTGCTTTTAGGGGAAGATAGAAATTCCATTATCCAGCAATATCTAAACACTACTGTTTTCCAGATTAGTCCAAATATATGCCAGAGAATACAGACTTCAGATTGTTCTGAAAAAAGGGTAATGGTGTCACTAAGGGAGAAAAAAAAGACGACTTCTCAACAAGCTAATAACATAGCTGATTTTTAGTGTGATGGAATTACCATAACAGATCAAACCCACAGATCTAGATAAGTTGGGAAATGAAACATTGCAGTGGGAGACACTGAGAATAACCAGAATGCAGCAGAAAATCATGTCTTCTAAAAACAAATTTAAATTTGGATTATACCAAACCTCAGAAAATTATGCTCTTTCTTTTCCCACTGTAAAGTGTCCTCATTATCCCTAGCATCTGAACATTCTTGTTAGTCTTGAATATCATCATATTCATAGGAGGTTGTAAAATCTTGCTACCAAGTTTTTTAAGTCTACGAGGTGTTTAAGTGCATTTTGTAATTGCGGAATGGTCATGGATAAGGACATGCATCATGGTTCTTATTAGCCATGATATTCATTATTTGTATACTTCTGTCATGTTGGTTCTTCTTCTTTCTTGGATGGATTATTTCTCTTCTGTACATTTGAAAGTTGTCCATTACCCTACAGACTTCTCTTAACTGTGTTTAGATTTCTTATGTGCCTGCATTTCCCTCTCAAAAGAAATGGGGAGGGAAAATGTTATTTTTGATGAATGCCTATAATTGATTTAATGATGCATTTTCAATTATTTGCTACCCTAGTCTGTTTACCTTGTACTTAGCTACTGACAAAAACGTAGTAAGTATTTTTAGTGATGTCTCAAATTAATTCAAAATCTTTATTTCCTCACTTGCAGCGGATTTACAATCGCTAATTATCTATTCAGTATACACAATACTTTTGTCATAGAATGACAGCAGTCACTGTGTTTTATCTCTCCTTTTGACATTCTCTCAGTTTTTTCTAGGTTTGAGCAACCTAAATATTCTGCTGTCTGCAAATGCTGCCACTTGCATTCTGTTATTAAATAGCGAATGTACAGATTCTGCTGTGACATCTTCAGTTGAGGCATCTAGTTTTCAAACCAGACTTTTCTTCCAGATTATTGTGTTGCTATAGTTATTTACACAGGCAAGAAATGGCCCCAACAAATGGCAAATGATGTAATAGTAAGTATCTGCTGTCAGTGCTTGACAACAGTACATGAATTTTTACAAGCAGAGGGCAAATTAATATTTTTGGAAGTCCTAGTTATACAGAAGTTCTCAGAGGGAAAAAGGGTGGGGCAGGGAAGGGGAGGGAATATTGTCAGTCTTTGGCAGTGAAATAATGTGCCAGAAATCTTAACAAGATCCTTTTTTTGTGACTTTCTGAAACAAGGCACTGTAGATTGAATAAATGATTTAATAAATGCATGGAAATTATGAAACTCACATTCAAAAAATTTACAAACAACTGCAACTATCCTACAACTGATAAAAAATACAACCTTCCTAAACCTCTCCTCATTCTGTGTCAGCCTTAAGATGATGATCTGGCCTTGTGCCTCAGGATCGTAGCTCATAGGAACAGGCTGGAGAGGATACAGAGAAGGGCCACAACAAAGATGATCAAAGGACTGGAAAGCTGCTGTATGAGGAAAGGCTGAGAAAGCCGGGTTTGGGCAGACTTGAGAAAAGAAGGTTTAGAGGAGACCTTATCACCATGTCCCAGTATTCAGGGGTGGCTACACATGAAAACTGCCTTTTTACCAATAGTCATAAGGAAAAGAGGAAGGGTAATGGGTACAAGTTATTCCCTGGGAGATTCTGAGTGAACACAGTAAAAAAGTTGCACTCAATGAGAACAATCAGCCATTGGAATAATCTCTCCAGGGAAGTAGGGGATTCTCCAATACAGATATTTTTAAAATTCAGATGGATAGGGTACAGTCCCATCTTATCTAGACCATGCTTTTACCAAGAAAGGTTGGACCAAGCGACCTTGAAGTCCCTTCCAACCTGGTGTTCTGTCTTAGTCTAATCTGGTCTGGTCTTGCTCTCACTAAACTTTACAGGTTAGGTGTCTTGATTGGATTTTATCTTCCAGATTGTTATTCCTATATGAAAAGCAGAAGGTGTGTATCCTAGAGAACTTGCCCTCAAAAGTGAATCTGTGGCAACGCAAGAGGCATTCAGCAAATTAAACATAACTTGTTTCTGGATTGTTTTGGTTCATGCCTTTGGTAATGCTGATATATTTGAGGCACAGCCATCTTGTATCCACAGTCAGCTCTATGTGGAATGTCACATGCAGGATACATCAGATTCATTATATGAAGTCTACAAAATTTTCCTCTTCCATGTGTGTGCTGGTTTTGGCTGGGGTAGAGTTAATTTTCTTCTCAGGGGCTGGTATGGGGCTGTGTTTTGGATTTGTGCTGAACACAGGGTTGATAATATAGAGATGTTTTTGTTATTGCTGAGCAGGGCTTCCACAGAGCCAAGGCCTTTTCTGCTTTTCCTGTGGCCATGCTGGTGAGGAAGTTGGGGGTGCCTGGGAGGTTGGGAGGAGACACAGCCCTGACAGGTGACCCAAACTGACCAGAGGGATATTCCAGACCATGTGACGTCATGCTCAGTGTATAAAGTGGGAGGAAGAAGGGGGGACATTTGCAGTGATGGTGTTTGTCTTCCCAAGCAGCTATTATGGGTGGTAGGGCTCTGCTGTCCTGGAGAAGGCTGAACCGCTGCCTGTCCATGGGAAGCACTGAATTAATTCCTTGTTTTGTTCTGTTTGCACATGCAGTTTTTCCTTTTCCTATTAAACTGTCTTTATCTCAACCCACAAGTTTTCTAGCTTTTACCCTGCCAGTTCTCTCCCCAGTCCTACTGGTGGGGAAGTGAGGGAGTGCCTGTGTGGGGTTTGGTTCATGTCTGGGGAAAACCACAGCAGCGTATCAGGCTACCAAATTGCCCTCATCTGTTAGATAATGGAAAAAAGATCTTCATCTACCAAATATCAAAACTGGAATGGCTATGCCCAGCCTCAGATACTGCATGAAATTTAGTTCTGGATTCAAATCTAAATTTGTGATGAAATCTTGCTTATAGTTTTAGAAAATGTAAAATGTGTAACAAACACATGATAAACTCAATCAGTTAGCACAGTTATACCTCAATCAACTTTTTTAAAGATTGTTCTTTGAATAACATATGTCAACCAGTTAAAGTGGTGTGATAAATATTCCAGCTACACATCCCCCTAGGCAGTAGCAAACAACCTTTTTCCTACCCCAGTATATTTTCAAAGCAAAGTCATCAGCAAGGTACTAATAAACCTCTGATTTAGTCATGCAGCTTGCAGTGAAAGCCTCAAGCTGAAGGCTGTGTGTATATATAATTTCCTACCTGCTTCTCTGAGCTACAAGCTCTTTCTATCAAGGTAAAACGCACTAAACTAGCTCGTAATTCTTCTGTCTGCTTTGTGTTTCTTGAGAGGCTTTAAGGAGCTATAATCAATTTGCCAAACAAATGAAGAACAGCCATGACCCTGCATCATGCACAATGAAGAATTCACTAGAGAAAATACTCTGCATATATGAAACTCCTCACCTGTTACACAGCTGCAAAAGCATCAGGGTCCTTGAGATGATATTGTATGTTGAATAAAGGAGAAAGACATAAGATAACAATCAATATTGTACTTTTCTGAAGTGAAATCACGTATCTAATCTTGAATTGGGCATGATAGGAAATGAAACTTGCTGGGAAAATCCATTCTGATTCACAGGTGCTGTGTCTTTCTCCTCGCTACTAATTTAAGTTTAAAATTGCAAGGTCATATACTGTGGGATTATTACACATGAAAAAATGCTTTATGCAGAGTGTTTACAGCTGGGGACTAAGGTTGTAGGTGTGTTTGGGTGAGAAGAGAGAACTACCAATCTGTGTGTTTGGCCACAAATTCTAAAAATGCATGTGTTGAAAAGTCATTGTTGGTAAAAGCAGCTTAATGAATTAAGAGCTTCTATGGATGTATTATTTATAAAATTATGATCAGCCTACCAAAAGTGCTGGCAGAGAAGAGTGAGCAACCGTGAGGTTGTGGCTTCCTCTGCATGACACATAAAACAAAGAAAAGCCCAAACCAGCTACACAAAAATTGTATTTCTAAAGAGCTGTCCTATCTGTGTACGCATTTATCCCATCTCAATTATCATTCTTTGTAATGGCCATTGAAAACTGATTCTGCAGCCAGAAGAAGCTCTTTCTCTACACTTATATAATTTCTAATATACTATGATATAATGACCAAGAATTAAGTGGCAAAACTGCCTCTGTGTCACAATGAAATTCTCCTGTTTTGGGGAAAAAACATTTTATTATGCTGTCAAAGAAATAGTTGATAAAGAGGTCTAAGATGTAACAGATGATTAATCACCTTTCCTTAGAGTTCCAAGTATAATAATCTTTTTTTATTTATTATTACTTTCCCTCTCTTTCGTCTGTCATATAAAACTGATAAAATGCAGGGAGCTTTACCCCTAAGAGAAATTCCCTAGACACATAACTACTGTATAACCCAAACAGACCAGAATTTTTGCATGGATAAAAACTTCTCAGAAACTTCACAAAGGAGAAAAAAAGAAATTAAATGATTGAGATGCCTGCTGCTCTGAGGCTGATCTCAAAATTCAGTATCACCTTTCCCTTGCACCCTTTTTCACCTTTCAGATTGCTTAAAAAGTAACAACCTGTAAACTTCTTTTGCGAATCTCTTCTCTACTTCTTTTCAGATATGCTAGTTTTTAAAAACTACTATTTGAGAGTACATCTAATTAACAATTAGATTCATTGGTGGTAGTGTACTCAGGAAGGTGCGTATTTCCCATTAAGTAATCAACAATGGTTTTCTGACATAACAAATCAAAACAGTTGAAGCTGGGCTACTGATCAAGTGAAGAACTTTTCTTGTAAACCTCCATGATTTACATATTAGCTCACAATGTTGTTTCCTCCAGCCACATACTTTCCTGTAAACCAGTCAGTTCTACTTTATTTACTATGTAACTAGCTGTGATTGACAGTTTAAAAAAATGTTGAGGGAAACCGCAGTTTTGTGACCTTGCCTTTTAATGAGTAGTAAAGTTTTAAAACTATAAGCCCATGACCTACTAGGTCTCTTCCTTGGGTTTATTCTTTCAAGGCAATTACATCAGTGAACAGTGTACTCGAGTACAAACATCGCTTGCTAACATCATAATGGCAAGTCAGGGTGTTAACCCAGAGACTTGGAAAATTTTCGGATCATTACTTATTTCAGAATTTTTGGAGAACTAGTCCTGTAAATGGAGATATTTAGGGGAGGGGCTACAAAGAGACAAAAGATGGCATTCTTGTGATCATTCATAGACCTTAAATAAACTCTTTTTAGTGAATGATATGATTTGATCTCAAACTGAAAACCAATTAACCCTGTGGAACTGTAGCCCCTTCAGTTTGTGAGCTTATTTCTCCTGTAAAAGCACAAAAGACCTGTGTGACTGATCCCCTGCATGCTGCTTGTAACACACAGGCTCATAAATATGTCCCAAAATACTAAAAACTGCCTTGTTTTCAGAGTCCAGGATAAAAACAGTATCATCCTTTGAAGGTGGAATCAACTGGCAAACCAGGAGCCAGCTCTGTGAACTGGAGTAGGTGGGAAGAGTGCCGCCCATTTGAAATGAGCAGCACCAGACTCTGAGTAAGCAAGAAACTTGCTCAGTTTTCAGCAAGGGGCACGGTTCAGGTCATGAGAGTGGGGTTTGGAGTTACAAGCTTCCTTCTGACACTGAACAAGATGCTCTTCCGTTTTGTGGCAGCACTCTTACCTATTAAGTAGCCCTAATGGAAG
The DNA here is from genome assembly GCA_013399875.1 of Gymnorhina tibicen. Classification (NCBI taxonomy): domain Eukaryota; kingdom Metazoa; phylum Chordata; class Aves; order Passeriformes; family Artamidae; genus Gymnorhina; species Gymnorhina tibicen. Next base: position 9,290,891 of record VXAZ01018984.1, on the reverse strand, counting down.
GATAAGGAAAATAAACAAAGTTCTTGGTTTCACGGTCTGTTTCAAGTCTGGATAGACATTGGTGCTGTATGACTGCCACGTATTTGGTATTTTGAATGTCCCAAAGACAGGTTAACAGTATGCAACATGTTCTAAAATCTTCAAACTCTACTGAAGTCTTTATCAATAAGGAGTGTTAGCTCTAGAACAAGGGCACTGCTTCAGCTGCAGGCCGTAAAAAGCAGAGCTTAAACTAATCAGAAGTGGGTTCATTGTAATCTACAAATAAAAGGGTACACTTGAAAATGAAAAAGGTGTGAAGAATTAGGACTGGAAGTTTCTCATTGGTGATCATTGAGATAGGATTCTTTTTTGTTTTGCTGTATTTGTTTGTTTTTTTTTTCCTGCCGTGTATTTGTCTTGAAACATTTTTCAGATCTGCTTTCACATGGGGAGAACAGCTGTGACCTGGCCACAGCAGCTGGGGTCAGCTTTGTAATGAAGTTGTGGGAGGAAGCAGAGGTGGGAAGGACATGGTGCCATACAGCAGGTGAGTTCTATGGATCCTGACTGCCAGTTGCTCTGTGCCTAGGGGACATAAGTTGTGAGAAAGGATGTTCACAGCAGTAGTTTTCTGGATGTGAGAAACCAGATTTGGTAAAGTATGCTCTGCCCAGCAGTTCAGTGCTTGGTCTTGGTTGATAACAGCGTGATGGTGTGGGACACAGGACTAGCCACTTCCCTGTTCCTCACAAATGTGGGTTTTTTTCCTTGGAAGTTGTACTTTCTCAAACATATGCATGCATATGAGTGTGTATACATGTGTGTGTACATAAACTTCCACAGCTCTTTCTTCTCCATTGCTGGTAAAAGATAGTACACTGAAAAGGCCTAACCCTGTTTGTTCAAAGGGCTGCATAAGAGCAGCATTTTATATTGCAGTTCGTCTTTTTAACACACTCGATTTGAATCTTTCCCCTTCTGACAGTCCTTTGCTAGCCAAGTAATTGAATGACTACCTAAGTGAACCTCCAAGGCATGAGCAGAGTATCTTTAGTGCCATCTCTTCATGACTCTGCAGTGAACTCTACTCATGTTCTCTCTATTTTGGAAGTCTTCAGTGACAGACCAGTGATGGCTGCAGTAAATTCAACAAACACAGTCCCTGACCCAAGGACCACAAAAAAAGTGAGGAGCAGGATAAGTTTAGGTGTAAAGGTACTGTAATTTTTGAGGCCACTCAAAGAGTGGTGCTGTGAGTTTGCTGATATTTCATTCTAGGGTCTTAACCATCAAACTCCTTTCCCTGCAATTTATTTTAATAAGATGATGTTAATGTTCCCTCTGTACTTGCAGCTAGTGAATGTAATCACCTAGAAAGAGTCACAATTATCTGTTTTTTCACTAGTACACTGAGTAATCCCCATGCAGACAGCCAAAATTGCTTCTGGAAGAGCCTGGTTGATGAGAGTGAATTGTTGCTCCTGTGGCAGATGGAATTGCCCACGAGCCTTTTGAGGAGAACAGTCTGATTGCTAGTGAAATTAAAACTTGCCTAACTGTGAAAGGCTGAGAAGTATAATGGGGATGGTAAAGATTTAAATATTAACATTTGAGAAGAGTGAGAAAGAATCTCCAGGCAAATCAGATGGCTCAGATCTTCAGCAAGATCTCCTCAATTAATACCCTCACAGTAGATGAGACCCTCAGCATTTAAACTGTCTAGGCAAAACTACAGGAGAAGTCTCTGGAAAGGATCTGACTGTCAGTCCTAATCCCAGAAATGCTACTCTTCCTGTTTTTGTAAAGCCTCATTGCCCATCTAATACGTTCTTACTGCTCCCTGTATTCAGACTGTGTGGAAGAACAAGGGCATTAAAGCTGTGTTTATTTGCCACTCAGTATTTACTGGTATTTCATTAATACAATTTTAAGTAGTAGAAATTTTAGCTGTAATTGTCTGGGCATCATAAATAAATAGTAGTGTGTTTTCAAAACCAATTGTTCCCCAAAAAAGGAATAATACAGCAGCTTGAATAAATTCTTATGGGAAAATTAGATCTAGGCCTGCTTTCAACTAACCTGTTAGTCAGCGACACAGTAATAGAAGACTGTGCATTTAATCTGAAGTAGTTGTTTGTAATCAATGTTGTACTCATTTTGTTCCCTGAAGATAGTCTACCATTTCCTGTATTATATCTGTTTAGCCATGTTTCATTTTACATGTTTTGATTTAACTGTGATACATCCTGAATTGATCAGTATTTCTTATGGAGAATTATTTTTCATACAGACTGTTTTAGTATCCATTTATTCAGTATGAGGCTGTAGTTCAGGTGGAAGAACATCCTCTAGTAATCAACATGTGCAAGAAATTTCAGCGCCGACTTTAATTGTCATTCACCCCAGATGCTTAATAGAAGTATCCAGCAGAGCTCTCATCACATATTTACTAAAAACGACCATGTTAATCTACTCTTTTAGTATTTCTTTGTGTCATTTGTTACAAACGAACATCAGTTTCTACAGCAGAGATTAACTATCTCTTTTGGATTATCTAACATTTCATGAATCATATTTCTTCCAGAGGAGCCCACTTGTGGCAGTTAAGCCTCTTTAATGAAACAGTCATTAATGCTGAGGTTCTACAGGATCCAATTTTAGATCCCATACTGTTTTGTCATTATATATTTTCCTTGGGCAGTATCAGATTGGCTTCATTGTTTCCAGTAGCTCATGCAGATGATCTTCAGATTTGCCTTTTTCTATTCCATCCGAAACTGAATGCTAACAAGACAGAGTAGTTACTAATTGGTCCATCTCTAGGTCTTTGCACTTCTCACTCATTGGTTCTAAAAATAGATGTTCTGTTTTCCCTGTTGCCAAGGCTTGTAGCCTTGGTGATAAAAGAAGAAAGAGGGAAAAATTCAGTCCCTGAAAAACAGTAGAGAACTCTTTCTCCTAGGTGAGAGCAAGCAGTTCTGAAGGAGATGAGCTGTTTCACTGGAGTTCTTACAAAGGAAGAGATAAAATAATATTAATACAAAGAGTAGATAACGATGACTAAAAGGAGTAAAAAGTGCTGCAAAAAGATGAGCTAACTGCAGATAATAGATATCATCCCAAGAACCTTTGTGGACAACAGGATATTTTTGCAGGTAGACAGCGGGTACCAGTTTAAAGAAGCATTTCTTAGGCCATCATGGAGAATCTGTGATCTCAAAGGTATCTATGCAACAAGTGGAAATATAAATGTGACAGGGGAGGTGGCAGTGTAGGCCCATATTGTGCAAGATGACAGCAGCTTGACTGCAACTTGCAGCTTTTGCCAGTGTAACCTACAGAGCTTTGGAATTGACAGTCATTTTTCAGGAAAGATGCAGACTCACTGGAGAGAGTCCAGTGCAGAGCAGTAAGATCATAGGAATAAAAAGTTAGCAATAGTGCATTGAACAGTTCATTTAGTTCAGTATTTTGCCCCTAGCACTTAACAAGCAGTGAGTGTTTAGGGAAAGAGTGCAAAAACTAGGCATAGAGAAATATGCTTCTTGATGTATTCCACAGAATTTAGTACGCTGAAATTTAAGGAATTCCTGTGTTCAAAGATGTATCAGTATCATGCTCTTTAGCTGCCAGTTTGGTTTAAATGTTGAATGTAGCTTGATTACTTTTTAAGCCATATAGAATATTTTTGTCTGCCACATCTTTCAGTGAAGAGTTCCACCAAAAAGCTTTCTGTCAGAAAGAAGGCAGTGGAGCACTTAGTGGACTGGAGCTTATGCTGATCTGTCAGTGTATGTCCTTAAATACAGGTTAGACAAAAACTGTCTCTCTCGAAAAATACAGTGGTAATGTGACTTGGGCAAATGTGTTAACTGGTTTATCTTTTCATGTTGGTTTTGTCCATACTTTGCTACAACTCTGGGAAAGTGATATCATCCCAGGAAAGAAATCCCTGCTCCCTAAATCCTTTCTCACATAACAGTCTTTGAAGTCAATTTATTTGCTGTCTCTTTCCCTGCTGTATCTTGCACTGATGCCACAGCAGATAGGATGACAAGGCACATCCTAAACCTTGTCTTATAGATGTAACACTAAGCAGGTACAAAACGCTAAGAGGACATCTTCATTTGATCAGACAGTGCCAGAATTGTATGATTTTGATATTTTGTTCACTGCCAGGTAACTCAGGTTGTGAAGCAGAGAACAACAGGCCAGCAGATTTAACTGCTGTTTTGGGAAAGATTTCTGGAATAATTCATAAAGGATGAACTTTGTTAGCATGTTAGATAAAAGTCTCTTACGCAGTAGCCAAGAGCTATGGGTTTAGAGAACTAGATCTTGTCAGAAGCACGTGATAGAATTAATCAAGGAACAAGCGTGACAAAGAAATTAGAGACTGGGGATGCTATAGATCTGTTTGACTTATATCTGAGTACAGCTTTGATAAAGTTTCACAGAAGTTGGTATGCAAATTCAAGGATCTTAGGGTCAATGAGAGGATGATGAAATGAATGAAAAACTGTCTGAAGTGAAGAATCCAGAATAAATCGGCACAAACTGAGTTAGAGAACAGAAACCACTAAAAGCGCCTGGATTCATTCGTCACTTCAGAAGTTCTGCATACTTTATTCAGATGCTTAGTTGCATTTAAAATATGACCAGTGTTGCGGAAAAATAGCTGGGGAGATGCAGTAATGGAATATATTTCCACATCTGAGGAAATTTGCTACTTCCCCCTAAGGGAGAGAAAGAAGAGGAACTTACAGAATGCAATTTCTCTCATTCCAAACATTAAACAGATAAATTCATTTTTTAGATGTGGTTTTCTGTTTGTTTCTTTTTCTCTATGATGAATTATGAGTTACTGGTTCATAGACAGAAAAATTGTGGGCATCTAAAGTGAATGCAAGATGAAATTACTCTGGTGCTTCATTTATGCCCATTGTACATTAGCATAATTGTGTTGACTTTCATTACTACTTTAACTCTCCCTTTAGTAAGATTTCACCCTTACACCACCTTAAAATGCCCCCGTTCTCATTCACATCTTCAATCTTGTCTTGCATTCTTCTTCTTTCTTCTTTCTTCTTTTCTAAACTTCTTCTTTAAAGACTGAAGTTTAAGCACAGTATAGGACCTTACAAAGGTCCATTGCTCTTCCAGAATCTGTTTTTCAGGAAAAACTCCTCTCTCTTTATATGAACTAGATCTCAGAGCAAAACTATAGAAGCATCATCTGGTACATAAAGATTTGGGCTGGGATTCAATCCTGGGTCAACTATAATTTGACCTCTGAGCAATCAATTTATGTTTTGCCTCAGTGCTTCATTTGTAAAAATGAGAATGATACAGAGTTATTTTGTAGGCATAATTGGGTAATGAGGCATTTAACTTCTGCCGTGAGGCAGGGATGTATGTTAATAAACAGAATCTTTATCAACTCAGATCTTGGAAGTATCATGTTGTACACTGTTCTGTTGGTTTAGAAAAGGGGGGGGGTGTGTGTGTGTGTTTGTACATACACATACATGTGTGCCTAAATCCTTTCTGATTTATATTGCTGAATGCATTCACAATGGAGCACACCTTAACACAGTCAGTATATATAAAACTAACTCACATTCATCCATACAAGTGGATTCATGATAACACATATTCAGAGACTTTTCATCCAACCTTTTGTTGTTCATTGGACCCCTCTGAACTGGTTCATTGTAAGTTTTTGCTTATGGTGAAGAAACATTACTCTGCATTCTTAGAGAAGCAAAACATCATGCTCTTTATCAGAAGAGCATGCTAGAGAAACTGCTTGAGAAGTACAGTGATTCCTGGGGACGAGACATTGTCTATCTCCAGCAATGACAGAGAAACATATGTTAAGATCTATTTGGGATATAATTTTGCTAGAAGTGCCTGTTTTTTGGTATTTCCCGATTACCAACATCCACTGTACAGCACACAGATAGAACATAAACAACAGTACTTTAAAATCAGATCTTCCCTGAGGAATTGTGGATGCCTCATTAATCCAAAATTGGAAGTGGGAATAACACTAGAGCAACTTTTTGGGAAAACAATCCAAGTGCAGGCAGGAAGAAAGGAGGCCGTGTGGCTCTCTCACATCGTGTATGCCCTTAATTCTACACAAAAAGCCTACAGTTCCCATTCTTAAAGTACCTAAAAATACTGCGTTCTGCTGCAATATGCTATTGCAATCATCTGTCTCCCGGTACAGTCCCACATAGATTTTTCATTCAGCATAACTATTTTTTCCTTTTTTCCACCCCACCCAAGATCAAGAGAAGCACAGTGTCTTTAAACACTGGAAAAGGAAGCTTGTAGCAAGCATTCCGAATTCTGTATCTCAGCCGGGTTAATAGGAGTGTTACAAATCGAGCAGTCCCACATTGCTTATGTCCTGCTGTCTTGAATTGGATAGCTGAGTGTCTGAATATACACTTTTTATGCTCTGGGGGTGTCCTGACACCTGAACTATCTCCTGATCATTTTCAATTTTATTTAAATAAATAGCTTGAAAAATAAAAAGCACAAGAAAATACTATCTTTATTTTATAGATTTTTTCTGAATGCAAATTGAATGATTTCTTCTAGATGAGTTGATAGTTCTAGATGAGTTGATAGTTTGTTTTCATTAGATGTTGAATTATTTTTTGCATTTATTGAGTTGCCTGACTAATGTAACAAGTGAAATATAGAACTTCTAAGTTAAGGAAATGGTTAATGAGGTGAGAGAAAGAGTTCTTATTCTGCTAGATACTTGTACTTAGGAGACATCTTCATGCTGAGTCTGTGATAGTTGGGTCAACAGTCTGTTCCAGCAATATGCTAATCAATGCCTTTCCAAACAACAAACTCACAGCTATTTTTCTCCTGTGGGGAAAGTGGAAAATCCTATAAAGCTTTTATTGACTTTAAGCTCTGGGTTTGGAAGCAACTTGGTTAGTCCTGAGCAATGTATTGGCTGAGTTCAATAGCAAGGGGCTGGTGAGGGAAGAGTTCTGTCTTTTCTGGTAAATGTCACCACAAGTCAATAAGAGCTACCACATGAGATTTTGAAGGACATAAAACAGATTTGACCAGTCAAAAAAAAAGTTATTAGGCTGCTAGTCCTGTTAATAACTTGAGTGATTCCTTTTTAAAAACATTGCATGCTGGTAGCTCTGTCTCTATATTCCCTACTTTCTTCCAAATACGTAATCCATCAGAACTAAAATAAATATTGTCTATTTTGAGAAAAAGGTGTTCATCTGTCCAATTCAAAACTGTCATGAAGCTTTTTCTCTTATTTTTTCTTCTATCTTGTGGTTCAAAAGGGAGAAGACAAGGTGTCCAACACAGGCCAGGATGCCTTCACTATTAGATCTTTATTCTATGTACAGCTTCTTTTATTCACATTTGAGAGTTCAAAACCTCATGGTTTCTAACTCACACTGTGTATGGTCAAAGTACCAAAGAAACAATTCAAGGGCTTAAAGTTGAGCTTTTAGTACTGTTTTTATGTCAGTTGCTGGCTACCATTCAAAAAATTTTGGTCTTTCAACATACCTGCCGGGTCATATACCATTTAAAATTGCCTGTGTTTAATCCTTGGATCAAGCTTCTCAAACAGGCTACTGGCCTTAATTTAATCATTAAATTAAATGTGTTTATTTTCATTTCATGTTCAAGGGCCTATTTTTATTCAAGACTTGTAAAGTTACTTTGTAAAGGTAATTGTGCAGTTAATTTGGTGTGATTTTGGTGAATTTTGGTGTTGATTTTGCCACAGTCTGAAAGACTCTTTCATCATTTCTCCTGATTATTTTAAATTGTTTTGCTCCTGAGGAGTTATCTGAGATTCCTATGGAAATATCTGAGGAGCCTGTCATTGTTGCTAAGCTGAAATAAAAGAATATTTCAAATATCCATGAAGAATAAAAGTCACCTTGTAGAGAAAGGGGGGGTGGGGAAAAGGATCAAGAGAAATTTCTGTTCCTGGTACATTGTTTCACAAAGTACTATCACAAGCTGTGTCATAGGCAGTTTTCCTTGTCCCCTAATCAATCTGTCATATCACATGGAGCTTTTCACAACAAAGCTCACACCTAAAGGTACTTCTTCAGATAAGACTTTAAAGCTTCCTTGTGACTGAAGGACCTTGATCATTGTTTGCCTATGAATCATTATTATAAAGTTAAATCCTAATCACCTGGCTGTAGGGAAATGGGTATCTTCCTGCCTCTTTGGAAGACAAAGGAAATCGTGGGAGATGGTTTAGTTGTTCCATGCAGGAGGTGTCTCTACAGGCTAGGAGGCTTTGCAGAAATCGCAAAATTGAGACAGGATCAATTTTTCAATGGATTTGACTCCTCTTTTTTTTTTTTTAACAGCCTGTTGTCTTGAAAATAAGGCTCTGCAATTTGCTTCTCTTAGCATTTCCCCAAGACAGTGGTTTGAATGGAAGTCCTTGGTTCTAACACTTGTTTCCTTGACTTATGCTCGTATGAGTACTCCATTTTCGTTCTCAGTTCTATACTCTATTTCTGTGCTACAGGAGTCAAAATAATTGCCAGTGCTCTAAGCTGCTACCTGAAACATTAGCATTCCTAAAGGTTCGGGAAGGGGTGAGGGACATTAATGAGTAGGGATTTTCTTCTGAGTAAACTACAGAACTGAACAGATGTGGTCAGTGGTATCTCATGCAGAGACGAACCACACGCATCGGATTTCAAGCCGTAGCATTTCGGTGTATGAGGATTTGCATATTACTTGGGCAAGCTTTTAGCAAATCAAAATCTGTCTTAAGAGAGCATGAAAGGGATATTATCTAGCCTGTGCCACAACCCATGTTGCTAAGTAATTTGGTTGGACAGGATTTAATTAATAACAATCACGGCTTGATAAAGGCAAAGATACTGAAGAGCTTTAAAAGCCACTTGATCTATCCCAAGGCAGAAGTACACTTGTAATTTAATGTTAGTCATGTAGCTAATAATAATTAATAATTTCACCTTCAAAATGATGGTGCTTTTGTCACTTTGTACATGAGGAAACAGCAGCAAAAGTAGGGAAAGCTTTTCAAAGTCAGCTAACTGTCGCAGCTGCGGGATGGACGAGAAGAAAAGCACAACACAAAGTCCAAGTCAGGGGAGAGAAGCCATTTAATTTATTAATTAATATGGCCTTTTATAAGGTGGTTCGCAAAGATGGCAGGAGGCCATTGGTCCTTTGACCAGCCACCCCTCAGCATGACTGGCTAGTATTCTAGAACACCCATTTCAAAATATTTTCCACAGTACCATAACAAAGCTAGGAAAACAAGTAGCAGGTGTTAGACAAAGAATTGGTTTACAAAACTGTCTCTCTGTTTCTTGTAGCTTGTGTGAGAGCTGATCATTTGTGTAGCTATCAAAAGCCTTGTCATAAGGTTTTTCTCCCTCAGGCTTAACTGGTTTTGATAATTCTGAAGTAAGTTAGCAGTACTAAAGTGTGACTCAAAATTCGGTAATACTTTGTCTTTCCAAAATTCAGTTCTGAAATCTCAGTTGTTAACTCAGCTAAAGAGTGTATGTTACATTATTTTATAAAGAGACATGTTTAAAAATTTTTGAAAACCTGTGCATACCATGAGTTTTCCTAATTTTATTGGTGATTTTTTTATGACAGCACCCTACATAGACTGAAATGACAGTGCAGATTTGCATTTTCTTTTCTTTCTCAAGGACTTTCTTGAAAATGGGATGAGTTATCCCAGAATTTCTTATGTTAACTGAAATGCTAATAAACAGATAAATCTCCAAACCTCCTAAGTTATGCTTTTGTGTTTAGAAGAATTTGGAGAGGAACTGGATAACTTTAGTGAGTTGGCAGTCAATGTTCGCAGCTTTAAGCTACAGGTCGTATGTATAAAAACAAGCTCAGCTCCAAAGATATTACATTATATCTGCTTGATGGCTGATTAGCATCTCCTGATATAAACTGGTTGCTTTGATCTACCTGATGGACAGGTGTCTACTACTGTCACAACAGTTTTAAAGATTTTAATAGAAAAGTGATAATTTATGAGTAAGGATCATATCCCCGATATGGAAGATTAAAGAAAACATAGAAGACAGGATGCTCATACAGTGTTTAGATTGATGGAGCAAAAAGTTGTCTATTTCCAAAAGAGCAACATAGTTACACTCATATAGCAGATGTTACAGGCTTGAATTATAAGGTTTGGTTTAAACTGTAGACTTTCATAAGAGATGTCACAGAAACAAAGTGTATGTTTGGCACCAGCTTGCTTGTATTAACCACGAAGTTGAAGCACAAGTCGGCCCAGAGATTAAAAGTGTCTGAATGTTTTGTCAGAAAGGGCAGATGAGAAAGCACATAAAAGTTGCTGCCGCATGGAATGTGACACAGTCATACCTTTTTTCCTCCAAAGGCAACAAGTTCACAATGTTAAACTTCTACAGAAAATCTGCACTTTTACAGAGATTTGGCCTTAAGATGACTCTTTTGGGGACCATCTTAAATGCTACCTGCTGAAAACCATTCTACTACATAACTAATACTGCTCCTGGTGGGAGCACTTAAGAGTCTAAATAATTTTTTTGCAAGATTGGAACCTTGGACAATATTTTCTACTCAAAAGAGTCCTGTGTGGTTCTTTTCTCATTTTATGTCTACATGTTATTACCGTCTAATTTAAATGTCACATAAGCTACATCTCAAAAGAAAAATATATTAATTTATAATTAAATAACATGTCTTATTAATAACTGCTATGCATTTAATGGAGGCCTATGACTACAAGCTTTTTTCATCTAATAATGTAAAAGCAATTTCATATCTTGAAGTTATATTCTAACATGTCATAAAAAATTTACAAAAGCCTCTCTTCTGATATTTGACATTTTTAACTACCCACCTATTAAAATGGAAGCAGGAACACAGAAATCCATGTCAAGGAAGGTTTAGAAATTTGACCTTCACTAAGGCATGGGGTATAATGGTTTTGTGTTGGTGTTTTAAAAAAATGAAACCTTCTTCAAATTCACTTTCGATAGCATGAGGGATTCAAGTGCAGGCAATGATTTATATAATTACTGTAATCTTTGTAATTTCAAATAAGATTGTTAATAATAAGAGCATCTCTTCCCTGTTGCATGCATTCTTTGCAAACAATTAGATCTCCAGAAGAGCTTGTTCTGAGCTTATTTCTCATTAAGTTTTGGCACCCAATTACACATGTCTGTGAGTTTTCTTCATTTGGAGCTAATACCATAATAAATGCTACTAGGAAACTGTTTTATGTAAGTGGATGTTGCTTGAGTTTGGATACTTTATAAACCACAAGAACTGTTCTGTAGAATGCGGTCTTTAACATAGCAAGAGGCCTCTTTATGACATCTGATCCTTTTTTATCATTTTCCAGAGACTGCAGCTATGCTATGGATTTTCTCTGTGTCTTTCTGGAAGAATTTTCAGTAAAGCAGACATGTACAGCCATCATCAGTAATTATGAAAGCAACGATTCATTACTACTGATGCTAGTTAGTCAAGCTGATAATTCATGACTGTAGTACACCTACCATGATTCAAACTGGTGATTTTACCAGAGATTAGCACCTCAGCTATATTATCTCTCAAGTTACAACTCTGTGTGACAACAAGGTGTTTAGAATAAAAAAATATGTGGCTATGGAATGAACTGAAACAAGCTTTCTTTATGGAGGCTGTTTTCCTCAGGCATAAAATATAAACTATATCTTATTAGAAAAACAATCCAGGGGCATTGTAACTTGGGTGAAAGGCCAAATTCTGCCAGCTTTTATGAACTACTATCCTTGTAATTTCTAATTTCTTTCTTATAGTAGGTTTTACTTCTTTGTTGGAACTTGAAAAGTTACATTATTGGAAATAAATCCACTTAGAGACTTGCTTATTGAAAATGCTTGTATTTGAATTCTCATCTTTGACTGGTAGGAAGAGTAGCTCTGTGTTTGAAGTGCCAAATGTCTGTGGTTACATTTCCTTGGATCCAAATTGTACCTTATGCCAATTGACATCAATATCTAAATGTCTCCTGTTCACTTAAAATTGGAGTACAGTGTTTCATCTGCCATCTCCTCTCTCCTTGAAGATACTGAGCCAGTATTCAAGATCAGGGTCTATGTAGTCCCATCTGGTTATAAAAACTAGCCAAGCATATTTTGTTCTGCTGAAAGTTGATATCACAAATAACCACCACTATTTTGTTTCTCAGAGGCAATAGATTTGCAAATGTTTGGAAGCAGCACAGCTTCTCTCCTTCCCATTTCCCATCCTGGGAATAGTACTGAGCAAACTGTATCATTTGCAAAAGTAAGCTCTCAGTAAAGGGACTGATATTTTAATACAAAAGATATGTACAAATTCTGAGTCCTTCATCTTGAAAGTAAGCATTTTTAGTAAAGAAAACAGAAAAAAAATCAATTTAACCTGTTACCTTAGTCCATACAAGTTTAGTGCAAAATCTCTTGGACACAAATTCAGGATATTATGAGGACTGGAGCTCCACTCCTTACCAGCAGATCCTTGTAGCTAGAACTTCTGAACATGAAATTGGAGTTCATACTGCAAGTTACAGGCATTTACTTTCAACTGGGGAGTGCAGGTGCTTAACACTTCAAGTAGTTTGAAAATTTGGACCCCACTACTTTAAGCCACAGATGACCAGTTTTCTCTCTATTTTTAATGCCTGCTTCTCTTTTGCTATTTCTTTAAAAGTTTAAGATATCATGGAATCATAGAATCACAGAATGCATTGGCTTAAAGGGACTGTAAAGGTCATCTATTTCCAATCCTCCTGCGATGGCAGGGAACCTTCCACTAGACAAGGTTGCCCATCCAACCCAGTCCTGAATGCTTCCAGGGATGAGGATTCCACAGCTTCTTCTAGAAACCTGTTCCTGTGCCTCACCACAGTCACAGTAAAGAATTTCTTCCTAATAGCCAGTCTAAACCTACTCTCAGTTTAAAGACATTCCCCCTTGTCCTGTCACTACAAGGGATTGTAAAACATCCCTCTCCAGCTTTCCTGTAGGTGCCCTTTAGGTACTGGAAGGTGCTTTAAGGTCTCTGTGAAGCCTTCTATTCTCCAGGCTGAACAGTCCCAGCTCTCTCAGCCTGTCTTCATAGAAGAGAAGCTCCCACTCTTTGACCATCTTTGTGGCTTCCTCTGGACTCACTCAAACAGGTTCATGTGCTTCTTATGTTGGGGGCCTCAGAGGTCGATGCATCTCATTAGATCTCCCATGAGAGATTCTCAAATTCTTGGAAGTTGTTTAAAATCTTGTTGTGGACTGATGGGATTAATTTTATTACATCCCCAACACATGGACAGTGGTAAAACAAAGTGTCCATCAGGACTTAGATTTAAGATACAAACTGAAACTGGGGGAAAGATTTATTCTATGAGATAACAGAAATAGGAATGCCTTGGAAAATTATGACTTTGTATAGATAGAATGTTGCAAATTGTTAAAATGCATAAGCGAGTGCAGGGTAGCTAAGATGACAAAACTAGAATATATATTTATAATCATAAAAAATCCATCAAGAATAAGCAATGTTGGAAATGTTGAAAGGAAATTATGTTATAGGAGTATCAGCTGTTGTCTTAGCTGTGCAGATGGGATATGGATTCACAGAGCTTTTCAAAAAATGACTGGTATTTTTGTAATTAACAAGATTTTAGAGGTATAAATTCAGATTTTTTAAATTAAATAAACAGTGTAATGCAACACCACCAACATGCTTTTTCTGCCTTATCAAACTCCTAGAAAGCATTGCCGTCTGAGGAGTCTTTCAAGCATAAAATCCTGCTTGGTTCTCTACCGAATCCTGGGGGGCTGACAGGAGAGGAGGAGACATCGAGACACTGCTTCAGTTCACTTCCACTAAGAAGCAGATCCTTGGAGAGTGCTGGAACCAAAATAAATTTTAACAGCATCTAAAGACTAGGCCCACATTACTTCCAGTACAGAATGTTTTAAAGCTGCTTTTTCCTCCCACTCTCCACTTCCTGTGATAAGTACATCTCAGCTGAACAAAGGATTCCACTCAGTGAGCTGGCCAGAAGGAAGAAAAAAAAGAGGAAGTGTAAATATGTGTTTGGAACCCTGGGGTAATAAAGACTGTGACTTGATGATGTCCTTTAAGAATCAACTGAATACTTGCATACAATAATAATAAAAATAATAGCAGTTGAGCTATTTTGCATAGCAAAACTTGGATTTTATTTGAACAAATTTTTTCAGAAAAAAATCCTGCAAGTTTTATTGCAGAAATTAAGTAAAATATACTGTACTTGAGCGATATTCACATAAAGAAAAATAGAGTAAACAGAAAACTGCATTTTCCAGAGAATAATTCTTCATGGGCTTTAGAACTACTACTACTGGATATTTTAGAAATAGAGAGAGCTAACCCCAAATTTAAATTGCCTAGAGTAGAACCTCAGTGAAGTTTAGGAGCCAAGGTTCAAAGCTATGACATGAAAATTTCAGTTTAAGTGCTCTTTACACCCAGAGGTGCTTAAGTTCCAGTAGCATGGTCGTTCTTGGACAACTTTCATACAACTTTGTTTGTATGTTCATAGAAATGCAAAGGGTTTGACAGGATGTCCGGCTGATATTAAGGCAGTTGTCCAGCTGGTATTATCTCAGCCCTGCACAGCAGCCAGAAACAACTTCTTTACAAACACCCTGAGAAGGTCAATCCAGGAAGCAATCTCAGAATACTTGTAATCTGCACCCAGAATGATGTTCCCAAATCCAGTGATGACTGCTCCTACTCTTGGTGTGAACCCTGTTTGTTTGATTACCAAGTATTTAGAGAATTTATCTATAAAGTGGGAGACTTAAAGTTCAGTTCCACTGTGTGTCTGATCATGTATAAAACTACTTTTTTCCTTCCAAGGTAGAAGAGGGATCTTCAGACACCAGCCATAAGTAACACTGAACAAGGACATCTCTGTTCTTGTTGAAATTCTGTCGCAGTAAAAAATCATTTCCTAGGTCAGGGAGAAAGAGTGAACTTGAGGATGAATCCATAACCTGGAACACTTGTCTGGAAAGGGAAAGCCAGATCTGAGCTGAAAGACTGTTGGCTCTGTTTTGATTTCTAGGGTCTTCCAAGTAAAATAGCCTTGTAGTTAAAACTCTTTGTTCACGTTAGAGTTGCTGGTTCGAATCAACTCTAATAGCAAATTCAAAAAGTCTGACATCTGATTGATTTTTAAAAAAGATGTATCCTTCTGTCCTCAGAAAACCACACTCAGCTTTGGAGCCAAGTACATCTGAGTGAACACAGGCCCAGATATCTGCACTGTAAACCCAGGGGCCACATTTAAGACACAGATTGCTCCCAGCAGCATTTCCTATTGCTGGTCCTCTCAGCTGTGCTGTAGGGTACATTTGGCTCTGTGCTTAGCATATTAGTTATCTTGGATCCTGTTCTGAAAGCTCCCAGTATTGCTCCTTGGCACCTAACCTAGTCCTGGATTTCGCTACAACTTTTCATGTTGGTTTCATTTAACATGTGGTTTATTGTATGTAAGTCTTTAGAACTGTTGAAAGCATTTTCAAGTCAGTGATTACCTTAATCTGATAGAAGGAGTCAATATAGTGAATCAGCTTAATGATAGGTGAGATAAATCATCTACGTACCCGTCATGTAATAAGAGATCGTAGAAACTTTCAAAAGGGGAAGAAGTAAAAAATGATCCATTTAGGCATTTACCAAATCTTACTGATATTTTATATGTCAAAATTTTTCTCGTTATGATCCATGACCTGATCCTTGAATGTGCTACTGTTTGGAGAGGAAAGTCTATTTGTCAGGCTTGTGTCTTAAGATTTGAATTCATGCTTCACAAGGAAATCCACTAGGTTTTGCTGTGGTTTTTGCAATTGCTTCTGCTTTTCTCCCTGCTCCAAGCCTCAAATTGCATGTTTAAATGCATCTTCCCCACTGCAGCTCTCAAATACTCATTCTCTCTGCTATATAAAATGATATTGAAGAAAAATTAATATTTTACTTCAGCAAAATGTAAAGGATGGATTGCTCTTAAGATAGGAAGAAGAAATAAAAATTTGACTGAATTAAGGGAAATCTCAGATGTTAGATTTTAATGGCAGAAGAATTTTCTGTTGATGTACATCAGCTCTCTTCTGCTGATGTTAATTGACTTTGGCCACTCTTAATCTGCTAAATGAGAGTAGTGTCTCAGACAGAAAGAACTGCAGCAGCAGTAACTGTTAGCAAGATATTGAGAAGCTTGACAATATCCAGGGTTGACTGATTGGTCTAGAAATTACAGGAATTTGGACTACAAGTTCTACAGTGTATTCAGTAGATGGAATTTCAGCAAGACTTAACATGTCTTTAGTTTTCATTTTATCAGGAAATGATCTTGATGGGAACAACAGACTTTTTTTTCACCAAGTAGAAAATCCAAACTGCATTTTTTTTTCTTTCTTCATTTTGGTACTCCAAATATTCCTGTGTATTGTCTAATAATGAATATCCTTTTGAGAGACTGTCTCCAAAGAGAAAACCCTCTGAGCTGGTGAGACAAGTACTCTAATTCATTTTGCCTCAACTGACTGCCTTGATCCTCTTATTTGTTTTGGACTGGGTTAACTTCTTTTTTATACTTTATGCTGTTCATCACTATGGGATTTTAATTAAATTGATATATTAACTCTTTGGTAATTACAGCTGAAGAATCTGTTGTAAATGTCATGCTGCTGTACTCTCACCCCAGGTCAGCAGTGAAAATGAAATGTTGTGCTTCAATATATTTACCCAAGGAAATTAAAACATAAGATAATTTATGATTTATCATTATCATTACAAGAATTTATTAAAATTATTTATTACCATGCATCATGCAATGTTTCATAAGTGCATAATGTTTTGTGCCTAAATAGAGAATAAAAGAAAAATTGAATGGGGAGATTTGACTTCAGTATCAGTGGCAGCCTTTCTGTGTGACGACCTACTTAATCTTACCTTGCCTGCTGGAAGTTTGGACAAAGAGGAGAGGTAACATTAAAAGACAGTAGGAAGTTTTATCTTTAGGGCATGCCTTAGATTCTCACTATTCTAAAATGGAATTGTTAACATGTGTTTGCTTCATGGAGTTACTAAAATGAGCAAAGACAAGCTTGTGGATAATTTAAGAGTAGTATCATAGAAAAGACTGTGAGGATGCTTGTTCTGTATTCAGCAGAGGACAAAAGTGAGTGTGCTGTACAAGGGGTACATCAACTAGTAAAGAGAAAATTCAAAACCTGTTAAGCAAGTACTTTCAACCGAATGCTGGAAGGATTCTCTAGAAAATCAGTCAATATATTATTAAAGAAAATGCTGTAGTGCAAAATGTACAAGCAGTTCTAGTCCCAGTACCTCCTATCTGTTGAAAGCTTTACTTTGCAGGCTTAACATTTCAGTGTACAACATGTGCACATATTTGACTTACACATTTCATTTAGAAATCACTTCCAAATATGACTTCTATCTCTATTTCAGAGGTTAAAGAGACATATTACTACTCTGTGTAATGTGGTTGTGTACAGTGTTCTAGTACTGTTGTTTCTGAGCAAGATCCCAGCTGAGACTGAAACCACATTATGCAAGACACTGTTCATACTTATAATTCTGGAGAGTTTAAAATATAAAAAATTTAAAGTGGTGAAGGGTGAAGAAGCTGACTACTCTAACTGCCCTTTTATAGCTAAGGAATGTAGAGGATGTTACATACAGAATTAATAAACCTATTCTGAAAAGCATGTAGGAAGTTACGAACTAACTGAACCCAGCTGCTGAACCAGCTGCTTGACTGTGCCTGCAAATGCCCTGTGGAACAGGAAAGGTCCTCATTTCTGGTGAACAGCTTGTCTGTGTCCTGATTTCACACCTCAGCTGGGGGGCTGTCAGTGCAGCATTGCCCACATGCCCTGCTGTCCCACAGAAGGCCCTCAGCACACCCCAGGAGTGGCCTCTGTCGAAACAATTCAAGGATAAAAGCAGCAAGATGCACCATAAAGCGCACCTGCTACAAAAGAGATATACAGCTAGTAAGATCCTCCCTCCCATCTTGGTCTCTTAAACACTTATTCAGGGTTTAAAGTCTGCAGTTCTAAGATGGTTAGTCCGATGTTTTTATACTGATAAAGTTATTTTGATGTTACATTCATTTAGAATGATCGTTAATGATCTTGCACATGTCAAATAATCAATACAGACAAAAGAGGGAAGCTCTGAAAACAATAACCAGCACTACATCAAAATAATTCACTACATAAATTCCTAAAGGTTGAGACTTGTTTTACAGATCGTTGTATTTTCTTGACACTGCCCTAATGCCAGTATAAATAATTCTTACGTTAGTGTGTTATAGACAGAGCAGTGTGTTCAAGTTACTTAAATTTATTAAGTAGGGAAAATTTTTCAAAATATCAATTTTTGGCCAAAACACTGACATTTTATGAAAGCTGCTTCACTTAATAAATATGTGCATATTCTGAATATACCATTCTGCCTGGAGTGCACAATAACTGGAGAGGGGGCTCTTCATGTAGGAGTCAAAACGATTGAAGGATACATGTGCATTGTTTTCTGTGAAATTAATACCTTAAATTTCCTTTTTATGTCATTTATGATCCTATGTATTCAAGACTTCAGAAGCCCTTGAAATGTGTGAGGAACATGCAGATTAAAACCCACCCCAGCAAATGCTGAACAGTTGAAGGTCTTACTGTGATCCTGGCTTCATTCCACCAATTTAATGGCAGAAGGATTTCTTGCTTTGCCCATGAACTGACCTTTAATTTTGATTCCTTGTGTGTCTTTGGACAAGCCATTTAATTTCACAGTATCCTGATTTCTTCTTCTATAAAATTAAAAGATTCATACTTAGCTAATTTTCACAGGCAAAATGCTGCTTATTTAATATTTATATAAATTTGTGAGAGGCTTAGAAAACACATTCTTAAGGAAGATGTTATTTTAAAAATTTTTTTAATAATCAAGGGAGCAATGCACCTGATACAACATTGCTAGAGAAACGCAAGACACATCAACCTGGTTAAGAGGATTTTAGACTAATAAATCACAGAATACTTTGAACTGAAAGGGACTCACAAGGATCACCAAGTCCAACTGTTAAGTGAATGGGCCATGCAGGGATCAAACCCATGACTTTGACATTATTAGCACCATGTTCCAATCAACTGAGCTAATGCCTTAGCTGTTGTTTCTCACAGTCAAATTGCATCAAAACTGTAAGGAAAAGTTATATTCATTTTCAGCACTGATACATAATGAAAGTCAATGAAACTACTTGATGCTCAGAAAATTTAGACTTAAGTTTTACTGGAGAAATTTAGTCATGAAAATCTTGATCAAATAATAGTCACCATGTGAAAATATGTAGCAGAGTTTTGAAACTGCAGCCCTATGAAATTAATTAAAGCTTCACAGTGCTGTCATTTTGATGTTAAGAGTTTAAGAAAACTGTTTTTGAATTTTGAAGACTGCATTCATATTATCCCCAAACTTAATACATTACTTTAACATCAATCTTTTGTGGATAATAAAATAAAGTGCAATCACAAATGGTGAAATCTTTATGCACTGCTCAGCACCTTTATGAGTCCAAAACTGAACAGCAAAACCAGCTAAGTGTGACAATTTTTTTCCGATTGTTCTGTATGTATCTCAACATGAAATTTAGCAACAGGTACTCGTTAGAGCACACTGGACACTCTATATAGACACTGTAAAGAGAAGTAAAGTCCTGGAAACAAGCCACTTTCTCCAGATTTAACATTAATTGTTTTTTGAAACAGTCAAATTCTTTGTGATTTTCTCCTTATAGGTGCTTGTATCACAACTATGAGAGATTACTTAGAAGAAGGTCTCTGTCCATCGTCCTTGTATCACTCATCTGGAATAAAGCATGTGGGTTTTTTTTAGTTTGGCCTTCTGAAAAGCAGCAAACTTGAGTCTTTTCAGGGTAGCAGAGTTTCAGAGTAGCAGACTCTTCTATCCACATTCCCATGACTGAACAACTTGAATTTTAATGGGTGCCTTTCTTGTGATACTCTCCATCAGCAGTTAGATTTGTTCACTTTTTCTTTCTTGAAGCTTGTTCACTTGCACTGGACAGACATGTCAGAGGTCTGTAGCACATTGTACTTCCAGCAGAAGGGTTCTTCATAGCTGCCTCTTCAGCAGAGTATGAGTGCCATATTTATGGAACAGAATAATACGGATGTTTACTAAAATTATTTTCTTGTTCCAAGTGAATCTGAGTTTTGTTATTGTGAGTGCAGTGCTACTGCATTTTTTCTGGTTTTGAGTGAGTTTTCTTTTTCAATATACATTTTTATTGTTTAAATTGAGCACTAGTGCTTATTTTCTTCACAAGATGATTGCACCTTTATGAGCAGTTTAACGAGCAGACTGCTCTAACAAAGTGTTTGTTGAAGGATAGAAATCAAGAGGTTAAAGTTTTGAGGTATTAAACAATAAAACAGGAAAACAGTGCAAATAATGTTCTTTCCCTTGGTGACATAGAATCCTTTATTAAAAAAACAGAGGTACTATTCATCTGAGAGTTACTCTTTATTTCTGTGGCCCCCAATGGCATTCCAGAGGCAAGGGAAAAGTTTCTTCACAGACTTTACATGCACTTGCAGAAAGCTTCTTGTAAAAGCAATAAAGAATGTAAACTTTGTGAAGCTGAAGAATATAAATAAACCTGATTTAACTCAACTTTCAAAAAGATCTTTTACATTAGTCTCACCATTTGATAACTATCACATCAGTTATGCACAGGCTGATCTCCTGGGAATACTCAGGTGGAGAAGATAGTGCTGGACTCAAAGTAAGCCCTAGAAAACCCATTTTCCCTGTCCAGGAAGAAGGAAAGAACGAAGGGAAGAGAAAACTGACTGAACCCAATTCCTTCATGAAATGGTGGGAAAATGCAGGAATAAGAGATAGATAAGTCTAATGAAAGAATATCAATCTAGAAATTAGTATTCAATGCGTTATAAAGAAATATCAAAGAGAAGATTCTCAGACAGATATAAAACTTAGTAAAATGATGTGGCTTGAAACCTTTCATGGATAAATGGAAGAAAACCAAGAAAGAAATATAGGTTTTAATTGACATGGAAAAGTAGATACAGAACAGTATAATATTTCTGGTCCCTTTTAAGAACTTCCTTGAGCAAAATCTAAATATGATCCCACTCAAAACAGGCACCACGCCACCACAGGAAAATAGGCTCCTAACTTGTTTCATTAATTCTGTCATTGAGTCCACTATTTTTAATTCACTGCAAAATTGAGAGAGGAAACTCAGACAGACCGTATGTTAGAAATTTCTAAAGCTTTTCTCCTGTGTGAACCAGAAGTAGAAGATTCTGGGTGCTCATAGAAATAGAAACAGTTTATTAAAGAAAGCAGAAATTTTCCAGAAGCACCTGTAATTAGCTGTGCTTATGAGATACTTATTTACTTACTCTGCAAACACTAAAGTTTCAACTGTTGTGAATAAATGGTACACAATTGTCAATAGTTTTGATGGACTCATGTCAAATGAACCTCTTATCTTGTGAAAACTTTTCATGTTTCAGATACACTTAATCAATTTTGAGAATTAAGAATTAAATCAATTATGTATCATCACCTATGAAAGAAAAGTTTCACACAGGGAAGATTCATTCACCAGTTGAAAACAGTCAACTCCCTGTAAGGTGTTCCCTTAGGCATGAGGATATGACCAGCACAAAGCAGGGCTCTGGAAAGAAAATATTCTCCTCTTGAAAAGTAAATTGATCATTCCTATCTTGAAGAGCAAGCTCATCAGTGGTTATTTCAGCCAATGTTTTAGCTTGAAATCTGTTTAGGCTGTATGGTTATGCCATAAATATCCCTGTGGCTATCTAAAACACTTGGCACATAATTGGTGCTGCTGCTGAGTCTAGGGAACATCTCTTTCTCATCTCGGTCCTCTGACATAATGAAGTTCTGTGTAGGCTCATCACAGTATGTATTCTGAGCTGTGCCACTCTCATTTCTCCTTCTGCCAAATGGTCTTTTATTTTGGATGACGGTACATTAATCACTACACATTCTGATTTCATTCAGGATTCTGTCACTGGTTTCCTTGCAAGTGTCACCATATATTTGGTGCTTAAAAGACAGAAATAAAGACTGTATAAATACAGTATAAAGCTGACAGAATTCAGTTGAATAATTTATACCACCAATCAGTCAGAGGAACACATTTTCACAATGTGTTACATGGTATCTGGAAAATAATTTTCCACTTTTATGGCCATATGACTATGGAGAATCAGGATAAATTTACTTCCTTTATAAACCTTGATAGTTACAAGGAGTGTGTTTTGTAAATGTACTCATTCTTGTTTGTTTTGAGGAATGAAATGATGGAGGTCTGAATGACTTGAAAACAGCTGTTAGACTTTTCTTTATGGTTAACTGCAGTTGCTGTAAATGGTAAAATAATGGTCAGAAATAGACGCACATGCTCAGCTGAGAAAGGTTGTACTAATGCTTACACCGTTCTGGCTGTTGAACCTCACCTGCAATTTCTGTGGCAACACAGCTGTGAAAGGGCTCAACCTGACACAAAAAAGCAAAGCTGGGGTTCTGCTGGACACAGCCAACCTGCAGGTTGACATCTGTGAATTATGCAAACAGGGAAGCAGAACACAAGCTTGTCCTTAAAAATACGTTGTATTTTCAGTGGAAGAGGGAATGGAGAAACACTCTTGCCTAATAATTATTGAAGTTGGGAGGGTACTTATTCCCATGGTGCTTCTCAGAGAGGAATAGTTTGTTTTGGCTTGTCTCTTCAAGTGGAAACATAACTGCGAATTAAAAAATGGCATGCTGAGTTTTAGGAGCGGCTTTTTTGCTACTTGCCATAGAAAAGCGGTGGGTAGAGGGCAAGTTGTCATTGATTTTTGAAGCCTGAGTGCGCTTTTCATACCCTGATGCTGAAGAGTGAGCGGTGCAATGCTCCTCGTGATAGAAAGTTTATGAATAATGCTAATAAATGGAGTGTTCCCACTGCTGTTTTCCTTCCCCAATATGACATAGCCACCTGCTCCCTACTTTTGGAAGAAGGTGGTAGAAGATAAATTCCACCTTATTTACAAATATGAGAGGCTAATTTATTCACAATAAGAATTCCATGAGCATTAGATTTCCTTTCTTTGTTTAAGTTTCTTTCTACTTCTCTTTGATAATTTATAATTAAGTTATTTATTAAGTTTCATTATTTCAGTAATATTCTTCTGTATGTTATCTTCTAAAATAGTAATAATACTTCAGCACCAGTGTGAATCTAGATCTGGATGGTGCAATGTGGAAGCAAACTACAGATTATTATAAGGGGTTTTTTAATGCTGGTTCCTTGAAGAAGAAAAAAGAAAGGCTATTACCATCATAAAATACAAACCAGTTTTTTGTAGACCTTAACCACTATGTTGTTTAATAAATTTCCAGACCAGATAAAAAAGAGGATGATTTTAGTAACATGCAGAACATTTGAGAAGCTATAAAGAGTGTAAAAAGCAATATAAATATAACACTACTACAGAATTTGAATAACTTTTATGCAGTGCTGCTGTCAAAGATCAGGGCTCACTCCATCCAATATGATTTCATAAGGACAGCCAAAATTAAATCACATGCACAATACACACATGCAAAAGTAGCACTTTTGGGCAGGACTGTTGTCATTCTGGAGCCAATACAAACTCATGGTCTAACTGGCCACACATAATAAAACCAGCTCATTTCTACTCTTGATCTTTTCTCATCAATAAGAACTTATGAAAAAGAGAATGAAAAAGCAAACAAGAGTAGAGTTCATGTCTCCTTATTCCATGGAAAAGTTTGCTTATGTGCATAACTATTTCAGCATAGCTGGATGGTAGTTTTCACTAAGAGACATAATTTATTAACTATGTTACTATAACGTAATTTTGCAACAAACCATGAAGGATCCATTGTCATGCCACAGAAAAAGGGTTTGCTTTATATTCTTTCTTTTGAAGCAAACATGGCATTAGGCTTTCTCTGCTAACAACAGAGGGAGTTACTCTGTAGTTGAATTAAATTTTCTAGAGAAATGTCTGAGTAACTGCCATGAATAGAAATTATATATTATGCACAGAAAAGAGTTTAAATAGGGAACTTTTAGGCAGTACAACACTTCTTACCTTTTTTTTTCTCTGAAAATGAAATTCAACATTGTGCAGAGTGTATGCAAGCCCTAAATATCATGTACATTCTATTTTGAGAGCTAATGGGGACTTATGTATTTCACAGGTTTTGTTTGGACATGGAATTTTACCTCTGTGCTGCAAGGCATCTGCAGAAGTCCATGAATGGATTCAATAAATGTTGCTCAGACTAGGCTCGTAATGATTTTCTAACTTTCACTATTTTACTTTCATTTTGAATACTGCTTAATAGCTTCTGTCAGATATGAGTTATTGCTCTTGGACTTGAAAACATAATATTGAATAATAATTTTTTTTTCTGTAAACAGATTTCATTAAATGGAAGTTTTTGTCAAAGGCTAATAATATCCTATGGGGAGATATCCTCAGAGTCCCATAGAAGTCTTAGTTTTTCTCTCATCTTTCATGTCAAAAGTAACACATTACTTTTGATACTGTATAAGCTTTGCTCCCCATCTTTGTCTGTTTTCAGGAGGGTAAAAAGAAATACAAAAAATGCTCTATTAATAGATGTTATTGCTTAATGCCATTGCTTTGGAAGACAAGTGTCTATGTGTTGCAAACTGTAGCCCACACAGAAATTACAGACACTAGGACAAGTATGATTCCTTTAGCTACCGTTAGTTATGTGATGCAGCTGAAAAGTTAATTTCTTTCCATTGCAGACTTACAGCTGCCAATGCCCACAGACACCAGAAAAATATTATATAAAAATGATAGTATACAGTAAGTGAACTGTCTTTGATATCTTTTATGAGGTACAGATGCTCTTGTGAGGGAAAGCAAAAAGAGGATCATATTTCTTACTCATAAAACAACATTGTGCGTAGTATGAGAGGATTAATGAACCTCAAAGGCTTAGAACCAAGGAGCTGTTTAGAAAAAAGGTATACACAACCACATCCAGCTGTAACAATACAGCAATATATGACTAAAAATCTTGATAAGAAATTTTCCTATGGAAGTATTTGTAATATTTTTTTCCAGATTGGAGTTCCTTCAGTAAGAACCATAGTATTAGCTGATGTTTCAATTAAGGTGAAAACTGCATTTCAGAATAGTCATGTTCTGTGTTGTTCTGAGGGGGTGCATTGCTGTAGTTTCCCTGTCTGTGTATCTGGTAGTCTCAAAGTGTCTGTGGAGAAAATTTTGGGAACAAATGTGATTTTTTGAGGTTAAGGTAAAAAATAAATAATTAAACTTTTCTTTAAGCAACATAATTTGGACTTTCATCAGAAAACCTAATTCTTTGAAAGAAGTTAGAGGCTGTTTATTTCTCTTCTTTAGTGAAGCACAGGCACAGGTAAGGTCAGCTTTCTGCATTGTTGCCAACTAACTTACAGGTAAAATGGGTATTTCTGAGTATTGTCTGGAAGGTCTTCCACTCTCCCATGCCCAGTCCTTCATGACTGCCTGTCTCCCATCAGCTCACCACCAGTATTTGCTTTGGTTGTAAGCCTTACAGTCTCTCCTTGAAGGGTGGCATATATTTCCTCATATATGAATCCTGAAGCAAAGTACAGTTGAGGTGAGCAAAGATACACAAGAGTAAAGCTACCTACCTCTAGAACAATGCCTGAAAACACTCTTTCTCTAGAAAATCTACTGCCAGGCCTTTTAGATCACCCATGATATTCTCTCTCAATTCTTCACACAGCGATGCTGTAGACGAGTAGGATTTAATTGGAAATACAGTACTGTGGTAAATACTGTCACTCACAAGCATAAATATTGCATACAGTTATCAGATGTACTGAGAAGAACCTCAGAAATACGCATTCTAAGACAGTTTTATTGCACGCTAAATATAAAACTTTTCTTCACATATGCCCCCAAATGTTACAGTGCTTGAAGAAAGAGGCAGAATTCCATTCAGCAAGGGAGATGCTTTTGGTTTGCTACCAGTACTGGTATTATAACTTCAGTGTAAATTATTCTGGGCTCTGCTGGAGCTGGCAGCCTGCAAGTCTCTAATGGCAGCAAATGATAGACTTCCTAAAGCGACAGTATCATTTCACTAATGTGCAACTAAAAGTGTTCAAGTGAAATCTAATAGCTTTTACTT
Organism: Gymnorhina tibicen; assembly: GCA_013399875.1. Lineage (NCBI taxonomy): Eukaryota > Metazoa > Chordata > Aves > Passeriformes > Artamidae > Gymnorhina > Gymnorhina tibicen. The sequence goes on along the minus strand of VXAZ01018984.1, from coordinate 9,264,515 downwards.
TGCAGAAACATTGTTAAAATAATTGCTCCCTCTTTTTGCAAAGTAATGTTTCATGCAGCAGATTTTCTGGAAGGAAGGTAACCTAAACCATAGCAGGAGAATATACATTGCCCAGACAATACTATAGTAATTCTTGAGTGGTGTAACCAGTGGGTTTTAAGATACCAAGAAAGTGTGAGCAAAACCAAAATTGCCTGGGGAAAAATGGTCTATTTTCCTCTGTCCAAAAGGCCATGGGACTTAGCCCATATTGCTTATTTTACTAAATTATTTGTGCATTCCTTTTTTTTGTGATTAAGACATCAGCACGACAGCTTTGTTGTACTCTGATGTTGTCTAATTTTATTTCCATTTTCACATTCTCAAATTTATGTGTGTACGTATTTACACACATGAATACTTGGGTAGTGTGGGTATGAATACGTGTGTATACATGCATATGAAGAAAGAAAGAGAGACCACGTGAATAAGATATTAGTGAGGTACAACTAAAATATGACTAAAAGCTAAAGTAACGTTTGGAAAAAGCTGTATATCTGAGCACATTGCCTTTCCTGGCATAAGCTGTGTTTCACAGTATTGTTTACCACATGGGGTTTTTTTAAATTGAGAAGTGAAGAGAAATAGGAAATATATTTGAAACAACACCATAATGCGGGTGTTTGGTGTCATACACCTCGGTGTACACTTCTGACGAAATGGGCAACTGGTGGTTTTGTGTTTTATTTTTTTGAATTTTCCTGACTGAAACCTCCTCTGTTTTTCATTATTAGGAGTAAGATGACAATACATTACCTCTATGAATTAAGCATAATCTCAAGCTGTGTTTTTGATACCTCATTGCCCTCAAGCATGGTAACTGGCACTCTCGATCTCTGGCATTTCTCTTTGTTGCTGCCTCAGGAAAGTGATATAGTCACAGCTCAAGAGTTTTCCTGCTAGACCTGAGTCTATTCCCACTCCCAGTTGAAAAAGGCGGCTGGGGAGTTTAGGGGAAAAAAGGAGCAAGGTGTGGGATGTTGGAGGGCTGTTTTCTGCTCACCCCATTGTGCTTTAGGACAGCAGTGCTTTCAGCAACTGCTGCCAATTCCCTGCAGCTGCAGTGCACCAGGCTCTCTTGTGATCCCTCTGCACTGTGCCGTGGGCAGCAGCTGCCAGCTGGAATATGTAGCACAGTCTGGTTGTACTTCAAAAAGATGTAGACTCTCTGCTGTAGCTGAGGCACTGTATTTCCCCATGAGACAAAAAAGTTACCTTTGCAGGCTGAACCCTCTGTTGGTTTCCATGTTCTTCACATTGTCTCCTTCTAGTGACCACTGTGTGGAGAAAAGCAATGCACGAGTGCATCTCAACCCTCAAAGTGAAGGTCAGGGAGGGGCAATAACCTTAGGCCTCTCTAAAGTGAGGGGATTTCCCACTCCTTTCTGATCATGAGGCTGTGGGTCTTACCATTGCTGTGTGATTACAGCCTTGCATTAAGCTGACAGTGAAGTTCACTGCCTGAACCTTGAAATTTAACACTCTGCAAGTATTTAACCTCCTTGAAATGCTGAAAGAAACATTTGGTTTTAAGGTATATAAGGCCAAATTCTTCCCTCCCATAATTTCATTGGTTATAGGGAAATTATACCACAGAGAAAATTGTCACGGAAAAACCTAAAATAGTACTTTAATCACTAATAACCTCTAGACACATAGTGCTGCATGAAATAAATAAATCCCTTTTCAACCTTCAAAGTGTGTGTCTAATAAGAAAAGTGAGAGCCTATAATGTGGTGCCATTGTATTCAACTGAGCTGCTTCCCTTCTGGAACCAGAATCACATTAACCTGCTTCAGTGCTTGCATAGACTCCTTCCTGCTCAACAGTGTTAGTAGCCCTGCAAAGCTAGTACCCAAAGAAAAGGAAAGTCGCATTCTATCCTAATTAATTTTACTCTGAAATGATTGCTCAAATATATATTAGTATAATATGTTTGTGTCTATTTTTTTTTAACTCTGTAGTTATTACGAAATTTTATAACTAGAATTGCTCCATGATGAAATCTCTGTAATATCTATAATGTCTATAGTGTCTATCTATAATGTCTATAATGTCCATCTATAATGTCTAAATCTCAGCTACTCCTTTTCAATTTCATTAAGGGCACTAGATCAACACAGATGATTCTGATCATATAATTAGAAAGCAGTGGTGCTCATTGTCTGGTCCGTCCAGCAGACCAATTGCTGGGGAGCGCACACCAGAAATAATCCAATTTAAAGTGAGAGTCACTACTCCCCTGTGACACCACGGTAGAGAGGGCTTAAGCCACTTTGAAGACAGCTTGAGTTTAAAGTTACTGCGACGCAATCATTCAGCCCAAGGGTACACGTTTACCCCAGGTAACATTTCAGAGCAGGGTTGATGTTTAGCACTAATTGGCCCCCATGTGGACATGCTGTAAAGTCCATATACTCAAATTAATGTTTCTCTGGACTTGGTAAGACATAAACATGCACTTCATTGAAGCATGTACCTAAAGGGTGAGCTGGGCTTGGGAAACAGATCCAAATTTAAGTGCTGGGCAAACCTAGGTACTGAAAAAGAGGAACACTTACGTGTTGTGTACTGGCCACACAGAAAAGAAATTTTCCCAATATTTTTAATTCTACAAACTGGCATTTTGATCTTTTTTTTTTTTTTGAGATCATGTGCCTACTTGTCAACCAGAAATAATTTCATGATAGACCTTAAGCAGCAGAGTTCATCTCTCTTTCAAGTCTGTATGAGCAGAAAAAGTGGAGTCCAGAGTTCATCCTTTGTTATTTTCTTTGGGATTTTGTTGTTGTTTTCAAAATGTGGGGGGCAGAATTCTTTTACATCATTTTATGTCATATCATTTAGTGAAGAGGACCTAGAGGCTGAAACATTGGGTCTGCAACGCACTGAGTTTGGGTCCCCTACAGCAATGTCAACAATGAATTATTTCCTTAAAAAAAGATTTATTTTTATGTTTATCTTTGTATTAATTTCTTACATTCTTTTCTGTGACTTTTTTGCATGGGCTGTCATGGGTGTATTTTTTTGAGAAGATAGAAAATGAGAAGTGTGAATCTTTAGAAATAAAACCTTGTTACTAGATCGTTCTCCACATAACCAACAAAATTGGGACTTCTGTTTTCACTTCACAGCTGTAATCATGTCTGAATTTATCTTTTTCATTAAGTTTCAGTCTGGTTTGATTTGTTTCTTTTTCTCATTTTTCTGCATGTGTGCATACACATATACACTCATACTTTGACTTGCACTCATATGCTTACATACACACAACCACACTCTACTACAGGTAAGATATAATTTAATTTCCCAGCGCACACAGCGTGGCCTAAATCATGTATATACAGTGAATCCCCAGCATGTTAAACTGCTGGGAAAATGTGCCTGAGCTCTACAGGCAGGGTGATGTTGACACTACCTTCTCCTGCAGTGAATTCACCTGGGGGTTTTTTCCCCAGAATGTAAAACCCACATAAACCTGAAGCAATATTACCTATTTAGAATATATTACCTTTAAACAGTGCACTGCAGTATGTTCAAATTATTTTGTGTAACAGGACTCTGGATAAAGAGAAGAAAAGCAATGGCTTTTTGTTGCATGATTTTCCTTATTCTCCCAATGGTTCCCCTTTACATTTGAAAAGCAGCAGCAGGTGTTTGTTTTATTTAACACCTCACTGGAAGGGTCCACAGCACGAATCGAGCAAACTGTGTTTCCGCAGAACCAAAGGCCTTTTGCATGTGTATGTGTGTATGATGTTGGAGGAGACAGCTACAGCTTGTTAGTGATGATATCCCATTTACAAATGGCTCACCAGGGCAGCGTACAGGATTTCAGCTCTAGTTTGAGATGCTGGCACAAGGCACTCTCACACTATGTTGTGCTGCCCTGTTGGACAGTGCTGCTGTCATGGCTGTCCTTCCCTCATTCCTGGAGGTGCTGGGGATCTCCAGGGAGAACCATCTTTGTGAGAATGAGGACTATGACACTGCAGGATGCAACCTGAACGTTAATGGGTCAGTGAGTGACAGCTGAGCTTTCTCTCTGAGGTACTGAGCTGGCTATCACTGCCAGGAGCACAAGGTCTAGACAGTGAAGTGTGCCAATTTAATTTTGTCACATGTGGCTGGGTTGTACAGACATGGCTGTTTCTAAAACTCTTTGACAATACTAAAACTGATTCAGACCACAATGCAACATTTAAGGATGCTAATTAGAAAATAATTGTGCTGGGTTGTACAGATTTTACCATTGTAATATATCTTAAAGTCCCCTATAGAATAGGAAAGAAGGTATTTTAATGCACTTTGCATGCAAAATGAGGCACTAGATTTTGCGATTTGTAACAAAGCGGAGTACAACTGCCATCATCCAGTAAATCAGGAAGCAAAAATAGTTCTTAAGGAGTTAGTATTCAGCTTTATTTGCTAATTAAAATGGGGTTTGGAACTGCTGTTCAAAATGATTGCTCTAATTAATTCGTTGCTCTTTTGCAGTTCTACCTTCTATGCCATCTGAATACAAGGCAATCCCTTGTGCTTCTCAAAAGCACAACAGCCAACAGGGCATCCTACTCTTTCTCAGAACAGCAGGCTTTATTGCTTGTCAGTGTTTAATAAAATGTCTATTCTATACCAGGGCTAAAAAGTCATCCATAAACACACTATCACAAATTTATTTCCAATAAAATGCAAGTATAAACCCACATTTTTAATTAACATCAAATATTTGTCTAACTTAGGCAGAATTAAAAGAAAAACAGACGATCACTTTTATAAGGCCAGTGACAGATTTTAGTTTTAATTACTTTTAAAGCTTAGTAAAAGATAGTGAGTATTGTAATTGCTATTCCTGTCACTGTGATATAATCTTTCATTTTGTGGTTAGTGGATGATATTTAAGGTAGTTCCTACAGCTGCCTTTAAAACATTGCCTGCAATATTGGCATGACTGCAGATTACCAGACATCACGTATGAAAAGGGGACTAAGGGAGTGAAGTATGGGAGAAGATGCACTCATTTTACATTCCTCAGAGTGCCCAAAAGTTTGAAAATTATTTGGATCAGTCAGGACATGGATTTAGGGAGGTATCATTGAAGTATTGATTGTGAATATATTATCTGATAGAGGTAGCCTTGTATTTTCTTAAACATATCTTGTCATCCATGCATATATTTATATTATTCACAGGTTTCAGTGAAGAATTTAATACCACGAAGTCTGCTTGCAAACTGTTGAAGTCAGTGGCTTGTTCAAAACGGGAAGATGTGTGTTCTGTTGTTTGCTCTATGTATCAGAATATTTGAATGAAAGGAAAAAGTAAAGAATGGATCTGGAATTGAAGTTCACTGAAGAAAGTGATCACTAGAAAAATCATTGGAAAAATCAGTGGAAAAAGAGATTCTAGATGATTTCAAAACCTTTTTGATCAAATCTGCAGTACTTGCTAGTAGTAGCATGATCCCACAAGTATCACTGGAGTGACCTCAGCTATATTTGGAGAAGAGGTGTGAATCTCTCACATCTTGTACTATTTGACTAGTTACACTTGCCATAGCTGACAGGAAAATTTTAAACTCTTCAGATTTCCATTGCCAGCATATTTGGAACTAAGCTCTGTTTTCTTCAGGAGTGTCTAAATGACCATGATTTCAGCCTGTTGTATTTTAAACAATATTATTAAAGATGAATGGTCCTAAATTTAGTTTTGTGAGGCTTTTTATGCCTTCAAGCTTGAGCTATGTCAGGGTAGTGGCTTTTAGATTATGCTTTGTGCAGTATCTGGATCCAGGGTGTTACGAGCACTGTGTTAAATATTGGATAACTGTAGCAAAAATCCATTTTTCAGGAAAACATCTCTGTCAACCCAAACTTCCAAGCTATTTCAAGTTTGTCTCTCCATATCTATTTGGTTGGTCATTAAAAAAATGTAAATATGGAAATGACCTCACAGTACCTAGGTAGTCTCTGGTTAAGAAATTTCCATCAGAACAGTATTTGTTAGTAAATAATAAATCATGGTAAGGAACCAGTACTTACCTTTCTTTTTTTGCCCACCTGTCTTTTCAACAGCAGCTCAATATCAAACAAATGCTTTTAAAGTTTTCTTCCTTAAAAATGAGCAAGCAGACTAAATGGCCCCTACAGGTCCCATAACACAAATCTTCTCTGGGAACAGAGGCAGTGCTTGGCCTGTCACTGTGCAGGGTGTCTCTCGCAGAGGCCCTCCTCTCTGCTGGGCACATGCTGATTCTTCCTGGCACAAGGTCCCTCCTACTCTTGGGAACTACACTCCATCCATTCTTGTGTGTCACCCACCCTCATCTTGCTCACCTCTACAAGATTCTCTTTTCAACCCACCACTAAACTCTGTCTTTCCTCTACATTTTTTTCCTTCTAATGATTTATTAAATTAATGACCCACATTTTCATAGCTGAGTGTTTGCAGTTTGCAGATGTTGCAATACTTAGCTTTCGTTTTCGTGCCTTACAACATTGTGATTTACTGCTGTAATAGTTATTTTCCCCACATCTGAAATATAAGCTTGCATACTCAAATCTTCATGATCCTATACATTTACATTTGCAATTCCTTTGCATTTCACTCCCACTACCCAGCAGTTTTATAGCTAGGCATTTGCAAAATACTACTTTGGCAACAACAAAATCTTTTTCAGTTAAATCTATATTTTAAAATAGAACAAATTCTCTTGGTAGCAGTAAGAGGGAAAAAAAAACTCCATGTGTGATTTGCTTCCTAATTTCACTGCATTATTGTCATTCCTAAGTACCTGTCATCTGTCCTTGCCTGTCAAAATCTGCTGATTTTCTCTGTTGTCCTTCCTTATTTTAATGGAGGTGCTTATTTTAATGGGGCTTTTTGGAGGTGCTTCCTGAACACAGAAAGGAACAAATTCAAGTGTTTTTCTCCTGCATAAGCAGCATCTGCTGATACTTCTACCTGGTAAAACAAACATGTCTGTGGAAAAAGGCAAGAGTGTCTAAGAGGTAAAACACGAAGTCTTACCAGTCTGAGTACTGACGAGATATCTGCTGGCAAATGTGTGAGATGGAGAGGGGTGCAGTGGGAGAGCCTGGTGGTATGGAGAGATAGCTGAAACAAGCAGATGGCTTAAAGGAAGCTGAGAAAGGCTGTTAGCACATAAAGCAGCAGACACTTGATGATGAATTGCCATTTTGAGTTGCTAGATTTTTCTTCCTTATTTAGCTAACTATGTTGCAATAATGACTTATATAATAGCTTCTCTAGGAAGACTTTTACATCTCCTTTAGATTAGAGGTGTCTTTTTTATAGAATGAAAGCACAGACTTAAAAAATCAGTAAGGTTTAATACAAGGAAAGGAAAGAACTGGGATGAGAGAGAGGTAATTATGCAACTTGCTTCCTTTTCCTCTAATCAAATAAAAGTCATTCATTGCCCTATCAATGGGAAATAAGACCTATGAGTCCCCTGAAGGGAGTCCTAATGGCCAGGCTGCTCAGATTATATTTTCTGCACCTATGCTTGAGATAACTTATCCCAGTCCAGCTTTCATACCCGGGATGTAGGCTCTATATGACCCTTGAGCTCTCCAGATCTTTCTGCTTATGATGTCTCATTACAGTAGTAGACCTGTCCATTACTTCTCATACGATTTTGGGTAGACCCCTTAATTTACTCTTAACTTTAGTTTCCCTGCCTGTGAATTCTAGCTTACAGGTCTTAATTGATCTCAGAGCAGCATATCTGGGAGGTGGGAGCTTGTTACAACACATCAAGTATACTGTAATTATCAAGAACACTCAAGGACGAGACATCTTCTCAAAGCAGGACACAAAGATTGCATTTTGCCATGCAGGTAGAGTGTCAGGCAGACCTCTCCAGCAGGTCAGTCCTGCATGATCAGCACGTGGCAGGAGAGGTGTTCTTTTCAAGTAGCTCTCCCCATCAGACAGTATGGGCAGTATATGGCAGGTGTATGTGTGGCAGTCACTGCTTATTTGGACAAGGGTGCATCAAGGCATATTTCAGAAAGCTATGAAACGTGCATTCATGTGACTAGGCCTGTGCTGAGTCTTCAGGCAAGTTTTGTAAGTTGTTTGGTGTCTCCAAAGAAGAGCAAAGAAACTGATGAAGGATCTGGAGCACAAGTCTTATGAGGAGCAGCTGAGGGAGCTGGGGGTGTCTAACCTGGAGAAAAGGAGGCTCAGGGGAAACCTTATTGTTGTCTACAATTATGTGTAGGAGCAAGGTGGTACTCAGTCTGTCCTCACAGGTAACAAGCAATGGAACAACAGGAAACAGCCTTGAGTTGCACCAGGGGAGGTGTAGATTGGATATTAGAAAGAATTTCCTCACTGAAAGGGTAATTAAGCATTGCAACAGACTGCCCAGAGAAGTGGTGGAATCATCATCCCTGGAAGTGTTCAAAAATCATGTGGATGTAGTACTTAGAGACAGGGTTTAGTGATGAAGTCGGCAGTGCTCAGTTAGTGCTTGGATTCAATGATTTTAGGGCTCTTTTCTGACTGTAATGACTCTATGATTCAATTAAATGCATCCTGGATTGGATGGGACATGTGTCCTTCACCATTGTTACCTAACAATGGGGTGGTTCTGGTTTCTAACAGAACAGTAACATACTGGTATGTGTCAAGGCAAAACCACATGCAGCTCTTGGGAACCTGGCAGTGTATTCTTTGGTTTCCTTTTTGCTAAGTACATTGGTTTAATGTTATTCCATAACATCTATTCATTACTGCTAATGAACACAGAAATGATAATGAAGATGTAACTCCAATTTCCTACTATACCTGTAAAATATTAGTAATTTAAATGAGGCCATACAAACTATAAAATTACAGCATCACACACTCTCATTGCAATATGATTGGATTGCCTCTCTAAATGGTTCATCATCAATCCCAATAAAGGTAAAGTGTGGGTCTAACTGTTGTCTTGAATCCAGTAGTTTAATTTTATTGCCTCAGTAGCAGCTGTTTAAGTGCCCCTTCCTCTGCCACTCAATGCTGTGATATGCCTTTTCCATAAAGGAAGTTCATCAAACCTGCCAGGATTCTGCTCCAGCCCACCTCAAGGGATACTCTCAGGTTTAGAACTCCACAAATGATTCAGAGGGACATAAATGAATAACGGAGGTATGAATGCCCCTATTTTCCCTTAACTTTATTAAAATTCAACAGGAAAAAAAAATTGGAATCATAGAATAACCTGTGTTGGAAGTGACCCACAAAGATTATTAAGTCCAGCTACTGGGAATATTCACGAAAAGTTCTCAAGTTATCCAGCCATCCACAGGACACTACATTCATGAAGGAAAGACATGCCAGGGTCAGAAAAATCCAGAAATACAAGAACACTTTGGAAGTCTCCTAAAAATATCTAAGTACTAGTGAACCCTAGATGAAGAATTTTCTGTTCTAGATGGTTGTTAACTGCCAGGAAATTCCTGGACTGGACATCATTACTGATAAATCAGGAAAATATTTAAGAAAAAAGTTAGTGAGGCATTTACTGTAGATGAAGTTCAAACTGAAAGACAAAAGTGGAAATGTAAATATGTGTTATCAGGACTCAGAGCTTTATTCAGCTAATATTTTTAACAGGTGAATTTTAACAGTAGGCAGGAACTGATTCTATCTGATACTCTGAGAATATAAGTGTCATAACTTCTTATTATTGTAATTCTTGTTCCAATTTCAGTACATTATTTGAGGTAAGAAACAGTGCCAATGTCTTAAATGGGGAAAAAACCCACATAGGCAAATTAAAGCTGATCAAAACGAACGTAAAAAGTGCAAATTACTTTGCAGTGTTCTAATACAGGTTTTGAAAGTGCTTATATAATCCATACTCAAGCAAAATTCCTTTTTTCTCACTTTAAATATATATTCTTTTAGTGGAAAATTTACATTTACTTTGATTTAAAATCCATTTCACTATGGTGGCTGGGGATTTCTAAGCATGCATACTATGGAAATATTTTTTTGTAATTTCTGGGCCTGAGTTGATGCAGAATGAAAAATAGCTTCCTTTCTCTTTCATATCAGTTGCAATCAAAAAAATACTGCTCACTATGGACACATGATGGGCACTCTGGAAAGAAGGGAAGTGCAAGGAAGTTATCCTATATTTCATTGTATGCCTAGGCCTTTTTTGGCCACCTGCCTTGGAATGCAATTCTGACCCTATAGAGCAGAATTTCAAGTTTTAAATGCCCGACTGTCCTACATAAGAGGAATTTTAGAGGCATTTTGGTGCATGTCAGGAATATTTTAAACAAGGAAAGCCTCATTTGAATGGAAATGGATGGCAGTCATATATCCCACTTAACAGAGCAGCTTTAGCTGTACACCTTTTGATTGTGTGCAATAATGAAAGATCTTTACAGTTTTATTCTTGTGTATTATTTCCCAGCTAACCTAATTTATGAGAACATTGATAATTTATTGTTCAAGTGCATATAAATGCCAGTAATACACTGCCAGAGTGTTTCCCAGAAAATGTATTTTTGTTTTGTTTTCTAAAATTAAAATTATTAATATTCCATGAGACTAAAATATAACATTATCATTTTGTTTTCAGGAGATTTCCACAAACATTTTATGCCACAAGGAGAGTAAATATAAATATTCTCACTACTGCTACTGTACATATTTTATTATAATCTTCTATTGGTTTTCATTTTTCAGTCTGGAGTTTCGCGACCTGGATGACAGTGGTTATGCTGATGAAGTTGTTCAGCTAATTCATATATAATGAAGTAATAGCTGGGTTTATCTCTGCACTTCCATACTAATGCCCTCTAACAAGGGCTGTTTATAAATAAGCATTCATGCTGAAAAAATAGTTCTGTGAACACAAGTCATTTCAGGCAGAAAATAAACTAATGCATCAAGATTGATGAAAAACAAACCCAGCAAAGATTTTGGTGTGAATTTAAACTTTCATCCTGACAGGTTTTATCATTGTCCTTTAGACAAGTGAAAAACAGCACCTCTGGAAAATCCACAAAAACAACTCTTGAAAGAAAATCCTATTAAACACTTCTCTCTGTGGCTTCATTCAGGGGCCAATGAATTTATAACTGTACTTCAGACAAAGTCTCATAAATTGAATTTTAAGTCCTCTGGTGGCTACCACAGCATTCCACATATCCATCTTGTTTAGTAGGCTTTAAGTGTGTGCTTTAAGACAATGATTAGGAAATATCAATATTGCTGGCATGAAAATAATTGACACTTAAAATAATTTGCTAAATAAGCATGCTGCTGAACTCAGACATTTACCAGATGATAATATAAATATTTGAGATTTTTCTAGGCAAATGCCAAAGCACAGTACTTTCTCCCTGTAATTAAGTAATTATTTTACTTTATTTACTTGTAATTTTAATAAGGGAGGAGGTGTTTGTTAGTTTTTCATAATCATGACGTGATTTTGTGAAGTGTATCCAATATTAATAAGTTCTCCAAATAATTTTGAAAATTTAGCAAAATTTATCAAAAATATCAGAAGATACTTCACTATAAATATCAGTATTATTAAGTTCATGGCTTCTTATTTTCTGGTCCTATTGGAGTCTTGGTGATATATTACATTTCTCTCTTTTCCCTATTTAATTGACTTGCAAAAAATGGGTGTTCTAAGTCTAAGCATTTGGATACTTTCCAGAAATTTAACATTCTAGAAAAGAAAACTGTATAGAGCAAGAGGTGAGGTTTGGGGTTGTTCTATCAAATCTATGGCATATTAATTCATTTATTAAGAAAATATTTTCCCAGATTCCTAGTATACTCTACTAAGTGGAACTAAAACAATTTCAGGCTTGATTGTCTGTGGGGTTTCATTTTGTCCACTTGAATCTTGTCTGATTTTTATCATACAGTTTACAAAACCTCTAATCTAATTTCTGTTATTGTGCAACACAGGTACAAGCACTTCTCTATTTCTACAAACCTACTAATTATTAATTATCTCGTTATCATCTCGTTTCAAAAATGGATTTCAGATTAAACTATTTTATGAGAAGTTGCATGGGTAAATCTATATCATAGTTATAAATCCGTGGTTAAAAAGGGGAATTTCAAACCTGCTGTTGCTATGATTCTTTCTTAACATCTACTAAATATGTTATTTTTCCAAGTTATGCTTTCTTCCCAGGATTATTTTATTCTTCGTTTATTTGGGAGGCCTTACTCATAGACATATCCTAGATCACAGCAAAAATAAATCTTGAAGGGACTGTATGAAAATCATTGAAAACGTACCCATATCTGTTTTCCACATTTTGGTCCACTTGATAAAGGAAGTACATAAAAGTTTTCGAAAGGGATGAGGTGCCTACATGTAGTGATCAGAACAGCTGAAACCAAAGAACTAAAGAAATTCCCTGGGTCAGCAGAGCATTTTATTAGAAAAACACCATAAATTCTAGCAGTTGTCCTTAATGAGTTTCTAAATAAGCTTTGATATGCTCTTCTACGAAATGTAGGTTGATTTGATAGTCAGCATCACGGCATCACTGGATTAGCAATTATCCATTTCCCTAAATTAGAAGCAGTTAGGAAATGAATTATTAACAGAGGGTGTTGAGCAGGAGAAATATTTTTGTGAACTTTATTTTATTTTTAATTATTTCACAACTAGTAGAAAATTGTCCCATCATGTAACTGTGTCCCACAAGTTGTGATTCTTCTTTCTGAATAAAATTTGTAAGTGTGCCTGTGAGTCCTATCCTGGTTTTGTATGAGAAGCAGATGTAAACAAGGTTTGAGATAGTTTTAAATACTTCTTTCATGAGACTAAAATATAACTCATCGAATGTATCTAAAAGAAACTATTTCATCTTTCTAACAGATTTATTTCTTGTACCATTCTTGTTACATTACAAACAATAGTGAAACCATCTCCATCACCAAACTATTTTTGGTTTTTTTTCTGAAGGCAGAATTCAGTGTGCCCATGAGATTTTTCAGTTTTATTTGAATGGAAGTACTTATCATAAAGGTTATGCTGAAAGTTTTCACCTTAAATGCCATTTCACTTTCTTTTCACCTCCTTTGAGTACTCTTTCACACCCATAATTTTGTGCTTTCCCACTGGGCCATCTCTGGCATCCATTATTTATGCATTTTTTCAGAGCCCTTGAAACCAGGACAGCACGGCTGCTGTCTTCTATCTTATTTTTAGGTTTGTTGCCACTACCATTTCATTGTAATATGTTTTATCAGAAGAAAGACAAGGAGGATCTTATTAATTAAAATGGAATTTTGGATAACCTTAAGTCAATGACAAAGGGACAAGAGACATAACATGGAGTCTAAAGTCTGGTATGCTTTACTGGGCTTAGCATGTTGGGCTCAAACTTGGTGATATCATGTGCAAGCTTACTAAGCTACTGTCTCTGTTGTAAGTTCAGAATGTCCTATTTTTATGTTATCTTATTTTATTGTGTCCTATAATCAAAAATAAGATTTTGTAGCCACAGGCTCTCCTTAGAAAAGTTATACTTCTTTTCTGAGTATTGTACCTTTAAATATAACAGATCCCTCACCTCTTCTGTTGACACAGCAGTTGTTCAGTCTCTTAATTCCTTTAATAAGCCCTTTCAAAAATATTAATATGTATAACAATACCTTTGCTCAGTGCACAAGGGAGCTACTGAAACCTGTTCAGTGAGCTGCTGCAGTGAGTAACAGTTCGTAGGAAAGGACCTGGGTACTTTATGACTAAGATGAAACGTTTGGCTCAGAGAGAATTTCAAAACCATGACGAGCAAGTTAATTACTGATAGGATGCAGAGGGCCACCAGGTCATAGTCTTGATTCAGTGCTGCTTCATGTCTATCTTAGTTTCCTCTCCTGTGGTGGAATTGCTCTCCTTTTGATTGAGGACACCAAAACAACCTTGGGCAAAGGTTTTGGTCAGGAGTTGATTCACTGATTGCACAGCCCCTAAATGGCCAGTGATGCCTTTCTGGTGGCAGTAGACCCCTTCATAAACTCCCAGCTCTGGATATCTATGATCCCTGTGCCAGGGACTGCAGTGAGAGGGGGAAAGCTGGAGGGTGTGAATATTTGTATTCTTTATGTGTGTTTTCAATTGGTTTTGAATTTCAAAGCAAAAATTGAAAAAAATAATATTAACGTCTTATTTTAAGATAAAAATCTTAGCTTTTGCTATTATAATATTTAGTCTATAGAAAGAAGAGCAATGCTAGGCTGTGAAAATCTTGATTATTGTTTTTGTGCTTCCTATTTCTTCAGAATTTCCTTACTTGGGAGGAGTTAGGAAGTTACAGTGCCTCTCAGCTGAGGTCTCTAAGCAGTCTCAGCTCAGTCCAGATATCCTAGTTTTCACCAAACCCCAAGAAATAACCAGGCAACTTCTTGGTGAAGCCAAAACCGGGATAACCTATACTCCCTTGCTGGGCATTTCTAATGGAGTGGAGACCACTAGAGTTTCCTTGGAGTGTGTCAAATCTAAAACACCCTGGTAATGATGGCTTTCCAGGGCAATTGTGAGGTTAGTGGAAGCCCTTAGAAATGAGTTTTGGGAATCTGTCTATTCTGTGTGAGGTTTCTAGGGGTTTTCAGCTTCTTATCATCTCTTAAAATGAGAAAAAAAGTAAAAGGAATTTTTTTCTAGTGTTTCAGAGATTGTATTTTACCCTCATTGTCAGATTGATTATGGATGAATGGGTGTAGCAATACTTACAGCTCATTGGCTTTATTTTGGGTGAATATCTGAATATAAGGTTCTAAGAGTTAAAGAGTGGCTTGTGCCAACCATAGCCAATAGCACCATTTTACATGTGCAGTATTAAATTTCAGCAAAAAGAAGTGGTAGCATGGACAGCACAACTGCATGCATTCCTGACACAGGAATTGCTGGCATTCAGCTGCCTCATAACTTCCTGGAGACTTAAGTTGTTCTTGCAAACTTTGAGGAACTGACAGGGTAAGGGAATATTTTTTATCTTCCTTTCCTTCTTTTGATTTCTTTTGAGTGGATTTGTTTGCTGTTTCCTGGTCCTTCCTTGACACTTACATTCTACAACAGTAATATTTTTATTCTTTAGTTACATTATAAAAGTTAGAAAAGAATTGGGGATTTTATTTCATATTTGGAATTTGAACTCATGTATATTTGTTTCCAACTTTAGACATGCAACATTCAAGAAATCAGTGCAATTATTGGTTTTAAAAGAAGACTTTTTTAAAAAACTCCATGAATAATAGAATATTGGAGTGATCATATCCATCACATTTCATTATCTTGCAACAACTTTTCATAGTTGACAATAGACATAGCTGACAATGGAAGAGCTTTCATTACAGTGATACTAGGATACAGTGTTAGTATTCCAAGAAATTACGTATTAGAAAAATCTACATTTGCAGAGTGTATTACAAAAAATCCATAACACCCATGAAAATGAGGAAATTCAAAGTTAAGACCAAATATGAGGATTTCTAAAATAAGCATAACTTCAGGGAAACCACTGCATTTTTGTGGTACTTCCAGCTGTTCCAAGCCTTTCTTATTATATACTCTATTTCTAATCTTGACTGTTTATCTGTGCCCATTCCCCTTTTTCAGAAATAAGTCTATCAAAAATTATTACTCCTGAAAACAATTTTTGCATCAATCAACAAACAAATGAGGCCAAATTCACTTTTCCACTCTTCTCATCTAAAGTTTTCCAGGGAAAGTCTTGGAAAAGTATTCCTTTATAAGGCAGGATGCCCTTTCACTTGAAGATTCCTGTGCAGATGTCTAAACTAAGCCTTTTAATACAACGAAAGTAAAACAAAATAAACAATGCCTTAAAAGTGACCAACCTAAAAAGTCTTCTAAGACTTCTAAGTTAGAAATAAACTTTAAATATGGTTATTTATTTCTGTTCAGTAACTGGCACATCTATAACTGCATAAAACACTGGTATTTTCAGTTACATGGTGAACCTGACTCTCATTCCATTCTACATTTGAAGCTCACTTTGGAGTGAGTTGTATATACAAAACACAGAGCACATACGGACCTGAGTCAAAAAAAAAAAAAAATTTCTGGCGTTTAATAATAATAGCCAGAAACCTGCTTCACTACCTTTGCTATTTTATCTTCCCTACCTGATCAACTCGTTAATCACTTGTCAGTTACTAATTTCACCTTTTATTTCACTAGTAATACTTGTTATTTTCTGGAAGATTATACTGCAGATATATTTTGCAAAAGTATTGCTTTTAGAGAAATGTTCTACAACAATTAACCTGAATTTGTGACACTGACTTTAGAAGAAAACTGACGTGAATGAAAGGAAATACTTTCTTATCATAACTGTCACTATTATCCTGTTACAGTACCTCAGCCTTATGAATTTAAATCAGTGAGAAAACAAAACAAAGTAAAATGTAGCTTGGTCTCCCTTCCAACTTTAATTTTGCCTTATGAATTGACTGTGTGCCAGCTAAACCACCTTGAATTTATTTAAATGCTTTTCAGGTTTTCTCATCCATAGATTTTTTTTTTTTTTTAATACCAGGAGTTGCAGGAAGAGTCACATCTCTAAAGTTTGACCTCCATTAGCTGCAATAATATATACCACACACTCATCAAAACTGTCTGGATTACAAAAATTACCTCTTTAACTTGTACAAAGAAGGTTATTCCTATATTTTAGCGGTAGTTTTGTGTTTGCTTGACTATTTCTCAACATCTAAGGGAAGTTCGCTGTTGTAGTAATTAGAGAAAGGGAGAAATATCCTGCTTCTTTGTCAATGTATTCCATTTTTATATATATATAAAACACTATGCAAAACTTGCAGTTATTTTTCATACAGTCCAAAAGCAAATACGTTTTAAGGGGCAAAAGAACAGCAGAGCTTTAGGCAGTGAGCAAAGTAAACATCAGGTGAAAGACAAAGGCCTGGAAGAATTGATTATGCCACTTGGCTGCTCTCCTGAGGAAGATAAAAGAGGCTAGGACATGCTCTGCTACTTCCTGCATGTAGAAGTCAGGCTTGGAAACAATACTCTGACATCTCTGCCATGCAGATAACTTCAGCAGGCAAGGCTGCTGATTTAACTATTCACATTTTGTATTTTTTGTGCCCACTGATTGACAGCTACAGAATGTATTCTACCAGCTTGATCTTTATGTACTGGCTTTAATGAAAAATAAAGAATTAGGATAGAAAAGGGACGAAATTGAAAAGATAAAGTGATTAAATAAAAGATTAGGATTCCTGGAGGCTCTGTATTCTGCCAAGATAATGCAAGAAGAACTTGAGCCAAAGTGTTGAGTGCACACAGCCAAGGACACTGGAGACTGTACAAACTTCTGCTGTTCAAAGCCTGCCGGGAAATGCAATTCCAAAGAACAGCACTTTACTGATCCTCAACCTTTGAGCAGCTGAGTTACAAACATGGTGTAACCTATTGTGCTGTACTGCCTCCAAGCCAGAATATCAGAGGACAGCATGCTATTTATATCCCATTCCCTATAAATATAATGTCAATTAATACTCACATCTCTGGCTTTTGGGCTGGATCAAACTGCAGGTACCATGCCTTGTTTTGCTGATACAAAAATCTGAATCATAGTCATTGTCTGGGGAATGAAGAACCTGAAGTTCTCAGTGAGATGTGAGTTCACCCTTCAATATGTACAAAAGAAGAAGCTGTGTTCTACCAGGAGTTAGTGGTCCATTATGATCCCAGAAAGTTACTCAGTCCCTGGAAGTTATCATTTAAAATCCTAGTTATTAGAGCTAAGACTGTAAGAAGAGAATAGCATAGGTAATTTTGATACTCTTTTATATGTTGGGGACCCCAGTTGATATTGCATCAAAATAACCCATGATCCATGCACCAGGAAAATCCTGTCTATGGAAGAGGTTCTCTTATTTCAGTCATTCGAGCTAGAATTTTCTTACAAGAAAACAACTCTATCCATCATTTCTATTGCCAAACAGGAAGGAGGTTCACATGAGAGCTTATTGCTGCACTTCTAGATAAAGTCAAGGCCACACCTGTGGTGTGATCAATGATACCAAGTAGGAGCCGCCTGTGGGCTCCTTTATTACAAGGAGCTGGCTGAGTTTCTCCTTCAGCCGAGGGGTCTGTGCAGCACAACACAGCCTGCAGGCCATGCCGGGTATGCACACAGCACAGTCCTGCTGCTGCCCAGGTAACTGCACCTGGCTGTGAGATGTGCACTGGCTGTGAGATGAACACTGACTCTGAGATCTGCAGTGATTGCTGGGTCAGAACCACTGCGGGAGATGCTTTGGGTTTCTTCTGCTATGGACTTTGACTATAGTTCAGAACTCCATAGTTCAGAAAGTTGAGATTCCTGAGAAGAATATGAAGCACCAAGTTGCACTGAGCAACAGAATATTAATGGGCTGTATATTCTGGAGAGACAAAATAAAATAAAAGGGCAAAGACATTTTAGATAAGATGTCTGCCTCAGATTGTGTCCCTGTAGCTTCTCCCTGCCTTGACTGGGAGTCAGGCTGTCCAATGGCAGCATTAGGATCTGTGTAGGAAGAATCTGGCTGTGACGACTTCAAAAATAAAAGCCAGTAGCAAAGTGGAAGAGCTTTGAGATAAACCACCAGGCCTTGATATCCCTGTTCTTAGGGAATGGTGATGTATCTGTTGCTCTTATCCTAGCCTTTTTCTTTTCCATGTAAGTGAGATACAAGCAACCAGACTCCCTACAGGTGATATTTTGATTATTTGTAGGCTCTGAAAGGCAGGTCTGTGAAGTAACATTTACAGAGATCATTCTGCCTGTGGCCCATGGCAATGCTGTTCCTCATGACTTCTGTCACCTGCTCTTCCTTACACTAGGTGAGCTCTCCAGATCCTCCCGACTGGAGCAGAAGTCTGTGCACCAACCTGCTGAAGGGAACTCAGTTCTCAGAGAATGAGTTCAAGATTAGGCTATTTCAAAGTCCTCCAGTTCTTTGCTCTGCCACTTGAGAAAAGGAAAATAACAATTGTATTTCAGTATATTTCATGCCACCAGTTTTCTAAAAGAAAGGAGGAATTTTTCAGTTTTGTCATTCTCTCTTCTGAATACCCTTGAGACCTACACCCTAAATCTGTAAAAATAGTATGTCACATCTGCAAGGTATTCAGGCACATGCAGCAAAACATAAATGTGTGCAAACTCCATTTCCTACATTCAAAATGGTGAAACAAAAATGCTTATAAAATAGAAGTTATGATCCATGCACAGGTAAGGAAATTACAAAATACAGTGAGTTCAAAACAAACTCATGAAAAATTGCCCTGAGGGGGAAAGACTATATCAGCTAAGCTACATATTAAAGATATAAGTGAAAGTAAAAGATGAAAATTATGAAATGGCCATTATATAGAATAATTACTGGGAGCAAATGATAGGAAAGAAATAGAAAATGAAAAGGACGCTCAAAAAATAATAGAAAAAGGGGAAAAAAACCAAGATGGCTGCAGTTGTGGGATTAATAGAGAGTACTTTAGGAATAAAATAGTGTATTTTAATCCAGAGATAATTCACCTAGAGCAAATTGGAATCTGCAGTTCTGAACTCAACATGACATCAACAGAAGTAACCTTGCTGTTGCCTTGCACACACGTGTAATAAGAAATGTAACCACCAAAAGACATAAGAAAGAGCAGAGTGCCTAGCTTGGAACTGTGACTATGGGCACAGGAGCACACGTCTCTGCTTAAGGTCTTTGATATATGTTCCTCCTATGGGAGAGGACTTTAATGTTAAACTTTTCCTCCAAAGACTTACTCCACGTTAGAAACATATTAAAGAAAAAGGGTGCTGTAGAAAGGTGACTGGTGACCTTGCATTGAATTTAATCTGTTAGAACAGAATTATTTTAGCTGGCATTCATCTTACTGAGAGAATAATTTCTTGGCACTCATTACTGTAGCAAAGGAACACATAATGAACATTAATAGAATGTTTTCATCATCATAAGCCTTATGTGAGCTAAGAATTAGCCCCTTTTGCAGGTGGTGAACTAAGCCAAATCCTTCAATATGATGAACGTGCCCTACATAGTGTTGCATGCCCTCAACTCCCATTGGAATTGCAGAGCAATGAATACCTTAGAGAAAGCTTTCAGACATCCAAGCACTTTGTTTAAGTGATTTGCTAAAAGTTCTACATACATAGCATTCCTTATTCTCAATTACTCTAAAACCATGTTACATTAACTGGGCAGGAGGCCAGCAAACGCAATCTGAACCCTACAAGGCCAACCTAGTGTCTTAACCACAGGATCATTCTTTCCCCTTAAAACAGGCATAAAAAAAAAGATCCAGAATTTTTGGAAAAAGTTTCACAGATGGCAGTCTGTTAATGAGGGTAAATGGATAAAAGCAGGGAAGTGGTGAGTGGGGTGTGTGTGTAAGTGTGTGCATAAGGAAGCAATAAAAGAAAGGAGTGGCAAGATGGAGAAACTGTGGAGAGGTCAGTAATAGTAGAAAGTGAAGAGAGACAATATGAGGAGTAGTACTGGTAGTAAATGCAAAGGAGGTCTTTATGGGAGTGAGAACCAACACAGCAAATGGTAAGACATGAATAAAGGTGTTGCATATGTTTTAGATGAACAAATTTTTAGTACTCGGTATGTCATTTGTATCCAGACACCAGTAAATCTCTGGAAAAAAAGTCATATATAATTTAGAATGCCACAATAGCTATAAATATAATGTGATTTCTACCAAATAGTGGTTTGATGTCTATGTTTACTGCTAATTGTCCTTTATGACTCATGTATTTTCTCCTTATCACGTTACAGTGTTTATCTTGATCACCTAATTATTACATGTTAAGCTATACTTCATTATATTGATCTGCCACTACAGTAACCATTGTGCTTTTCTTTTATTTATTGTTATCATTCACAGAATTAGCCTTCAGGTTCTCCTAAATCCTACATAACAGCCTCTAGAAACTTCTTGAGGGAATACTTGCCAAAAGGATTTCAAAGGCTTGGGAATTAACACAATAAAATCAAAGGGCCTTAGACAGAGGCTTTGATCTTGCAGTTTTGTGTCCTACCACCTTTTCCACTCTTTTTGATCCCTTCCACTTTTGCTGATGCTAACTACTGCCCAAAAAGCAAATCATAATTTGTCTAAGAGGGAACACGGTTATCCTGCAGTGTCACTTATTATATTAGATGCTGTTTCACAGAATTCCTTTTACCTGCCAGGTCCCACTCTTCAATGGTGGATAGACCTCTGTGGGAAGGGAAGATGGGCTATATAGACAAAGGCATAGCCACATGCCTAATGATGAAAGAAAGACAAATTTGCTTGAGAAAGTGAATTTGTTTTACCAGAACAGCTTGTACTGCTACTCTCAGGCCCACAAGCCCTTCATCAAGTATGTAAAGTTCTTCTGAAAAATTTTTTTAAATTTACTAGAATATTGTAAAAACTGCTACGATATTGCTAAAACAGAAGAAGAAGAAGGCACATGAACATGCTGACCCAACTGCTCCTGCAAAATTTCCCAAGTTATCTATTATGTCTCTGGCTGAAGATAACACTGATGCCTAATACTTTTACCTTGTGTTTCACACACAGTGGTGAGAGACTTCTGTGATACAGCAGACTCTCTTCAAAGACAGAACTTCCAAAATGATCCTCAAAGGTTTGCTGCATCAGATTTTCTGGCAAAAGGGATTTGTGGTCTGATCAAGCAAATGCCAAGAGATGTTCCTAACCTTGTGCTCACATTTCCCTTTCTAAAGGGAGAAATAGCTAAACCTAAACTCCTCTGGGTTGACCACAAGAGAAGTGATAAAGAGCCAGCTGTCTATTAGTGGGGGAGAAGAAGGGTGAGCTGATAGACAGAGATCATTCACTGGGAATAGCAGCCAACCTGTCATCCAGTCTATTAACACCTCAGTCACTCACCATAATTTCTACCCTACACTGACCACAGGCTATGTATTTTCAATGAGAGAAATATACTTTGTCAAAACACCAGCTTTTGCTGTTAAAAATACCCTTATACTATTTTGGGTGTCACCTCTGGAAGGACTGGTCACTCGCTGAAAATGTGTTGTAAATGCCTCCCCAAAGTGATATAGCCACAACCTGTCTATTATTTTTGTACAGCAGGAAAACTGTAAAACATCTTTTAAATAATCCCACTTTAGGTTTAAACTCAGTGCTGCAGAAAGCTGTGGTGATTTTGAGTTTGGAGTCTGAGAGAAAGGGAAAACTACCTTTATTCTCGTTATAATGGGAGTGTATCCTTTCTGTGGTTACTGTACAGAGAGCTTTGATGTTTTAGGAGAGAACTGTAGGATGTTATTCACTGTTTGCTCTTGAGAAACCACACACACAGAGCATAAATGTAATTTGAGTTTAAAGAAAAACAAACACACACACATGCAACCATACACAAAGATCAACTCAGGGCCTGTAGAGAATATTTATGTGCAGTAAATTAGAAGAATTTGATCTCTCATGTGTTCATCCTCCCCTGTGCATTTGGTTTCACTCCCCATGTCCTTTCAGCTGCCTGTTATTTTAACATAGTGCCAGGTATCAGAATACTATACAAACATTACAGTGCCTCGCACCAAGGAGAGCACAGGAGCACACAAGTGATTGATGTAAATTTGGACACATTCAAGACTAAGTGTTGCAAGAACAGTAAGGCTTCTGCCAAATTAGTTTGACTCTCACAAAATAATTTTTACTGGAAAATATGAGTAGGATGCTTTCTAAGGACTGCATTAGCCAAGATTGCAGTGCAATGACATGAAGACAAAGCTGTGAAGGAGGTTGTGTGTGACCAGTTATAGAAATTCAAAGTGAGACTGATAAAGCAATCATATCATGCATATGAAAATCTATGAGCAAGTTACTGAATACTAGAATGTGAGGACCAAAAAAAGGCAGAGCAGTGATTCAGTTTCTCTAGGAAATTATATCCATTATTTTTAAAATCTATGCAATGGATCAGGTGCAAAAGCAAGGAATGAAACAGTATGAATATGGCCACCTACAGCCTACAGGCCTGCTTATAGCCATATGGTAAATTTTCAACTATGGCATTTATTTGTTATTAAGAGCACATTGTACTGCTGATGTCACCAGATTATTGAGCTCCTCCCAGCTGAAATTGGTTGAATGTGAAGAAATCCTTAGAAAACACAATGAAATCCATAGTTCCCATACATTTCAATTGGATTCTTTTATTAGCTGGTGTTACTGGCATAAGGTCAAATATTCAACCCACTCATGTTATCATTTTGATCTTTAAGAGCCTACGGACATTAGTAGTCATTACTTAATTGGAATTTGCCTTCAAGTACATTTAACAAAACATCAAGTACGAGAAACTAACAGCTTGCAAGAGATTTGTGGTATGCTTTGTATTTGACTGTGTATGTTTTCCTAATAATAATTTCTTTTGTTATCACTGTGTCACCCTCCCAAGGACAAGAATCTTAACATTAAAATATTCTGTTATCTTCCTCCGGTCATTTTAAGAACATGAGTTGTGAGAAAACTCCAAAATTCCTAAAACATGAAACAAGAATAAGCAAAAATTACTAAGTACATTCCATACATAATATTCCCAGCAATTCACATAAAAAATAGGTTGATTCTCCTGTCATGATATTAAGGTTGGATTGTCTACTCCCATGTGAAACAAGAAACAGGTAGGATGTTATAAATCAAAAGGAGATCGTCAGAGACTGAAAATAGTTTATGCCTCAAAATTGATATAAAGTTTTAAGGAAGCTACAACCACAAAAACCTCCCTGAAGAACTTTGGACCGTAAGTCGAACTGCTGATTAGATTAAAGGAAACCCATTGTTCA